>VZTJ01002934.1:268927-316389 GCA_013397795.1 Orthonyx spaldingii | reverse complement strand
ATCACAGAGGCCTTAGCATCATCTCTAATTGGCTCAGCTTTGGCCAGCAGCATGTCCATCTTCAGAGCCATCAGGGATTGGCTCTGCTGGACATAGTGGAAGCTTCTAGCACCTTCTCACAGAAGCCACCTCTGTGGCCCTCCCACTACCAAAAACCAGGTCGTACAAAACCAACACAGGGGAATAAAGCAGCATATTGATCTAGAGCAGATGCCAGTCCAGTGACACCCCGGGCCCAAGGAGAATGCACCTTGAGGTGCCCTTAGCAACAGCACAAGATGGAATGAGCTGTTGTTCATGTGCACTACCAGACCTCCCAAATCTGATAGAGTGATAAGTGAGGCAGCAAAACCCAGCCATATTTCTTTGAAAACGCTGGGAACAAACTCTCTGTCGGTATCAGTGAAGTCACGGCCTACCAGCCAAGCTCTTCCCCACAGGAAATCACAGCAAGTACATACCAGAGGAAGATCTCTAGCATGTTTAAGAGACGACCAATGACAGCAAGGTAGATATCTACTTGTCACTTTATGCTCCCTCTCTTTCTGTAGTCGCTCAGGAACCAAAGGCAGGAGATACTAACAGAGTTAGTAACCACCAAGTGTACAGAGGAGACCACAGGTGGTGAACTGTTGCTGGGAATCCTGTACTCAGCACATCTTCTCTTGAAAATGCCCATGACGCATCAGATGGACTCACAGCCTTACAAACATGCCCAGCACCATCTCTCAGGAGATGTGAGTGACAGGAATACTCTGGAAAATCACTGTTGCCTGGGGAGAAGTGCTGATTGTTGAATATGGGAAGTAAAACTGCTGCGTTAGGAGATCAAGATGACTGGGGAAGACAGAGGCAAGGGTACCTTGGCTAAATAAACATGTAACCAATAGAATCATAGACTCACAGAATGGTCTGGGTTGGAAGGTGCCTTTAAGGATCCTCTAGTCCATGGGCAGGGACACCTTTCACTAAATCATGTTGCTCAGTGCCCCATCCAACATTCTCTTGAATACTTCCAAGGAAAGGGCATCCACAGCTATTCTGGGCAATATATTCCAGTGTGTCACCACCTCACAGTAAAGAATTTCTTCCTAATATCTAATCTAAACCTGCCCTCTTTCAGTTTAAAGGCATTACACCTTGTGCTATCATTGCATGTCCTTTTAAAAGTCCCTCTCAAGCTTTCTTGTAGTCCCTTTAGGTACTGGAAGGTGCTATAAGGTCTAGCTAAAGTTGCCTTTTCTCCAGGCTGACCAGCCCCAACTGTCTTGGCTCATTTTCATGGTAGAGGTGCTCCAGCTCTCTGACCATCTTCATGGCCTCCTCTGGACCCTCTCCAACAGGTCTATGTTCTTCTTATGTTGGGGGTCCCAGAGCTGGATGCAGCACTCCACTCCAGGTGGAGTTTCACTGGAGTGGAATAGAGGGCAGAATCTCCTCCCTCCCCCTGATGGCCCTGCTGCTTTTGATGCAGCCCAGGACACATTTGGGTTTCTCGGCTGTGACTGCTCACTGCCAGCTCACATTACGCTTCTTGTCAGCCAACACCTCCAAGTCCTTCCCTGCATAGCTGCTCTCAGTTCATTTTTTGCCCAGCCTGTGTTTGTGCTTGGGATTGCCCCAACTCACATGCTGGATGTTGCATTTGGCCTTGCTGAACTTCATGAGGTTCACACAGGCTCACCACTCCAGCCTGGCAAAACCCCTCTGGATGGCATCCCTTCCCTCCAACATCTATACATGACAGATCTTGGTGTTATCAGCAAACTGACTGAGAGTGCACCCAATCCCTCTGGCCATGTTGCTAACAAAGATGTTAAACAGTCCAGTCCCAATACCAACCGCTGAAGAATGCTGCTCATCACTGGTTTCTATTTGGACATTGAGTCATTGTCCACAACTCTTTGAGTGTGACCATCCAGCCAGATCCTTATCCATAGAGACATCCATCCACCAAATTCATGTCTCTCCAGATCAGAGAGAAGAATGTCATGTTGTATGGATTCAAATGCTTTGAACAAGCAAAGTAGATAACGTCAAACACTCTTCCCCTATCCACCAATGCTGCAACACTGTTGTAGACATATTTTTTGTTGATATAGACATATTTATTTAAAAACATAGCATTTTCATTTTACTCTGGAAATAGCTTACCATAAAAGGGATAACTTTAAGGAAAACAATCTACTACTAGTACAAGGTACGTTCACCTTTATGTAACACTGAAAGTTCCTTCTCTCACAAATTTGCCCAGCCCCTGTTTTATGCTGGTCTAATCATTCCTAACACACTTTCCATTGCTTGCCGAAATAAATACATTTTATTTTCAGCAGGAAGTCCTGTGGTGTTGCAGATCAGCCTTTCCAGACCCTTGAAATTCCTTTTTTTTTTCTGAAGAAAAGTGGGAAAGCAGGTCTCCTTGCACAGCCTGGGGAGTTGCAGGGCTGGGGACACCAGATAGGACCCACATAGGATCCCCCCTACCCTGGGCATCCACCGGGACAGCTGTGTGGTTGGAGGTGGTTCTGCTCCTCATGTGCTGCTCACTTTATTTTCTCCTGATGTTACCTGGGACTGTCATCCAGATTTTTTTTGTACTCATCAGTACTACTTTATCCTGTCATGTCTGGATCCCTTGGAAAACTTTCTGAGGTCAAGCCTGAAAATAGCAAGAAGCTCAGTGGAGTCTGAACTTTGGGGGTTGGAACAAGATATTCTTTAAGGTCCCTTCCAACCCAAACCATTCTATGATTCTATGAGCCAGGGTGGAGAAAAAGGCCCTTCAGGGTTGCTTGAGCTGTGCTGCCATCCTCTGGAGATGGACAGGGCGCAGCTCTAGTGGGCTGACGCTAAACAGGTTTCCTCTGTATGCTTGGGTGGATTTGATGCTAGTAACAAAACTTGGCCTTAATCTGGGCCGTGGGGATAGAATGGGACACACTGTTATGGTGGCCCTGATTGGAAAGATGTGGGCGAAGAAGCTGGGACCAGTGTGCCCTGAGGAACTGGTTACCATCATGTGCAATAACCTTTTGCCTTTGGCTCTGGGACAGCAGTGCCAGCAGCAAGAGGGTTTTAAACAAAGGCGAAAGACTTGAAACGAGAAACTCCTTTTACTCATAGTCCTTGCAAGAGAAGTTAAAATGTAAGCCAAACACTTCAAGAATATAGTTATATGCATGGTTGATGTAATTAATCCTTAGCTGGACTATTACTTGCAGACTACAGTGGCCATTATCAGATGATTGTAGTCACTACAGCCTGAATATCTGCTTCCTACAAAAATAAATGATAGCAATCACTAACGTCATGTTTTTGGTGGGGTTTTTTTTACTGCACTCCTGGATAGCCTGAAAAGAATGGGAAGGAGAGGGGATAGTGGGATCTTTATTAGCTGGATTTTAAAAAAGCCCATCCATGCAGTATTTGAAGAAAACTGCTATACTTGCCTAGAATTTCATCAGAACTCTATTGCACTGTCATTACAATTAACAAGATGTCAAGGACTGACACTAAGCAAAGATGACATGGTGTGAACTTCAATCTACCATTGGATAAGGCTCTCACCTGACAGTGAATGAATATGACAGAAATATAAAGGATTGGTGATGGAAATAGCTCCCAGTCAAGTTGGGAAGGGAAGCACATTAAGATACCCTCTGTGTGAGAAGCCAGAGCTGTAAGCACAAGTAAGCGTTCATTTGTTATTTATCAGTTTTTCACGGATATCTGTGTCATCGATTCGGTGGTGCATTTTTCAGAAATTCTTCTTCAAGTGGGACTATCCTCAACACTACATCAGTCACCATGACTTTGTCTGGCCAAGTGCTGAAAATATTGATGAAGAAGTCACTGTCTCGCACCTGGTGCAGTGCTGCACTGACTCCTAGTGAGAAAGTTCTTTCAATGCCGTGTCCAAACCTCCCAAACCACAGTTTGTGTCAGGACAGTTATGAAGATGGATGAAGACTTGTGCAAACACCCAAAGGGTGAGATTGTTGAGTGACACGTATTTATTGAGATTATGGTGAGCACAGTTAGTGGAAGCCTTCGTATACACTGACTTTGTGTGGGGGTTGCCCACATCACAGTAATGCATTACTTCAGTTAAGGACTTGTTACACTACTAATGGCTAAGTAGATGTAGATTCTTGGCTCCTCCAAAGAGAGATACAAAGTGTAGAAAAGATACCTCCTCCAGCAGCTCAGGCAGACAGGAGTGCCCTGAGTTTTTCCATGATTCTAACTGATGTAACTGTGCTCTAAACACAAGGGATGGGATCATGAAAGCCAAGGCACAGCTGGAACTGAATTTAGAAAGAATAAAAAAGAGGGTTTTTCTAAGTACCTTGACCAGAAAAGGAAGATTAAACTAAGTGTCATATCCCACCCCCTCAATAAATAAGACAGGAGAAATGGTGACAACTAATATGGAGAAGGCTGAGGTACTCAACAAATTTTCTTGCCTTAGTTCCCTCTTCCCACATCTCCGAAGCCTCTGAAACTCAAGACAGGTAAAGGGGGAATGAAGTCCCTCCATCATCAGAAAAGATCAGGGTGAAGACCAACTGACGAACGTGAGAGTGGCATGGCTGAGAAGGCATTGGGAATACTGGTGGATGAAAAGCTGGTCATGAGTTGACAACGAGCACTTGCAGCCCGGAAAGCCAACTGTATCCTGGGCTGCATCCAAAGCAATGTGTCCAGCAGGTCATGGAGGTGATTCTTCCCCTCAGCTCTCAAGAGACTTCACATGGAGTGCTGTGTCCAGCTCTGGAGTCCAGCACAGGAAGAATATGGACCTGCAGCAACAAGTCCAGAGGAGGGGCACAAAAATGGTCAGAGGTCTGGAACACTTCTGCTATGAAGAAAATCTGATGGACCTTTGTTTGTTCTGCCTGGAGAAGGGAAGGCTCTGGAGAGATCTTATTTCAATATATAAGAAAGGTTTACAGGAAAGATAGAAAGAGACATTTTTACCATGATCTGTAGTGTCAGGACAAGGGGCAGTGGTTTTATACAGCAAGAGAATACATTTAGATGAGATACAGAGCATATCTTGTGCAATGGGGGTGGTGAAGCATTGGACCATGTTGCCCAGAGAGGCTGTGGATGCCCCATCCCTGGAAGTGTTCAAGCACATGTTGGATGAAATTTTGAGCAACCTGCACTAGTGGAAGGTGTCCCTGCCTATGGCAAGGGGTTGGAACTAGATGATCTTTAAACCTCCCTTCCAACCCAAACCATCCTCTGATTCTATGATTCAGTGCTCAGAACTCACCTGGACAAGGAAATTCACCTAACTAGCATTAGCCATGTTGTCAGCAGGAGATTGGGATAGAGGCCTTCAGTGGTTGCTCTTTATGTTTTTCTGTAAATCTATTATTTTTTCTCCTTTGTGACAGGAATTTTTCAGGATCTTTTCATTGCTTTTTATATGGCAAAATAGAATAAGGTCCTGCAAAAAATGCAAGGAAAAGAGAACTAGGATAACATCTGCTGATCTCTAGGATTGCAGAATTTTAACACACAAGATGCTCTTCCGAGAGAGCCCATAGTAGTTCCTGCAAGCAGCTGATCAGCAGCAAGGAATTAAAGGGTGAAAATATATCATAGAAGAAGGACAGAAAGTAAGAGGAAAGAACAGCGAAATAACACAAGCTCTTTTTACTGTGAGAAAACACCAATTCCAGAGTTCTGTTTTGGCCAAGTCACTCTTCAAGTGCCATGTGCAGGGATAGCTCAGGATGAGCAGAGTTCAGTGCCAGGAACTCCTCCAGCTCGGCTGCTGGAGCCCAGGCTGCAAGGGCTCTGTCGAGGGCTGCTTTTCACCGTGCCCTGCCCAGGCTGCAGGGGCAGCCCGTGCTGAGGTTGGCTGTGTGACCCAGAGCAGGCACGCACGTGTGCACGGAAAGGACACGGACACGGCCGGCTGCACGGGCTGCCACACTCCAGGGGCTGCCCTCAGCCACCCCACAGCTGACACTGCCAGGACTCACATAAAACAAGTATAGACAGCCAAGTCCTCCATCTGAATGCAACGTAATTGCAGCACTGCAGAGTTGCGACATCAGGAACAATGTACGTGTATTTTGCAGTAGTTGCTGAGATACTTACCAGCTCTATTGCCGTCCTCAGTATGGCTTTAAGTTTTACTGGGGAGGAAAAGCTTGTGTCTATAGTTTTAAGCAACATACTCTTTCAAAGCCATTCCTGGAATAAAGTGAATCTCAAAAAAATTCAGCATAACAGAGGAGACTGTTTCTAGGTAGAGATGTAAATGCTGGCCTAATGTTGTTGGTATATCAAACATGACAGATACAGTTGACCACAGGGAAATATTTCTGGTTTTGTCTTATTATGTGAATTTTCAGACTTTTGGTTTTTCTTCCTCACAGTAGTGAAAAGTGCTGTTAGCCCATTTGTCTGCCTGGATGTCTGCGCACCCTTCAGACTACTGACCTTCCACCACATCAGGTTTGTCAAAATTCATATTTTTCCCCAGGTTTTCTCCTCTAAACAAATACTCCATGAGAGAAGTATCAGGCTTGGTCTGCTCCCACTTTTGACTAGGGCCTAATGTTGTGGGATGATGAAAAATCTCTATTACTAGTGACTTCACTCTCTTCAGGGTGGACTTGTGCTCTTTTTACTTTCCTGGCATGTGTAACTAATTGACAAGCAGAGCTATATTTTCCATCTTGCATTCCACCTGTCATGCAGCATTTTCATTGCTCCACAGTCCTCAATTTTTGTGCACAAAATGGGTACTATTAAGTCTAATATGAACTCCTGAAAAGAAAAATCTGTAGGAAGGTTCTTGTCTGGGAAAGCAATTGTGCTTCTGGGAATAGTCATGGTGCTTCCAAAATGAGACTTGTGGTTTCACAAAGCCATAGTAGTGATTTGAGAAATTATGGATAATTTTTCTCCATCTTGGGTAAAAGTTGGGTAAAGTCTTGGTTTGGAGCATCTTGAAAAAAATGGTTAATACTTAGATACAACTATATGCATTACTTAATTCCAATTAAGTTGTGCTTCTGATTTTAGTGTGCAGTAGTAATGTTAAGAAACACATATCAAGATTCCTATTTCAGTGACCTAACTTATTCAACATTAATACTGTTCCAAATTTTAGGCAGCGAAAGGCTCTTCTTCTCATCAAAGCCTAGAACAAATAAAATCAGTTTTTAAGAACATGCAAATATTGAAGAGTTTCATTGGATATTTCCAGCTGGCATTTAATACATTGATTAATTTTCATATCTGCAGCCCATTTGAACTGACTGCTCTGGTACTCTGAGGATGCAACCTCTGTGAAGTAAAAGCTGTGAATGAGAGAGATATGATGATCGATGAGGTCATGGGAGGGGGAAGCAAACACAAAAGAAAACATATAAACAAAGTTTTGCTGTGTGTCTGCCAGGAGTACAAGATATTTATCATGCACAGGCTCAGTTGCAGTGGGTCCTCCATTCATCTGTATGGAAGCCAAGATGGAAGTGAGGATATACTGGAGGCTGAACCCAATTTCACCGCTCAGCTACCTACCATCAGCTCAGCTCAAGTCATCAGCAATGCAACAGCCAAGAGGCTCTGCCTGCTGAACTCTTGCATCAAACCACAGAAGACAGTGGATTTCATGCTTTTCATTTCAGTACCAGCTCAAATGCAGTTGCTTAGCACAGGAAGACTGCTGGATAATGAGCACAGCAGCTCAAAGGAAGGCATTGCACTTACATGGTGCTTACTGCAAAAGTCTTCAGTGCCTATGTTCTTTCAACTCTTTCACCTTGTGACTTTCTGCAAAAAAAGAGTGAAGAAGGCTACTCTGTCCCTATGCTCTGCTAACAGGCTGTTTTCCAACATTGTCTTGATTTTGTTTTATCTCCTTTCTGTCCTGTTCCTCTTTGGTCCCCTCCTTCCAGTCCCAGGTAACAGAAGCTTATTAGAGTTCCAATAAACTAACAGTAACGGTCAGTAGCTCTAAATCACATCTCAGGGGATTCTGGTTGGAAATTTGAAAATTTTTCACCAATATGCGGCACAGCACTGGAAGTGACATCCAAAGTGGTGAAGGAGTTTCCGGTCTTGAAGGCTCTTAGGACCCTGTTAGAAAAGTTCATCATGATGGGATTGCAGCATTAGTGATACTTTGGCTCTGAACAGGAGGCAGGGTGTTCCAGGCTGGTTTCTTATGTTTCTGTGATTCAGTGAAGACCTTTTGTAGAACTGGAGAACATTACGGTATTACATCCACTTGAGGCAGTTTCATTACATTTCCCATTCATCAGCCTGAAAGAACAGCTGAGTATTTAGCTTGGTTTGTTGCTCAGGCTGTCATAGGGTCTTCAGCCTATGTTCCCTAATCAGGGAAAATTAGGTTTTGCTAATAAAAGAAAGTTGCTAAAACTGAATATGGAGGAAGCTCTTCTCAGTGTTTGAATATAAAGGAAAAGGCATAAATATGCAGATCAGCTAGCATGTGCTCTAACAAGCTGCTTATTTCTGAATAAAAGGCTTTGCACCAAACAGATCCATGAAAATACAGATTGGAAAACATCAGGGGCACCAGAAGTATCAGGCTTTAGATCACCCATCCAAGGCCTAGACCTGTTGTACTGGTCAACCAACATGTAAATATGAGTGTGGTCTCTTGATAACGATAGGTGTGCCCACAGTTCCCCTGCCCAGGACAGGGTTCAGGATTCTGACAGCTGAAGGGCACTTGTCAGCACTGTAATGCAAGGTGCCACACAAGGCTAGAATAGAATAGAATAGAATAGAATAGAATAGAATAGAATAGAATAGAATAGAATAGAATAGAATAGAATAGAATAGAATATCCTGAGTTGGAAGGGCCCCCACAAGGATCATCAAGTGCAGCTCCTGGGATTTCCAGAGATTTCAGCCAAGCATGAGTCCTCCGTTACTGCCACATCTTCACTGAGACTCACAGAAGTTGATAAGGGCCTAATCTTTTTGCCTTTTGTGACCTACTGTCCTCTTCTTTCCTCTGTTCCTCCAAGCAGCTCATGATTCTGTTGTGTCATGTGACATCTCCTTTCAGATAAGGACTTTGGTCACCCATAAAGCACAATGAAGAAATTAAATACATGACATATCTATAGACAAGAATCCCTGCAGGCTGATAAGTTTCTCCCCTATCTCTAATAGGTTCTCATGCAGAAAAGCTATTAAAAGTCTTTCGCTCTTGCATCCACTTGTCTCGAAACTATTTCCTGTAATTCTGTGTTCAGGGACACCTGGACTAGTAACATTTTACTGCATCTCATCCTGTATTCTGCAGTGGTGCTGCAATGCTGGGCTTTGTACTAAGAATAGTTTGCTGAATTCTCACTGAGTTGCTTCAGCTTTTGCTCTTATGTTATGTAAGAATATAGAGATGTTGTGAACACAAGAAACAAAATAATAGAAGTAGATAATATGTACATCATTGTGTGAGACAGTAAGTGGAAATGATGCTAAAGAATGCTGAAGGCAACAGCTGGATGGCTTTTTGACTGAGCACCTGCTCCCCTGCTATCCAGTTCAGCAAGCCACTGTATATATGTTTTCTAAAACACAGATTCTTTCCACAGTTAGGGACAGATTGCTCTTTTCTTTCACCTCCAATCGACTTTCTTGAAACACAGCTTGAAACAACCTCGAGAATTCAGTGCTAGAATGGATTCTACAGACCATCTGCAGTCTCTGACCACGCATATTGACTGTCTACCACAGCTCTTCTGTCTAAACAAGCTCCAGTTCATCTGGAGTTTGTACATTCAGTCTGGGATGCTGGTTTTCAGAGTTTATTTTCTGCAATAAGCTTCTTTGGAAAAGCATGTTGGTCTATTAGCTATTTACCTCACTATTCTGAAAATGAGCTTTAGGCTTCTAAGTGACATAGATGAAAAATGTTAATCTAGATGACCAAACATGAGATGGGAGGAGAAGGATGAAATGAGTGGTAGCTGAGTATATTGGGGATGAAATGTGTGCAGCATCAGCTTGGGATGGTGTCTCCTGTAGAGAACTTCATAAGAGAATGAGTTGTTCTGGCTTTTCTCCCAAGGGCTGTAGTTGCATCAGAACAAATTAAACAAAAACAAATGATGTCCCCAAGCGCAGTGTCTCAGTCACTGCCACCCCAAGGAAGAGCTCAGTTGAGACAATGCCTCATTTACTATTGCACAGGGAACAATAAATACATGATTTTTGGAAGTCAACACCGGTGATTCTCAGCAAGGCCCCAGAGTGCTGTCATCCCTGCCCCAAGAGGGGCTGAGCTCCTTCCAAGACCATGAGAGTTGCAACTACTCTGTTTCTTTCCAGATGAGCCCTTCTGGCTGCAGGTAGTTAAATCCCGAACTTTTAATTGGATCCACAGAGACATCCACAAAGTTGTCCAAATGAATCTGAAAATAACTTCAGATAATAGAAGAAAACTTAGATCTGTCTTCAGAGTATCATTCTTTCTTACTACCCTCACCTTCTTTCTTGTCTTAATGACTGGAGTTCTAGTTAATCTTTTCTGGGGTCTGTAGCCTAATTTTCCAGTTTGTCTGACTTTTTCATTTACACTTGCTGCTCTCAGGCTAAATATTTTCATCCTTTCATTCATGAATTCCAATTTTAGACTTGTCCTTCCTCTCTCTAGTTCTAAACGAGTTTTCTTCTACTAACTCCATTTTTTTCCAAATAGGAAAAGCTTGCATGTTTATGATACTATTAACTGATCTATACAAACATTTTTTTTTTAGCAGAGACGCAGGACAATGCCTTTGGCTGGGTTAGACTATGAGTAAGTACAACGAGGTGAAAGAAATGCCCCACCTTTAACAAATCATGAGGAGTAGTTAGCTGCCAGGCTGCCTGCCCTTTTTTCACAAAACTCTATTTTGGTCGGTTTATGGTTCACCATCTTTCCCAGACTGAGTTCCCAGGCACAGTTTATCAAGCCAAACAACACAAACTCAAGGAGACAATTTTTCTCACCAGGGCAAATTGATGCCAGCCATCCTGCTGTTACCACCTAAGCCAGTTTCATTTCCCAGTAAGCTCTGAACATTATGGGAATAAGGATACACTGCTCCTCCTAAAGGCTATGCCTAATTGTTTCGGTGTCTTGCCTCTGTGGGAGACAACATTTCTTGACTCCTGTTTACTATAGAATAGGGATCCCATACGTGTTAAAAAGTCTCTGTCAAGATGCTGTAATTTTCAGCCCTTGGCCCTGCTATGTTATGATTATAATCAGCCTTACTGGAGTCACAAATGCACTTTCTCAAAAGATATTAGCATTTATTTTTACATTGCCACTCTTAACATTTTCATTAGAGAGAATCTTACATTTCATCAACCACCAAAACCAATTTAAGCAATCTACCTTAAAACCGCCTTAAATTCTCTAATCAGATAAGTCACCATGACGTTTCTGAATAACACAGTAGCTTCTGCTACTGAACATACCTGCAGCAGAACATCAGCGCAGCTGCAAAAGCCAAAGTCTTTGCTTTCTACAATGGTATGATACCCCCAGAGGATCAATATCAGCGTGCTTTTGCATGCAAAGAAGATCTGCAATCTTTCTTATCCTCTTCATTCTCTTTTAACACTGGCTAGTTACTTCATGTTGCTTGAATATTGTTTTCAGCCTGCTGAAGAGCTTTGTGTCTCTCTGCCATGCCAGACCGCAGGGCTGTTTGTGCTGAGAGTGCCATTTCCCTGGACATTGCTGGGACTGGCTGTCCCTCTCCTCCAGGTTTCCTGGTACCTCTCTCAGTTGTTTCCATTTTGCCCAGATTGCTCCAGATTGCTCTGATCTTCCCAGCTTCTCTTGCCTTCTTTGGAGAAGGCTGGCAATTCACAGGTGTGGACAGGCAAGCCCAGCACTGGCCCTTTCTCTGAAGACCAAGGGGATCATCCTTTAAAGTATGTTGCAATTGCTGATAGAAGCTGATACGATGTGATTCATTAACCATAGCTGGATTCCAAGAAACTCTTTATACAAATTCAGGCTAAGGCAGGCCAGTCCCAAAGCCTCGCAGGCACGTACTGAAAAAAAATCACACAGTTAAGAGTGCGGGGGAGGAGAGCAGGGCTGAACTCTGCAGCAAGGCAGAATGTACAACTCTGTAACAGGCTGCAGACTCAAGACATGCAAACAACTAATGCCAACGTACAGCTTTTAATAATCTATTATGAATTTGGCTGTAAGCTGATGCAATGGAAATGCTGGGAACCTGAAAGGTGTGGGCTAAAGGAGGAAGTACGGAGTCGCTTTGACATGCATATTCTCATCCTCTGCTGCTTGTTGTTTGTCTGGTTGCTGTGTGTTCTGGCATGGGCTGCACACCTCACTCCAGCCAGCACTCCCCTCTTCGGGGAGCCGTGTTTTGGAGGTAACGTGTGGGAGTGTGTTGAAACGTTGCGGGGAGGTGTAAGTTGCATGTTAATAAATGATGGCTTATCTGCACACACACAAACTGAAACAGTAATTTGCCTGACTTATTTCAGTGTAAGGCTGGGCACTATGGTAAAAAAAATTAGTGCATGTAACTGCTGACTGTGTGGTATTGGTTACTGGGTACGTGCTGACTCACCTCGGTTCACCTCCAGTCCAGCAGGAGGAAAGGACCATCTGAAGATGAGAAAGTTGGAACAGACATGTCAAAGTAGTTCCTTATAATTATTTTTGCATTGTTACTGAGGCAGCAGATTTTCTCCTGCAGTTGGGTCAGAGAAGAGGATAAAGTAAAAAATGCCACCAGAGCCACCAAATTTTATTTTGTAACACAAACTATATGAGTTAAACAGCTGGTGCTCCAAAATTCTCACAGAGTTTACTAGGGGGAGCAGTCTTACTCTGCAAAGCATGTGATTAAAATAGGCTTCACTGTAAAGATTTGCTTCCATTTATAATCCGCCCAATTTGCTGGGTGTAATTAGAAAATAACCAGCACCTCGATTTTGCTCCTGTTACATCTGCAAGACAATGTGTTACTGAGAGAGGCTTCAGGGTTGCTGTTTTGTTCAGTATTATACAACAGTATCTAGAATTCAAGACAGATTCAGAATTCAGTTTTGTAAATGCTCTAAAGACATTCTGTGCCAGGAATGTTTTGCAGAACCTTAAACAATAAGAAATGTAAGGAAAAGAGTTGAAATGAAAAAAAAAGATTGAAAGTTAAGAAAGTGAGTCGAGAAACTAAAGAGGATAGACTTCAGTGTCATAGCTTTAATTGCAAGAAGTTAAATGACAGGTTTAAAATAGAGTAAAAATACTTAAATACAACTTTGGCAGTGTTCCAGAGGTGGCTGCATGTGTGACAGATAAAGGGGAATAATCACTTTCCTTCACCTGCTGGACACATTCTTAATGTTGCAGCCTAGAAAGTGGTTGGTCTTTGTTGCCTCTTCCTAGCTCGTTTCTTGCTGTGCACTGGAAGCCCAGGTTCTTTTCCCAACACAATTAGTCCAGACTGGACCAATGTATGAGGCAGTTTTGTTCCAAAATATTATAGAAGAACATTTTGAAAGGATTCTTTCTAAACCAAGTCCTGCAAAAAATCTTGAGGTACCATATTTACATGCTTCTGCCAAGCAGATCCATTTTAGCAGTTAAAAATCTTGACTTTGCCTCTCTTTTCTACTCACATAAGCCTACAGATCTCTTTAATTATTTCAGTGTAAGTGGCCAGGAATGAATGTAACAATGGCAATAAAAATAAATTAGGCTCAAATGATCTCAGTCCTATCAACTGCTAAACAGTGATTTCATCTGAGCCAGTAAGAAATAATAGGTCATCTGAACTGGTGAAAACTCCACACAGAGATGCATTTAAAGTTTTTATATCTGTTTTGCATTTTCTCTAACTGTTAGTTTGGTTTAAACTTAAAGACTCGCAGATTTGTTTTTATTTAAGAAGAGCAGCAATGCATTTTGTTACTTAAAATGTTACCACGCCAGGTACAAAGCAAACCAATCAATAATCAGCTACTTTCAATTGCTTCAGTGAAAAGAACAAGAGAGGAGGGTGCTGTAACCCTGCCATCCTCTGAAGATGCAATTACATCCTATTGTTTGATTTACAGAAAACCTTCAACCCCCCATTCTTGGGAGGAATGGAACTGCCTGTCCTTGGTGTAGGGAGGGCAGCAGCAGCAGGGAATAGGACAGACTTCTGTGTCATATGGCATATAAGGAGTTGAGTCCTGCAGAAGAGAGGATAGTTATGAGATGCTGAAAGAAAACATTGCCTCTAGGGACACCCACAGCCAGAGGGACCCCAGACTGGGCAAGAAATAGGATCTCAGTCCAGACGGAACAGCACACATCATCAAGAGGAAGAAGTCTCTATTTTCTTACCTGTTAACCCAGAGAAGGTATGTTGTCACTGAAGCAAACAGCTCCAAATGAAAGGAAGGAAATCCCATTTCTTCCCCAGTTCATAGCTCTGTTGTGTTTAGTAGAATTCTCTTAAAGTCTCAGTACTTGGAGTGAGGGGAACCCCAGCTGGTCCTCAGTGACTGAGTCCACAGTCACGTACCAAGCCATTACTCCTGTTTTCAGTGAAGACCTTCTACTTGCATAGAGTGTCAAGAAGGATTTACAGCCAGACTGTACAGGCTTAGAACTGCTGTTGGGGAGGTCTTGCAGCAGATGAACATGGATGTAGGAGTTAGCCATGGTTTTATAATCACTGGGAACTGTGTCTAGCAGTAATATTTTTCACCTGCTTTTGCAGGATCGCTGCTCTTGCTATGTTCTCTAAAGAGATCCTTCTTGGTCTTCACTGACTGTCTGTCATTTTTTGGTCTTAGAGCTTGTGGTAGTTTCTTCCTTGCTTCTTAACTTTGCTGACTTATGCTCTGAAGCAGAGAGATGCAATTCATAGTTTTGCACCTGAGGTAATATAATTGTGGATATTTCCATATTCACCTGAGTCCCCAGATGTTTTGAATCCTGCTGAGATACTGAATCACAAGGAAACCTTGGGGCAAAAAAATAAAGGCAAAGGTCTGTAGGCTTAAGCAGATTCACCTCCTCAATTGTATTGATTATTTTTTCTGGAGGTTTTTTGAAACATCTTTTTCCAGGAAAATCCCCATCTCCACTAATAGCTTTTCCACCAACTTCATATTCCTTCTATTTGTCTTTGATGACATTTGATGTAATTTTCCAGTTTCTTTCACACTTAAATAGTGCTTGGGTTTTGATATAAGCTGAAGTCTTCAAGGAATCTCCGCTTTTATTCCTGTTTTACAGCAAAGTGTAGAAAAAGTTGAAATTATTCCCTGTAGTCAACACTGTATTCGTTGATGAACATGTGAGCAATGAACACTGTTCAACCATGACCAGTATATGCAATTTATTTTTGTATATCTCTCTATAGCCTTATATTTCCTAGATTTTTCAGCTTAAATAGCTTTGTATCTCTCCACCTTGCTAGGAAATTCCTGTTCTTCCTGTGAAAAGCAAGATCTCAGTCTCTATGTCCAAGATATTAGTGTTGTGTTTTCCTTAAAAAAAACTGTTATAGAGTATGTGCGTTGCCATGAACATCTTTGGTTTTGAGAATGGAAGTTTGTTTAACTCTGGTGCCATAGGGTTGACCCAGGCATAAAGATGTAAGCAGCCAAAATGTCAGCCCTAATTTTGGAATCCTCATGTCTAATCACTGAAACCCTGTTTCTGCATGAGCCTTATGGCAGATCCACTGTGGGGAAGGGAAAAGCCAGTCAGAGAACACCTCAAATTTGCACTAATTGGAGTCAGGCTGTAGTACAGAAGCTCCAGCTCACTGTCTGGTTGTCCTTGTACGTCTTTGACATAGATGAAGAGGACTGCAGTAGTTGTGTGAATGGAGAATGAACAGGTCTGCCTGGGAGTAGAAGCACAAGAAGCAGCAGCAGCAGAATGTCTGCAGGACCTAGGTGTTAGTGGTCATCAATATCCAAACACTTCTGCCTGAGTGGTCATCAATACCCAAACGCCTTCTTAGGAGACTCAGATCAAGAGGGACAGTCCAATGAAGACTCTTAAAAGCAGGACAGGACAGAGACGCTAAGCAGTGTCAACTCCTAAAGGGTACCTAATGCATGCTCAAAACCTGCACATGGTCACAAACCTAAGAACAACTCCGAAGAAGTGATGAAGACCCAACAGTTGGCAGTCTTTGTCACCAATGTCATGGCAAGGAATCCTAGGGAGATTGTTTGGGCATAAGAACCTTGGTGGTTGTGAAAATATGGGTCTGAGAGTGTGCTGAATGTGGCTGAGTGAAATCAGGTTTGAAGTTTGGGGATTTTTTTCAATGAAATTGCCTTCCTCCCTACCCAACAAGCTTTACTACACTGGTTCTACAGTACTGCAACATATCTCCTATATGGAATTGATTGCCAGACATCAGGTCAAATTCAGCTGTTTCCCTTCTGTTTCTCTCCCTGTAGATGCTATGCGAACGCTGCATGGAGAGGGACAATGTGAGCACTGGTGCAACCGTGGAGTTCCTCCTGCTCGGCTTCTCTGAGCTGCTCTGTCTGCGGGCCCTGCTCTTCCTTATCTTTCTCCTTGTTCATTTGGTCACATTGGCAGGGAATATGATGATCTTCATGGCAGTGGTTATGGAGCCCTCACGTCCTCCCATGCTTTTATTCCTCTGCCAACTCTCTGCCATCGAGCTCTGCTACACTTTAGTCATTGTCCCCAAGGCACTCCTCAGCCTGGTAGTGGTGGACGGCAGCACCATCTCCTTCCTGGGCTGTGCTGCACAGATGCACCTCTTCGTGGCCCTCGGCGGGGCCGAGTGCTTGCTGCTGGCAGCCATGGCCTACGACCACTACGTGGCCATCTGCCAGCCCCTGCACTACACGGCGGTGATGAGCGAGGGGCTGTGCCTCAGGCTGGCTCTGAGCTGCGGCCTCGGAGCCTTCGCTGTTGCCCTGGGCTTGACGGCGGCTGTTTTCCGCCTGCCTTTCTGTCAGTCATGCTGTATCAACCACTTCTTCTGTGATGTCCCTGCCGTGCTGCACCTGGCCTGCACACAGAGCTACACCTCTGAGCTGCCCCTCCTGGCTGCCTGCGTGCTCCTCCTGCTGCTCCCTTTCCTCCTAATCCTGGCCTCCTACATTTGCATTGCTGTGGTTTTGTTACACATCACCTCCTCTGTGGGAAGGGGCAAGGCCTTTTCCACCTGCATTTCACACCTGGCCATCACCTTACTGCACTACGGATGTGCCACCTTCATTTACATTCGTCCGAAGTCCAGTTACTCACCAGCTCAAGACAAGGTGGTGTCTCTGGTCTATACCAACATTACTCCATTAATGTATCCACTCATTTATAGCCTGAGGAACAAGGAAATCAGAGGGATCCTCAGGAAAATGCTGAGGAGGAAGAAAATACCTCAAGTGAACTGGGATACTGTTAGAGTTGTGATGTGTGTGTGCGGTAAATTTTAGTAGAACACACATGTGCTTGTTGGAAAACAGCCCCATAATCAGATCACCATAGACTTCACTAAGACAAATGTCCAGACAGAATTCTACATGCATCACTACAGTTATGAGAAAAAGATATCTCTGCTCAAAAGAAATCCCCAACATAACACTTGATCTAAAAGAAAATGCTTTAGTGTCTAGTGAGGATGAAAAGCTTTGATCAATCAGTGGTCTTGCTTCTCTGATCACATACATATTCATGCTTACATTCATAGTCATCCCAGCACAATCAGAAGATCAACACAAAAATTTTTAAAGCAAATAAACCAATTAAAGTATTGGTTTCATTATTTTTCTGTCAAGATGACAGTAGAAATTGAGTAGTCAATAAAAATTTTAGACTGGTAAGTTTAGCAGCACAATAAATCTACAGGGGCTTAAACGAAGGTTAGAAGAAGAAAGTCCATGGCTAGAAAGAAGGGTAAAATAGCGTGGTTTCCTCCAAACTTACCAGAAGGCTGCATTCTGGCATCCCATCACAAAAGGAAAAATTGCTAGTTTAAACTCATCCAGCCTTGAATTATTCGTGATATTGAAAGTTAAAATGCCATCCGTCTGACAAGAGTATGACTTTCCTATGCCTGTTTTGCAGGAAGCAAGCTTTCCTTTTACAGGGAGATGCTTTAGGTTTGGATTGTTCCTATGGCAACACAAAGGCTAAGATACTTCTCTTATCATGTGACTTTTACCAGAAAAGACTGCATCATATAAACAAGAATGCCTGGGGAGTGTTGAGATCTATAACTGTAAGAGTAATAATACTGCTGCCACAGTTATTGCAATTTCTTTAGCAAAACCAGTGAGAGTTACAGCACAGGCTGGACTGCAGCAGGCATGAGTCTGAAAGGTGCAAAGCAGTGTTATTTTATGAGTTTCCTATGTGTAGGAGGAACAGGGTGATTCAGAAAAATTAGGGAAGATCAGTTTTGGCCAGGAACAGGGGGGAAAGAACCAACTTCATTATTTTATTTAATACTTCCCTCCCCCATGTCTTTTTAAAGGCCATACAGACCCTATGATTCAGAACTCACCTCTTACATAGCAAGTTGCTGAGAAAAAATTAAAATGTTTGCTTCAGTTCTTCTGTTTAATCCAAAGGAATTTCAGCACTCCAGCTGCTCTCAGCTCTCTCTCTAGGCAGAGTGGTATTTGCTTTCTCTGGGCTGCAATCATTAAAAATTATGGTAAGTGGATTTGACAAATGTAAGAAATTGGCATTGTAACTAAGGAAGTTAACTTGGAGCCTTCTGACAAAAGAGAAATGTGGAATTTAAAACTGACATTAAAAGCTCTCTTCAAGTTGACAGTCTAGACTGCCTAAAACATTAACACGGAATATTGACTCTCATGTCAATGAATACCTAATTACTCTGTGAGCAAACATTTAGCTGCATTATTTAAAATTATCAAAGTTGCAGTGAACATCTTAATCACCTGCCAGCTCTTCCAAAAGTGAGATGGGGAGGGTCTCAATGAAACAACACTACTTACTAATACAGAAGTACTTTAGAATTACATTAGAGAAGTACTTTGAATCAAATACTATTAAGTAACTGTAATGAGCACAGGACAAATCTGAAGCATCAATTCTAAATCCTGTCAAGTCAAATCAAGCTTTGAAGTTAATCCTGCTGCAAGCAGTTAGCTGGACTTGAGACCTCCAGAGGTCCTTCCTGAGATTAGCAGGATTTTACAGCAGAGGTTTCTAACCTGCCTTCTAGCAGGTACTGATAGGTCCAAATACCTGGCAATGAAACTGAAGGACAGAAGGACACTGAAGTTTATAATACTGATCAAAACCTTGGTAGAGGCCCTCATATACTTCTGGCAGCTGTGGGCATGGGATAGCAGAGAGATAACTGTTATCTGCTGCCATTTGGGAAGATAGCAGGGCTGTGTCCTGAACTAGGGTATTCCTTGTGAACCACTGCAGAACAGAGGCACCTGGGCAGACCTCTCCTCACTACAAGGATACGGATGATGCCTTTGGAAGGGATGACATGACTGAAACAGCAGCCAGGTTAGACTCCCAGCTCTTTCGTTCTGAGATACATGTGGGAAATATAACAAGCAGTGGAGGCTTTCTGCGAAGACACTTTTTCTACCTGATATCCTTGTAGACAAATGGAGTGAGGAGATATCCCAGAGCCCAAGACCATCCTCACCAGTATTCCCATACCTATTAGTCCAAGTCTATGCCTGTCAGTATTTCCACAGTCATTCACAGCGCTTTTCCCCCCCTCCTATGCCAGCTGTGTTGAGTGCTGTACAGATCTGTGGAAAGGATTCAGGGATAAGAGTGGGAAGACAGGTAGCTTATGAGGTAAAAGCAGCAGCAATGTATGAGAGCTATCAGACCCACTTACTTTCTATAACGTTATCTTTAATTGACTGGACCTGCCTGAGGTCCCTTTTCCACTCAACAAGTGGCTGTTTCAGTCCTGTTGACTCAGTACTGTCTGTGCGCTGAGAGCTGGAGAATGCTCAAGTGAAGTAAGGCAACACCATCCCTGATGTAGGGCATGAGCACAGAATAATAATTAAAAAAAGATAATTTCTAAGTTCTTTTCAGAACTTCACAGGGAACAGCAGGATCCAGTCAGGCAGTGCAGGGTTTGAAAAGTGCACATTCCACCTCCAACTGAAGATGGGTATGGCAAAGATCTTTCCATGGGTGTTGTAGTTTTTTGGGTTGGGTAGGGATTGAAGACTCCCCAGTGAATGAGTACGGCTGGGTACCTGCTGCATTTCACAAATGGTCTTGTCCTTTCTTGGAAGAAGAATGCTTGCATTCCCAAATTTGCAGAGACCTGAGATCTGGCAAACACAGATGTCATGAAGTTTTCCAGTGAAACCAATTAGGACATCACTAAGAATCACTTCAAGGTTTACACATCCATAAAAACAGAGTATTCACCCTTGCAATTAATTTTGTAAAGGCGGCCCTGAGCAAGCACTGTGTGAGAACACAGATCTTATCAACGGTGGAGCACCAGAGCCCAGCCTGTAAGAGCTCAACCTGTAAGATCACATCAGTGCTGTCCACGTTCTCAAAAATGAAGAGAGTTTGGAGAATGATGGCACAGACTTCGAGCAGCATTCCTGATACTCAAGGTCCAGCAGCTTGAATGCTACATGCCACTGAGAGGTTCCTCCACTCAAGGAGATACTTCAAGGTGGTACCTTGAGAGCTACTACCAGTACCAGTGATACTGGGAGGATACAAGTAAAACTTCCCTTTCAGTATAGAGAGAAACCAGTGAAAAATGCTTTTTAAATTTTTTTTTTCCTGCACACTATTATGTTTTGCTGGCAATCTGGGTAAGACATTTCCTAAAACTTGTTACTATAAATAATCAATCTCCTAAAACAATTAAATGCACTTGCATTTAAAGAAGTCCTTATTTTCCTAGAAGTATAAATACAAAATGTTTATTTAGGAGTTTTGTTCCTATTATGGGTAAGGAAAGTTGAAATACTGGCAAAAATCCAGTTTTAAGAGCTTGGAAGAAATTTGAATGTATTTACCTCCCCTTGACAAAATCATATTATCACATCCTATCGATTTTGGCTTACATGGAAAGTGAGTCCGCCAGCCTTTCTTTCTCTTGGATTCTTTAAAAGATTAGAAAACCTGCAAACAATCCTATATTTACCCAAATAGCTTTTTTTTTGTGTGTGTGTCCTTTGATCTGAAGCAGAAAGGTGAAATTGATACAGCTATTTACAACAATGGAGTTGTAAAATGAAATGGATGTGGACTTAGTAGTAAACCCAGAAAACAGATGTTAATATCATGAGGGTGAAAAATTGTCAAAGATTTGTTTTATTGAGAAATGGCCTCTGCTTCCATGTTTATTATTAACACAACAAAAGAGTAATATTTACTGTGCTTTTCTATTTACATACTTTACTATGATAAAGGCTAAAATGCTATAGGAGTTTCTCTTACTGATATTTATAGATAGAAGACTTACAAATGAAGAGAGATGACTCCTTCCTGAGACTGTTTTTTACTATTATATGAAATTACGTACCCAGCATACAAAATCTGATAGGATCCTAAATGATATAAAACAAATACAGTGCACACCCCCATAAACACGCTAATGCGAAAGAAATATACTTAAATAATCTGCCATTTCTCCCCAGAATGAAACATTTTTAGGCTCTACAAGCTTTTTATTTGTCAACTGAGTTGTTACACAGGCCTTAAATTTCCTTTAATAGATTGTTTCAGGAAGCAACCAGGAACATAAGACTAAGACTATTCAGGAGCCCAAAGTGGAGCTGAAGAATGAGGTGAAGCTCCTGCCAGCTGGTTGGTTTCAGGATTAGTTTCACCTTGCCCTACAAGCACCTCCACATCAAAAAGCTGACTGAAGGTGTTATTAATAATTCCAGCACTGTATCCCTAACCTAAAGCTGTTGGCTCTAAAGATTCTATTGTGCTCAGATGTCTTCCAAGCAAGTCCAGGAAAAAGTGAGAATGGGAAGGTCGATACCCACCCAGTGTGTACCCTTGGCTTCACCTGCATAAGGGAAAGAATATAAGACAGTCTGGTTTTACAAATTGGTATGTAAAGCTGTAAGACCGTCTGGTTCTACAAATTGGCATGTAAAGTTGAGGGAAGACCTGATGGCTCAGCAGCATACGGCCTCTAGCCTAGTCGCTGCTGAAAATCAGGTCTCCTAAAATCTGTGTTGTGTTTCATTGTGGTTTTGGTGTACAGTTGCTCTCAGCATTCATTTTAGTTTTCATGTTTTGATTTAATTAAAGAGTTCGAGTTTCAAAAAATCAAGTGGGAGGCTGAACTGGGAAAAGAGTTGGCAGTGAGTCGGGAAGATGTTAACACGTTCAATGCCCTCTTTCCACCTGCAAGGTGTCTGTTTCAAATATCTTCTCCTGATGTCCACCTTGAAACCTCTCAGGAAGAATGCCACTTGCTAACACAGTGACCAGTGAAAACTATTTAATTTCTGCACAGGACAGCAACTCTTCAATACCAGGATAAAGCTACAACAGCAACAAATACGGACAAGCTTATTGTGTTTAGATTGTGGAGGCAACCATAATTTGTTACAAAGAGGATCATAACAATACCTTGAGAAAGCATATTAGAAAGAGACATAAAAGCTTTAAAATATCTGTTATAAGCCCTCAGAAAATAAAAGATTGATTAACTCACACATTCAGCTGTTAAGAGTAGAAAAAAGAAATTTAGTAGAAAAAAGAAATTTAGTAGAAAAAAGAAATTTAAAGTCACACTATCAAAGTGACTAGTGGTATGGCTTTTTATTGTATCTTAATAAAGCTAATTTTTTTTTTTAAGTGTCAGTGAGATATTTCCACACTTGAACATAGTTAATCCAAGAATGGGGAAGAACAGCTAGAAAATATGACCAAATTGTAAATTACAGAGAGCTATGTATATGCCATGCAGAGGTTATTATTGCTATATTTTGAGCTTTGATTCAACTACTAAAAATATTATATCTTACTTTTCTATAATGTAGTTGAATAAGTCATCAGCATCTCTACTAGAAATCAAATTTATCTGGGTCAAATTTTATGTTTATCACACATACGCTGTTGTTTTAGTAATGCTCAAGGAAAAATTGAATCTTCTTGTGAAATCTTAATGCCACCAAGATATTTATTTATCTTCAAAGGTGTCCAGGAAGAATGTGCTCTCAAAGAGGAGTGTTAAGTGTAGAACTGCACTTTTTGGGTTTGTAAGTATATAATGTGCTGTAATAGTATAACAGAAAGTAACTAACTCTTGTGACCCAGATTTGTACCACTTAGGGAAGTTTTATGAATAGGAGCATGAATCAGATTCTGTTATGACTTGGTTTTCATTGCTTTCCTCTTGTCTGTACAAAATGTCACACCTCAGCATAAGCGGAGCCTTGTTTGGCTGCTCTCCTGGAGGCAGCTGGGACCTCTGGGGCTCCACAGCCACTGGACCACGAGGGGGAGCAGAGCTGGGATAATACAGCAAGAGAATTATTTCAGGCAATTTCTGTGGAAAAGTAAGATCCTCCCCCTCATTTGCAGGATGGGGTAATAATTTAACTCAGTCCTGTTTTGCAAGCCAAATAAGAGCATGGCAGACCATGTGCAGGATAAGCTTATGCGGAGACAAAAGCCAGCAAGCCTGCAGTTCAGCCAGCAGTGCAAACACGCTTCTCTGTCTGATCAGGTGTCCAGCCAGGGCATCAGTAGATAGAGAAACACCTATTAGTATGTTGCTGATGATCAAGTAAGTGGAGTTTTATTCAGGAATACTGGACTTATTCTAGTCCACACCATCTATATGGCATCTCTGTTAGGTGGAGAATATATTTGGGAAGATACCCTCCTGTTTTGACTGGAACCCAAGCAGGGAACTGTCTACATTCCTGGCAGAAAAAGATGTGATTGCTCATTTACCAGTGAGAAACTGAATGAGCAAAAGATTAATGTGGGGAGGGACAACTGCAAGTCTTTAGCCCAAATACCTGCTCACTGCAGGGTTAACACCAAAACTGTGTTAGGTTGCTCAGGACCTTTCAGGCAAAGCCTGTACATCTCCAAGGGTGTTTACCTCTGCATGTGTGAAGAAGAATAAGGGAATGTTCCCTGCTTCTTCTGTGTATGAAAACTCAGATCTACACCTTGTCTCTATCAGCTTCATTAATTCCCTTGCCCTTGTTATTCTTCTCAAGGGAGAAAGATAACCAGCTTGACTACTTGTGCAGTCAGGTCCTCAGGTCTCTAAGATAGGGGTGGCTGCTTTTTGATTCAGAGGAGTCACTTGTGCTCCTTCACAGGAGTTTAAAAATATCTGTTTAAAATAAAATCTGGGTTTCTGAATGAAAAAGGTCCATATACAAAACTAAATGAACAGCTTAAACCACTAAATGGTAGGAGTCTATTTTCTGCAGAATAACAGTCTGAAGTCAGCTGTTTGAAATATTCTAAGATAATTACTGGTGGAGTAGAGCCAGAAAACCTTCTAAGACAAAAATGAACACACTAGAACATTTAACTGTGGTCATGCAGGTGAGAATAAGGGACAGAAAGCATGAATTCTTTACAGGGAATAAAACATTGAAACAGAGCATATCTTTATGCTCTACAGAGCTGTCATAGATTATTCTTAGAGTTGTGGATAAAATGAGTGAAGCAGAGACCACAGAACAAGAGCAAGTTTCTTCTTTAGACTGAAGTGGGTCTTGTTGCAAAATGTATTTGAGACCTCTGGAAGACCTATACATCTATGTTACTATGAAACCTTACTGAAAGACAGTTCAGGATGCACAGATTCAAGTTATCAGTACTAAAAGGATGCTTTGATAATTTGGGAAGTAATATCAAGTGAGAAACTCCAGAGATCATTTCTAGGTTCTCTTTCATTCGTCATCTGTAAGGACATTTAACAGCACAATGATGAAACTCTTTCTAAAATATGAGGAGCGGCAAACAGAGTAAACAATTTGTAAGAATCATATGAGACAGTTCTGTCTGAACTGCAGTTCAAAAGAAGCACGTCCCAACGCAGCCTTGGGAGTGCCCTTTGACTTTCCCAACAGCACATCAAAACAAGACCTGGTGCACAGCCTTCCTCCTCACTTCCCTCACTACAAGCTCACATAGCTGTAGGAGGAAAGCCCAGGTGTGTTGTGTGGTGATATTTTCCAGCTAGATACCTAATCACAGTGATACTCAAAACAGGATACTGGGAAATGGAAGGAAAAAAAATGCCCTGCAATTCAGAAATACTCAGAGGGACAAGAAAGACAGGAAAAGATTCAGTCCAAAGATGTGCTGGGAGTGAGCTGAAAAGATGCAGTTATCTTCTTACCACCAAAATGCATTCCAGAGACAGGATGCTCACTGGGAAGCCATGACAGTGAGAGGCTGTGGAGATGTAAATCATAGACTCATAGAATATGATTGCAAACAAAACATTAAAAGATTTTTTAAATTAAGTTCTTTCAGTTTTGTTTATTTGTTATTTGTTTGGGATTTGTTTGTTTTAGTTGTTTGTTGTTCATGGTTTTGTTTGTTTGTGGTTTTTTTTATTAGACACTCAGCGAATCAGTTTTGCCCAATTTCCAAAGACAAAATCCAAACTTGTGATGCACAAACAGAATAACACTGTTAATGAAATACTCAGCAGAGTTGTATGAAAATGCACGTGTGGTACTCACTCTACTGGCTACAGCCTCTGTGTATATTCCCTCTTTTTTCCTTTGGATCTGCATTTTGGTGCTGAGGACACATAAGAAAGCAATCTAACAGATCTTTTACAGATGTTAGCAAAGTCCTAGGTATTTGGTGTTTTTACTTCTGTGTGCTCCCATGTGTTTATGGATTTTCTTCAGATCCTGATCCTGCTGTAACATTAGATCATATTTTGTTTCACTAACATTGTACACATTCTGACTGTGAGCTATACTAGGTGATCTCCAATCTAAAACATCACAAAGCAATACATATGATTTCTGACCACCGTTATCTGGAAAACTCCAATTTCTGATCCCCGTCAGCCAACATTAACAAGGGGGAGAAAAACAAAGAAAAAATTTTTTTAGGGCAGTTCTCCAGTAAACCCTAGTAAATGTCTTCCTGCCTACTCCTTAGATCAAATATCCTGAGTATCTGCACACCAATGAAATGGAGATAGAGCATCCCAAGGCTCTTCACCCCAGAACCTGTCACTTCTGAGATTTTACAGATGCAAGCTCTGGTAGCCCTGAGGAACCAAATGTCAAGCCTCAAAATGGATATTTTTTCCCTGAGGAAGGACAGGAAGCTCCTGGCCTGCCCTAGAGCCTTATCTTCCAGTTGCAAATGGTTCTTCCCCATTTCATGTCTATGTAGACCTCGCCTGTATCCCATCACACAGAAGACAGCTGTGGGTCTGTCTGCTCCACTGCTACATCACAAACTGAAGAAGGCACAAAACTGTACAAATGTAGACTGAAATGGATACATTCCTCCAGCGCAAACTCACGGTATGGGTTGTAGACCAGAAAATCTTGTACAACTCCTGCAATGGGAGTCATTCAAATGTGGGGGAAACATGGGCATAGAAGTTTGAGACTTAGCACTGTGGACTGATAAAGAGAACTTTAGACAGGATTAAACTGAAACAAATTTAAGACACAGCTACTCCGAATGCCATTTACATTTGAATTATTTGCACCTATATTTTATGTTATGTGCTACGTAAAATTTAGAGCTTTGTATTGTAACCATTTGTTCTGAAATTTCTGTTGCCTGTGTTCAGACATCTTGGGATAGATCGTGCTTTCCCAAGACGTATGGTTTGAGAATCACAGAATTCACTGAAAGATTAGATTCAAGGGCCTTCAGAGAGTCCATAGTCCCAAATGCTGCTCAGAGTAGGGCTGACTCCAGAGGTGGACATGTTGTTCATGGCTGTGTCCTGCCAAATCTGGAACATCTCCAAGGGTGGAGATTCCCCAGCCTCTCTGAGCAACCTGACAAGGTCCTTTCTTTAGCCTTCCTTGGGGAGGAGGAGGAAGAGAGCAGGAGGAATGCAGCCATACAGCAAGTGTAAGTGTAATAATACCATCTGTATTTTATGGGGAGGGGTGTAATAGCTGACTATGGGTGGGAGTACCGTCCTTGATGAATGGCAGAAGAGACAGAACAAAGGCAAGTTCTTTCATATTTATGTCCCTCAGGAAGAAAACTAAAAGTCCCATGAGGTCTTCCTACACAGAGAAAGAATCCTTCTAGTTTGCTTCCTCTCCCATGATTTCTTTTTTTGCTGGAAAGCAAGCACTGTCCATCAATGCTGAGGAGCTTGCTAAATGAAATAGAGTAATTCTGCCAGACAACGTGGTATGGCTGTCCCTGTGTGACATACTTGGGAATGTAATACACCGCTGTCCCTGTGTACAGATGGATTTCCTAAACATATGCAGTGAGGATGGCTCAGTAGTTTTACCCCCATTATCACAGATCACAGAATCACAGAATGGTTTGAGTTGGACGAGACCTTGAAGATCATCTACTTCCAACTGCCCTGCCGTGGGGGTTGGAACTAGACCTTCCACTAGACCAGATTGCTCCAGGGCCCCATCCAACCTGGCCTTGAACACTTCCAGGGATGGAATAGCCACAACCTCCCTGGCCAACCTGTTCCAGTGCTTCACCGCCCTAAAGAACTTCTTCCTAAAATTTCAGTTTAAAGCCATTGCCGGAGCCGGCGGGACCGGGAAGGATGGCGAGGGCTGCCCAGGAGGTGGCAATCGGGAGCCTCTTACGGGAGTGGAGCAAAGGTGGAGGGAGGCTCCCAGGAAAGAGGTGGCTGCCTTTAAGGTGGGTTTATTTGCCTGCCAGATGGGAAGTCTGTGACCAGCCCCTTTAGAACAGGTAAAGGCAGTAAGGCTTCTCCACCCACTCGCCTTGATCTTTCATCACCACCGTGGGCCAGGCGGGCGCTTGTGCAACGTGCGCGCCGCGCTCGGGAGCTGCGGGAGAGGCCCATGCGCTGCCCGCAGCAGCCCGGGCACCGAGGCCTGAGCCGGCGGGGGCTGCCAGCCGGGCCCCGTCTCCGGCCAGCCTGGGGCTGAGCACCTGCAGCGGCGGCATGGAGCTCTCCCTCGGGCTCCTTCTCCTCTGGGCTCTCCTTCCTCCCGAGGCGCACGGCAAGGAAGGTAAGCGTGGGACCCGCCGCCGGTCCCTCTGCCTGGAGGGCTGGGCTGGGGCGCGCAGGGAGAGCGACCTCGCTCAGGGGCAGGGAACGGGACCTGGCCCGCGCGCCTGGGGCTCTAGGGACACCTCCGAGGGACTGGGGTGTCAGGAAGGGCAGCCGGGTGTGGGGGGATCAAGGCCTGGAGAATCCCCTGCGATTCTCGGTGGCTCAGTGAACGAGCCCAGGTATGTTCTCCCCCTCCTTCACCTCCTCCTAGTTGAAGCACAAATGCCTCGGCATATCCCGTGATCCAAGGGAATTCTGCCCCTGTTTCCCTCAAACACGGGCCTTGCAGATAACAAGTTTAAACACAAACTCAGAAAGTTTCTCCCCTCCTCTGGCAACACCCCCGCAGTTTCCTCAGGAAGCCCTCTTAGGAGTTAACCCTTATGAGCAAGCGGACAGTCATTTTATCCGAGTCTTTTACCTACCCTAGTCCTGGCAGACAGAGCTGAGCTTTAAAATTTCCTTTTCCAACTCTTCAGGCTTCCATGTTTCCCTTCTCTGTACACTTACTCCCTTTTATGAGATGTAGTGATTTTTTTTCCTTCCATCTTGGTAGTTGCACAGTGGTTATGAAACATGGGAGAATGGTAACTTTTAATAGAGAGGTGAGGGAACTGTAAATCTCTGCTCTGTTCCCTACCTCCTTCTGCACTTAATTCCTGCTAGGGACTTCTCTTATGTACAGCAAGAGGTGTTGGGGCTTTTCCATCCCAAGGACAGATCCTCGTTTCTCCAAGCTCTTAACTGAGGGGACTTTGTCATAACTGGCAGTTCAGCCATGGGCTCATCTCAGATTCTGCGAGTGCTGAGTGATCTTTTAAAGCGTCCTTGACAAGCACGGTTCTATTAAGGATCCAGCTACGTGGATGCAGCTGGCAGACATTGTGGATGGAGAAGGCCAGCCTGGGTGAGAAGTAATACCGGGTGGCATCACGCAGGCTTTGGTTTCCAGAAGCGTGTGACCAGTAGTTGGCAGTAAGAGTCAGGGACCTGTCTGCCAGCTTCTCCCCTATCTCAGCCATCTCATTTGGGCTGTGTCTGTGATCCACTCTTCCTTAACTTGTCTATCAGGGAAACAGCTCATTTTCCCGGCATCCTCTCTTATCTGAAGCCTTTCTTCTTTTTGGAGGCACCTCCACCCCTGTGGCTGGACAGCCACGTGAGATTCCTAGCAGCAAGACTATGGACCAGAGAGCTAGTAGTCCCTGAGTAGTTGTGTTCCTCTGCTTTTGTAGTTTTACTGACTCAATCTTCCTTTCCATGGAGAATCCCTGTTGTGGGACTCACTTTGAGAATACTTTTTGGTAATGGACTTTGTCCCTCCAGTGGGCTCTCAGCAGATGAAGGAGCTGCCATTGCTGACAGTGCAGAGCATGGCACATGGGCTTTGCCAGGTTCCTGTCCTGGCCACTTCCAAGTTCCTTTTCCCTTGGTCTGCTAGAGCTTGCCATGCAGCCCCTCTCACTTCCACATTGCTGCTTCAGTCCTGAAGAGGATGGGATGGGATAGATGTTATCTGGGTGATGGTTCTGGCAGGACAGGCTACCTCACCCTTGGAGTTTTTGGAGCTAACCACAGAAGAATACTATCTCAAATGAAGAGACTGAGAGTAGAGGGGAAGTGAATGAGGAGCCTTGTCTGGACAGGGAGTCTGTGGCTAGGAAGGTTTTGCTGTATGACCATACTGTGAACACTGTGAACTTGCAAAACCTGGATTCCTGCTTTTACCTTCTCCCAATCCTGAAAGGGTGTTTCATAGGTGAGAACAGCAGCGCAATCCCTCTTATCTCTGATTCTGGGCCCACAGCCTGCTTCCTCATTCCACAGGACTCTTGCTGATCTGCACTTTACACTGTTACTTATAGTTGGCAGGGAGTATTTGTAAAACAGTCAGATGAGGGGGAGGAAACCTGGTTATTTAAATGCCATTTAAAAATTTGCCCACTCCTACCTTTCACCCCCAAATTCTTTTCTGAGATGTTTAGAAACGACCCCTCTGAATACACCCACAGGAATCTAAAAGGGAATCCAAAGAATTTTTCCTGTTTCCTGTGTTCCCAAGCTGGGACTTTGATAGGTGCACAGAAACCAGTAGTCTGTTCTGGCAGCACCAGCAGACCCAAAGGCAGGCACAGAGCTGCACATCCCACAGCATGTCTTATTCCAACTCCTCTGCTTTCTCAGTGTTTGCCTACAAAGTGATGCATTTTTAACGTGTCTTCAGATCAAGACTTTAGGCCAAACTGTGATCGCATTTTCAAATTCCTTAGAGGGCTAAAAATGAATATACCAATGATTTTCTCCTTTGTCACACAACTCCAGCAGCAAGGCTTAGCGTAGGTGTGCAGTTCCGCAGGAGGTGGCCATGCTATGGCCGGAGCCATTACTCGCTCTTGAAGTCCTGGCCAAAAAAGTCGGTAGGTGGGGAGAGGGTTAAATGATTGCTAGGCCACCGTCACCTGGTGGACAGTCTGAGTCAGAAGTAGGAGGCTCATCAATTTGCACAACTGATGCATGTCACGGCTTTTTGGTACTGTGACAATGGAAAGTCCCTTCCACAACTTCACACTGCCTCTGTACTTTCCCACTGTGTTTCAAATACTGAATAGTCCCTGCAGGCGACACTGATTGATCTTTTGTGTTGGTAATTTATTTGATTGCCTTCCTCTTCATCTATTTAGTCTGCTGCCTTCCTATTTCAAGGAAAGATGTGTTCAGCTGCTAATGCCCGCTTCCCATTTGAATAGGCTTCAGCCTCCTTCTTCCTTTTTGGGGCAGTTTTAGGAAGTGATAAAATTTGTCAGGGTTGCATTTTTTGGATGTGTGTAGGAGGGGGTCTCATATATTTGTAAGAACTTTTAACTCCTGACTAGGTGCCCTGTCTTGTATCTTTCCATCCTTCCTCTAGTCATGCTTTTTGAAGGTGAAAGGTTTCAAAGGATGGGGGGTCAAGAGAGGAAATGCAGGCTTTACCTTTTTTGACAAAACAAGGATGAAACCATTCCGTGGGCCATATGAGTTGGGTCACTGATTTATTTTTTCCTTCTTCTGGTTTTCAGTGGATCTACTTGACACAAGCACTGCACAGGGTGAACTGGGCTGGCTTCCAGACCCTCCAGAAGTAGGGGTGAGTACACACATTCAAGGAAGGGGAGCCACCAGCAGTACTAAATGATGGAAAAATATAATCCATGTTGAAATCCTACCTCTGGAAATCGGGCTTCTGAAGCTCCACCCCCTCCTGGACATTTTATGCTTTATAAGTCTCCCTTCACCTCTGCCGCCTCACACCTATCCAGCTTTTTAAGGACTGATGCCTATTGACTTCCAGTATGATTGAACGTATCCTTGAAATATACTGTTTCCATGAAGTAATAAAGCAATGAAGAGAAAGGAAAAAATCAAACAATCACCCAGTTTTTCATTCTGCCATGCCGCACATAAATCTCATGTCTTTTTTTTTCAGGAAAATAGGCAGAGCAAAAGTATTTCTGTCTCCGAGTCTCTCAAGAAATTAAAACACATTATAGGTTTTTTAATTCAGCAGCTGACTGAAGAAAGAACTGTTTACTCATGGGGCAGCAATCTGCTCCTGTGAGTGGGCTGCAGGATTCTAGGACTTTATGCCAAGCTGTGGTGTTTGGTCCACACAGCTGACAATGAGAGAGGAATTTCCTTTTGTTTTGTGACTGTAAAATTGAGTTGATGGAAGTGCTTCAAAATGTACGCTTGAAACCACTGCAGAATTGGACCCTGAAAGACAGCTGAACTCTCAACTATTTTTGTGCAAGTACAGCTGTTTGGCATGAAGTATAGTTGGGCAGTCCCTCTGGTGCCACAACCTACATTAGTGAAGGTGCTTCCCTTTGTAGCAGCAGTACTGTGGGAGTGGTGGAAGGAAGGCACAAAGAAAAGGGAATTTAGGGACTACCTGCCGTAGTTAGGACATATGTTAATACATAGTTTCAGTTCCTCATCCATGCTCTTGTCCTTGTAGCAAGTCCCAAGCTCTCCTGTGTGGAGCCTTCACCCTTCCTGTTCTAAAGCAGACCTGGGTTCAGCCTGTTCCTAACTCATTTTCATAACTTTGCTCTGTAATGCGCTGTGGCTGGTTTAAATCCACCCCAGCCTCCTCCTCCTCCTGGTAGCCTTTCTGGGTGAGGTAGAGTCAGACAGTGAGGTTCTCCTGTACTGGCATAACTGCATTTGTTTCATTAGTAAAGCTGTTTTGGTTATTATTAGTAGTCTTATTATACCCTGCTCAAAACAGGTGCCCTAGTGAGACATACATGTAGATCATGTTTTGCCCATTGTTCCCTTTGTTGTCTCATCAACTGTCTGTGTGGTAATTTTACCCCAATTCTAGGCTCCAGGCATGTTCAAGATGAAATTTGCCTCTCAAAAAGATTGGAAAAAAACACTGACAAGTGCATTCTAAAAAAAATCTGATAGAAAGAAAAGAAAACTTTTTTTACAGAACATCTGAGTGTTGCACAGTAGGTTCACAGCAGTGTGAGGAGTTGGCATATCCTTCTGCTTGTGCTACAGTTGCTTTTAAAAATATGTATATTCAAAATAGAATGGTAACTGAGAATTGTTGAAAATTGTGGGGAACGTGGCCTGAGAGAAATCAAAACTAACAGATCAGGATATGGATGACTGATAAAACAACAGAGGATGAAGAATAGATTCATTGACTTCTCATGAGCAACTCTTTTGAGGAGATTTGTCTAATTACATCATTTCCCAATAACTGTTAGGTGGAAGTCTGAAAAATTGCCACAAGCAAAAAGGGAACAATGTCTGATTCTCTTGTAATCAGAACTTTGAACAGGTGTTTCTGAAACCATTCCTTCAAAACGAAGAATTAAATATGTTCAAAAAAGAACAGAAATTAATTCAGAGCATTTTTTGACAAAAAAAGAGCCAGGATTAGTACAGAATAATCTGACTAGGTTGGTTAGTAACAGGCTGGAAACATCTGAGCTGTGTTGCACACACAGCTGAAGGGTGTACTTCATGTAACACTGCTACTTGTACCTAACCTCAGATGCCAGAGATCTCCCATCAGTGAGCTAGATTTGTGTCAATACACTTATCGCACAGAGGAGGAATTTGCTGTGGGGAATTTTCAAGCTTTATATGGACAAGGCCCCCGAGGCATAGCCCAGAAGAGGTTGGCTAAGTCTGTGGAGGCAGAACTACACCTTTGTTTTCTCCTCACTTCTAGCCAATGACAGAGGATGAAGTGGCTTGCCAGGTGTGGTTGTTTCATGGTGGAACCGTGGCTGTATCCAGTGCAGACAATGCTCCCGTTAGCACACGGGCTCCGCCTGAGAACACCACTCAGTTTTCGACAGCACTGCAGTAGTTCAGAACTTCTGCACTACATTAGCCAGCATCTTGCCTAAGCTTAAAGGTAGTCTTTGAGTGAAAGTCTCTAAGTAAAGTGTCTGTAGAGTTTTGTTTGTTAAAAAGTTTGTGCTAGCTTGTTTTGTAGTAGCTATTTAGAAAGGGTTTCATTCATTTTAGGCTACTATTGGAAACTAGGCTTTAAAAAAGGCAGACTGTAGTTCCAATAATCCCTTTTTTTCTACCGTACCACCCACCACCCTCCTCCTCCATCATCTAACATATTTCTTGATAATTCTTTTTTGGCTTTGAAGTTTTGCCACAGCAACACCAGGTGGGCATAGAGAGATGTGTTACAGTACTAGTGGAGGATTTCCACTTTTTAACATATATTAGAGAGCCAATGGAGGCCACTTTGAAGGTGTCAGGAGTACAGAATTTACTTCCTCTCACATTTCTTTAAGACTCCTCCTGCAGCACAAACAGCTTAGCTACCTGAACTGGTTTCAGAAATGACTGAAACTGTTCAAAAAGGACCTCTCAAATCAAATCACGAACAAATTCAGTTATCAGACATAGTGGCACTGCTTCTTGGCAGCTGGTAAAATAACAGTATAAAAAGTTATTAATCTCTAATGTGCTTTCAAATATAATTGCATCAGCTGTGAACAGATTGTGATGAGGAATCATGTTTTCCTCTTGCATTTTGCTTTTAATAGACAAGGCCCTAAGCCCCCCAGCCTGGCTTTGAAGTCAGCTTTGTTCTGAGCAGGGGATTGGAGTAGAGAACCAAAGGTCCTTCCCTGCCTAAATCTTTGTCTTTGTGTGATAGTTTAGAATTGTTTGTTCATTAGAATTCTGAGGATGAATTTTTAGCCCAGGCACAAAAGGTCCTCATGATTTTATGTTTTGATTTTTTTGTCATGATTTTATGTAATATCTATTCCTACAGATTTTCCATATCAGTTTATATAGGCCTACAGTACAACATACTGAGCAATCCAATATTTGTCTTTAATGCTGTGATTATCTCCCTCCCAGTTTGTGGGCCTATCTTGAAATTTTCCTTTTATCCACAATTTCCAATTTTTTTTCGTATGTGAATAGTACTTGCATAATCCAGTCATACTTCCATGAGTACATCTGACTACTTAAGTTTCAAGCCATTTGTGATGGAGAATGCTGCACACTGGGCTTCTCAATATGACTTTCTCTCTCTATAGTGTTGAATGAATTGCAAATTAAACACACTTTATTGTTTTTTACCTGCTATATTTTCTTGGGAGATGTGCTTTCACCAGTTCTACAGCTGTCTTTGCTTGTAAAAGGGTCCTTTTTGACAGTGACTTTATTTTTAAATAGGATGTATGTTATTTCAGGAATCACATGAACTCTACTGCTGCCAAATTGGGTCATATTTATTACATATGAAAAGTTTGGCAAGGCTCAGTTCTCAACTGGTAGCTGGTTTATGGATCTTATTTTTCCCAACTTACATTCCAGTGTGGATCATAGCATTATTAAAGCTTCCAAATTACTTTCTTAGTCTCCTTTCCAGGCTGCCATTGTTCTCACTCTTTTATTCACGGTGAGGAGGAGGACGTAATCCTTTTCCTGCCTATTCCATACTCTTGCTTGCTTCCACACATACTTCAAAGCATTGCTATCGGTTTCACGCTTTCTACCAGGTTGCCCAGATGTGCACAGCAATTGATGTGCTCAGCTTTTCCAAAGTCTACTTTCAGACAAGACAAAGGATGGGCATTTAATGCCAGTGGCCTAATGTATCCCAAAGGCTATCAATGAATAGCCACTAACTACAACTATTGTGGCTCCAAAAACACTTGAAAACTTTGGAAATTATGTGATTCTTTTTCAGTTCTGCACCTCATGTTCCACAGAAAGTTTAATTATTACTATAACAACTGCCAAAACTATGTGAATACAATTTGAGTAAGCCAAAAATCAGATTTTTTTTTTTTTTGTTTTAATGTTGTTGTTGACCTATTAAAACCCAGGCATAGTTCAAATTCTACACTGCTAAATTTTTAGGTAATAGACTAGATCAAGTACCTGTGACCTGTCAGCAACTTCTGTATCACTGATCACATCATAACATTTACATGCCTTCAGGTTCTAGAAAGGTGAGGTTGTGTTCCACCAGACTCAGCGGTCCCAGATTTTGGTATCAGCTGATGGCTGGTTTCTGTTTCCACCACTCCTGGTCAGACAGATAGGCCTGGTCACGAAGGAAATTGTGCTGTGGGGCACACAGCCTTCAACATGCAAGCAATTCCAGCACAGCACTCCTATCTCTTTAAACCTGGGCAGTTCACTTAGTCAGACTCCTTGACCTCTTACTCAGATAGTCTTACCTGGAAGAGTCTCAGCCAGTTAGCTTTATGTAGTATCCGAAGGTGGTGTGAAAACAGCCATCAGAAATGCTGTTCTGTGCACCTCTTCCCACAACTGTTGTCCATGCATGTCCTTTAGGAGCTAACTCAGAGGAGTGCCATCACCTCTGAAGCTGGAGTATGGTAGCAGTGTACCCCTCACTGCTCTCAGTTTAAGTAGCAGGCATTAGCGGAGGAGGGGATTAGCTCCTCCGAGGGAACAGGATCTGTATAGAAATAAGGGACCAATACTTAGTAAAGTCTACAACTACCTGGAAATGGGAACAGCTCTGGCTTCAGGGTTGTATCCTGATGTGACCTGCTGCTGTTGATCTGTGGACTGGTGGAGAGATGTATGTTGATGATACCCTGTTAATTGAAAATTAGTTATTTTGTATCAGTTTGGGAGAGAAGGAAAAAAATTTGTTATGGATATTCAGATATACTTTACTCAGACGTGTGAGAAAAGGGAATACAAACCAGTGAGATGAGAACAAGTGAAGTGTGAATTAATAGCTGTAGGGAAGGCCAGACTGCATGACCCACCAACTAGGCAGCCTAGTATGGAGTCACTGCCACAGACCCAAGTAACAATCTTGGCCAGTGCACTCAGTGTTGTGACCTGAAGGGCAGAAAAGAGCACGTTGTGAGCCAAAGTGAAGATGCTGTACAGCCATGACATTCTTCACCACGGCTGCTTGGGCACTATGGTGGTGACAGCACTGTTGCCTAGCAGCTTCAGAAAGCTGCTTCACCCATTTATAGCTGTTGAATGAATGGACAAGGTTCACTGAACTTCCTCACGTCAACACAAAAGCAGCACAAGTCAGCTGGAGCTTGGAGATTAACCTGCCTATAGCATGGTCCTCCAAGAAGACTAACAGGCTATTTAAAATAATAATAATAGTAAACACCAACCAACCAACCAACCAAACAGAAAACCCAAACAAAACAACTTCTATTATAATACCAGTGAAAATACTGGTGAGTATGCAGGCAAGCAATTAGAAAAAAAAGGCTTTACATCTTTTGTTGCCTGCTGTGTCCTTGAAGGATGAACCTATGCTTTGAACTGTGAGTCTCACCATCTCAGAGGCAGATCTTCAGAAAAATATTCCCATGATTTATTTCTCAGAAGGTTATTTCCATTGTTTTTAAGGCCTAGTTTCTGGCTTCTCTTAGCTTGACCTGCATATTGCCAGCTCCTCACATGACTTTCAGGCTGCCATCTCCTGCAGCTTCTTTTCTCCAGGCAGGTTTGATCATCATCAAGGCACAATTACCCCATCCCTGTGTGGGATTCCACCTGATCCATCTTTAAAAGGAACTTATACAAACACAGCAAGTATTGCCCATCACCATCAGACTAATTTCCAGGTTCTCTGTAAACACTAGAAGTACACTTGACACACCATACAAAACCACAGCTCACAACATAGAGTCCTTTACCTTGAAAAAATGAAAAAAAAACCACCACTTTTACAATGGATTCTATGCAATGTAATGCAAAAATAACATGAGAGCTAACATTTGCTTTATTAGTAATATGGCTTTAGCCATGAATTCTAAACTCTTAAGATGCACAATCTGATTTTCCACTCCTTTTCGTAGTTATTGGTATTGTTAGTGAGTGTTAGCAAAAGAGGTATATACAAAACAAGTGTTCCAAACAAGCTAGGTGAAATGTTGGACTAGACTATCATTATCCCTCATCTAGCAGCATCTGTTGTGACCAGAACTGTTTTCATGCAAGACCTTAATGTGGTCAGACAGTTCAGAGAATTAGCAGACAGCAGGACCTGGGTTTGATAAACAGGTTCCGTAATCAATGCACTGGCGCTCAGTGTCTCGCATTTACACCTTATCTTCCCATAAGAGCATGAGTACAAGTTAAATTGAAAGGACAGGGGTGGGATGGAGACCTATGTGCTAGTGCCCTAAAGAACCAGTAATTACATAATGGAGTTGCTCCTCCCTGAAAATAACCAATGGATCATTGTGGGGAAAAAATGTATCATCCCACCCATAAAGATACTGTAGATAAGTAAACATGTCTTCTGTGTTCAGTTGTGTCAAAGGCTCAGTGATGATATGATGAAATTAAAATTGCCTGACCGTAGCCAAATGATCAAAGGAGAAAGGGCAGCCTCAGCTGTTCTCAGATTTAAAGTTATAGGACTCATGAAGTGTCTAGATGTCACCACACTTCTTTCATCATCATCATCTAAACTGTCTTCCATACTAGCAAAAAAACTTCAGAGAGTATTGAGAAACTTTCAGTAAAGGGTCACAGAAACTTCAGTTCTGGAATACACCACTGTGGTGATGCTATTTTCGGTTGGCTGGTCCAGCTTACCTCCTGACAAATTTTTGTCAGGTGTATTTTAACTGAAGAGAAGCTCTTCACCCGATCACGGCAGGTGCCAGCAAGGTGCCTCTCTTGTCACCGGCTTTCCTCTGAGGAAACTACGCTATGATTGTAGCATAGCTGTAATTACCTTCAATGCTGAATCTGTTCCAGGAAGGTGTTTTGGTCATGGGAGCACGCAAATGCTACTGTACAGGCAAGATTGCAGCCAGGGAAAGGGGATAAAAACTGTTCAGCAGCACATGTTCTCCTAGGTGGTTTCAGGCTTGGCACACCAGTGATGTATGGTTGCTGAAAAAGGTTGCTGTTTTGGGGTCTTGCAAATTTTCTTCAGGGAGAGACTTAATGGCCTCTCAATTCTGTTGAATTTTAAATGAGAGATAGATACACTTGCTATGCAGAGGTACACTGTAGCTGGCTTTACTAATTTAGCTGGTCTTTTCATCTTAGTGAAAGTTTCTAACCCAAAGTTAAACAAGTTACTGGATTTCAGCATATGAAATCTTTAACTTTCCCAGTAGGAATTCTTATTAACTTTTCCAGTGGAGACATGCATCTTAGTTTAGTAACTTTAAGCCTACTGACAAGATGCTTGCCTTGCTTTTGCTCCTGTAAGTCTCTTAAAAGTATTGCTGTGCCTTTCTGCAGGGGTCTGCAGACCACAGATTGGAAGTCACTGTGCTAAGGTAATGTGAAAGCAAATGAGACAGAGGTCACAGCAGGCAGGTTCTTATCTGAAAGGAGACAGGCCACGTCCCTGGCAAGCTGGAGATGGAGACAGTGTTCTTATTGCGAGTCACAAGCTCTTCTGACTCCAATCTGAGCCTACAATCTGCAATACTGTCACAGTCTGCTGCCTCTGCCACTGGTAGCCTACCTCTTCATTAGCAGGGATGGAATTTGTATTTGTCAACATAAAAAACTTGTTTGCTTTTTTTGTCCTCACCTAAAAAAGGCTAAATAGGCTAAAATCAAAAGAGACCACTTCACTGATGCCTGCAAAGCCTGAGACAGTGGCTCCAAGATGTACAAACTATCTATTTGTTTCCATCTTATACCTGATGGTAGATCCTAGGAAGAATAGCTCACAGATGGATGCAGGACTCATAGCTTGTCCTAGATAGGATCCTTGACAAAAGCCTAATCTAGAGGAGGCTCATTATACAGAAAAAGCAGAGTAAGCCTTTTGTAGGCTTCAGAGCTTCAAACTGTATAATAATTTCAGAATCAATAAAGGCAAATATTAAAAGGCATATACCTTATCTTTGGATTTTTACTCATGTGGCAGACCAAACCAATACTGTTTACTGCAAATATCTATTGGTGCCCTTCCAGGTTGTCATTCTGAATGGCCTTTATAAAGACAACTTTCTTTATATGGAATCCAACCAATGCAAGGGAAGTTGCTTTCCTTTTTCCTGAACTTGCAGTGTTTTCAGGTTATTGACACAGTGCCTTTGCTTTGAGGTTGTTATTCACTTGACTAATTGCTGTGCTGGAATTATTTTGCTCTGTATTACACCACCACACCAAGATTTTCAAGAACAAACCTCTGGAACTACATGCCTGTGTTAGTATATGGGTTTCTGAGCAGTACAGAATACCCCTTTGTTCTCAAATCCAATGGCTACATCCTTAGACGTTTTAGGAAGCCAAGCTACTAAGTTATGGCACTCTACTGAATGCATTAGCATTTGTTTTCTTAGCAACTTTTAAAGAATTCTAAAAGATTTTAAGAGTTTGAAGAGCAGTTTAAGGACAGTTTAGAATTTAACTTAAAAAAGAAGAGAGTTTAAAAGGCATTTAAAAAAAATAACATGCGAAGAGTTTAAGAACTCTTCAGCTTGTTTGGAGAAGGGAATTGGACTAGATGATCTCCAAGGGTCCTTTCCAACATAAATCTTTCTATGATTCTGAATCTCATGAGAAAGTTTTGTCTAGCATCAAAAAACCCACAGGTTCACTCACTGCTAAAATGAGGAAGTCTGACTAACACTGTTCCCCACTTCTAGAAGAATGTTGCCCATCCTATGGCCAAACTGATGACTGGAGTAAGGCAACAGTGTCTGGAATGAAGTGGGTAAAAAGTTATATTATCAAAGGAGGTTGATTCAATGTCATTGGCAGACAAACTGGAGAGCCAAGTAATTAATATTTATTGAGCCAGACTTTACCACACATGTTTATTAAGAACATTACATTAAAAATCAGAGGCATACATTTTGATTTGGCAGCACATTCTTTGAGGATGGGAGACAGTTGCCTGGCAACTTCTGGTCTCATCACCCTTTCATTAAATGTTGTATGTAACAGTTTTCCTCTACTACTTTGAATTTAAAAGCTTCACTGAATAATGAAAGTCAGAAGTCAGAAGCATATTTAACAATAGTTCTGTATTGTTAGCATAAATAATATCCTCATTTTACTTCCTTTACCCATCAGCAGTAGAGTCTAGAAAAAACATGTCTGAGTCCCTTGTTATTTCTTTACACCACACTGCATATGAAACTGTGCAATAGTCAGTGCCAAGCATCTTTGCCCTGAAGAACTGAGTCTGGAAGAAGTTGGGCTGAGATGAGCTAAGAAATACAGGGGTTAGCAGTTGGATTTTTTTCCAGCAGTAGTATTTAAAGGAATTTTTTTTTTTTTTTTTGCTAGAGTCGTCACTACTGAAATGAAATTTTGGTTCTGTATCATGTAAGTTTTGAAAATGTATTTTCAGGACATGCACCACAACAGCTCATGTCTTTCAGTGAGACATGCAAAAACCACTTTCTGGTGACACTTGTCTGTGGTACTGCCTTGGGATAAACTGCTAATGGAAAGTTGTCTAACTCTCAGCCTCCAAATGCAATTATGCTTTTCCCATCAGCTCTGTGGAGGCAGACACAGATTGAAAAATGCTTCTAAAAGCCAGTCCTAACATTGGCAGTGTATGAAAGCTACTTTGCGCTTATTCTCCTTTCTAACTCCTTTTTTTCTACTTCACTAGACTTCAGGATGTTTTGGAAATTCAGTTCTCTAACATTTTTCACAAGGTTTTCAGTTAAAGACTGCAAGAGGTCATTAAGTGATTGTCCCCTCCAGTTGATCAATAGGAATTGATCCATCAGTCTTTTTCTTTGTTTTGCTATCATAAATCCTTTGACCTCCAGTTAGTGAAATAAGCGTAAATCCTGTGTGCTGCAGGTCTATGCCAGCTGGATCAGATTAAGAGGGTGGGGTAACACTGGAGATTAATTATGTGGAGAAAAAAGGGAACAAGAAGGGACACATAGATACCATCCACAGAACTTCCTGGGAGGAGACTGCTAGTGTGTACTTAGGTAAAAGGCTGAAATCATCCAGAGAGGAACTTGTGCTATCAGCAGGGCTTGCTGGCTTGGAGAGAAAGCTCTCCAATACTTTTCAGAGTGGGGCTGTGTAGGAGATATGCTCAAAGTCATGGCATAAAAACAGAGCCTCTTTGGCACTCTGTGGGTCCATCTCTTGTATTCCACTAGCAGAGTGACCTGGTCTGTGTGGAGACAAGCTGTTGTGCTGTGAGCACAGGAGGTGGTGGTGCTGAAGAAATGTGTGACTCTCATGCTCAGCCTATGAGATTTGACAGGTCTGGAGTAACACAGAGACTGAGGCCTTGTTTAAATTGCATCTTAACCTGGGGTGTGATTTAAAACCAAGATGCTTAAACTTGTGCCAGTACCTATGTGGGCACTTGTTTCAATTTAATTTGATTAAACGTTTAAAGCATAATGAGAAAGGCAGTCTTAGCATTGGAAGAAAAAGGATCTAACTTATTTTCCCTGTGGACAAAACCTTGCTTTCCATATTTTCAGTTCTCATGTGTGAGTTACTCAAAAGACAATGTTTTTTGCATTTTGTATCAGACCTGTGGTAAGGGAAAAAAAACCTAGAACCACATAAAATTTGGCAAAAGTGTATGTTAAAATCAGTATCAAACTTCATTGGATTCGTGCAAATAGTATTAGTGAGGTCATATAACCAGCTGAGCACATGTCCTCCCTCCTCTCAGCCATTATTTGCCTGGGGAAGATGCAGAACCTAAATGCAATATGAAGTCAGGAAAATCAACTGAGTTTTAATAGTTGAATTAGGGTTTGCAAAATATCCCACTTAAAGACGCGTGAACTCCAAGTTAATGAGTGCTTGCTCTAGAATAGTCCTTCTGCAATTTACCTTCCCATTATGCCAGGCCATCTTTTCTCTTACCCCCAAATGCTGTGCATTATTTCCAGGGGCAGATAATAGTTCTCGTCTGGTAGGTCCTACCGTACACTCTGAATGTAAACTGTGGCAGAGAGAAGTGGCCAGTGCATGGGAGTGGTGGGTCTTTTTGTCAATCTCCAAGATAAGGCAGTGCATGAAAGAAGTAAATTGGAACAAAGGTAGGATGAAGGGGATGTACAAAGGTCTATATAAGTCAGCTCCTAATTGCAGGATCCTCTTTGCTCCTTATGTACAGAGTTTAGGCAGCCAGAGACCAGTGGGGGCTCTAGACCAGATCCAGATTTTGCTGAGTGTAAGAGACCTTTTAGCTGGCCAGGCTTTGTCCCCCAAACCCTATGTAAGAATTGATTTTTAGGCAAGATTTTGTCATATTTGAAGTGAAACTTGTTTCTCACATCTGGCTAACAATGTGTGTTTTCTTCTTCCCTGGGAGCAGTGGAGTGAAGTGCAGCAAATGATAAATGGTACCCCGATCTATATGTACCAGGACTGCAGTGTGCTTTCCGAGGGTGACACCGACCACTGGCTTCGGACCAACTGGATTTATCGGGGTGAGGCAGCCTCCCGCATTTATGTGGAGATAAAGTTTACTGTGAGAGACTGCAAGAGCTTTAAAGGGGAAGTGGTGACCTGCAAAGAGACCTTCAATCTCTATTACATGGAGTCTGAACAAGATGTGGGGATCCAGTTCCGCCGCCCGCTGTTCACCAAGGTCCGTATTGGTGGGGGTGAAGACTGAGTCATATCTTTCAGCTTAAACTTGTCATATCTTTCAGCTTAAGCTGGGTGTGTCTTGCTGGCTGGGAGAGGCCAGGAGAACCAGCATCTGGGGAAGGGCATGGATAGTAAATGTTGTCCTTAGAGTAAACTTTACCCCCAGTGCCCTCTGTGATGCTCAGAGCAGTCTTTGCCACAGGAGGCACAGGAGGTTTCAAATGAGATCAGACCTGTGTTCTGTGTAACCTCTTATTTAACCAGACACCACGTAGGTAAGGATCCTAAAGGGTTGTGACAGGGCTGGATTGTTACACCAATTTTTAGAAATAGTAAAGCAGAGACCAAAGGAATTTTACTTGCCTTAGGTAATAAAACAAGATTAGACCAAGCAACAAACAGAATCCAGTTCAGGTTTCAGTGGTCCTGATCACTTACTCTGATTGCCATGAGATATAGGGTCTTATTTTATAAACCTGGAGGTGATGGCTTGCTACAGTGAAATTCTCCCTGGTGTGAAGGTATTTAGCACTGCTCTGTTTTACCTGCTGCTTTCCTCAGTGTTATGCCCTCTTTGCCATGGAAACATTGGAATTGCAGAATAGACAACCTCTGCTTTTTTTTTTTCAGAGGAAATTCTATAAGCCAGTTCTGTTCTAATAGAAGGCATATTAGAAGCCTAAATTAATTGACTGCCCTTTCCTTTGCAGTTTAAATAGTATGGATGAAAACAAAGAGTAGTAAAGGCCACCACAGGCAAATCAGGACTCTGGTAACTGATTCCCCTCCCTCCCCAGTACTCCTCCACCTCCCCTGCAGCCTACAACATGAATTTGTGCGATACCTCCACAACTCCTAAACATGCCTTATGATCCCACTGCCAAATGCAGCTGCTCTACAGAGCCTTTCATCTCCCATCCAACTACAAGGAGTGGGTGGTGTCATACAATGGGAAGGGGCCTGCGGAGGAGAGGATCAGTTATCAGGCTCTCCCACCAAGAAGAAAGGCCACCCCACCTGCAGTCCAGCTCTTCCATGTCACAGGAAAGAGGCCTTTCCCATTTCTCAAGCATGGAAAGTATCCTTACTCGCTCGCTCACTCACTCACTCACTCACTCACTCACTCACTCACTCACTCACTCACTCACTCACTCTTATCCTTCATTTGCAGAGGCAGTGGGAATGCAAAAGAATGGGAGCATTTTTCACCCAAGTACCTACAGTGCTGAAATATGCTGACTGCTGCACAAGGAGCACCTCACTGTAGGCGATCTGAACTGCAGCAACTACAGGCCAGAAATGGGTGGCTGTAATTCCCTGGTCAGTTTCAAAGCACAGCTCTTGAGTGGTATTGTGAATTTACTGCATGCAATTTGCAAACAAAGAAAACTATCACAGAAAAGAGATTTCCTCCTGTAAGGGGCAGTTCCTAAAGACCTCTGAAATCAGAGACTCAGAACACAGGGTACTGTAGACCAGTGAGTGACTACAAAGCAGCTGAAGGAGATGATGGAAGGTAGAGGGGCAGGAAAAGATGCCCGCCCCATTTTTAACACCTCTTCCAAGTGCAAAGAAAGCATGCAGTACAGTGGCATTACAAGCAGTTGACCAGACAGCCCCTAAAAGGCCTTAGTGCAAAAGAGGCTTGAGAGGCATGTGTATCTCAGCTGCTGTGGCCTGCTCAGATGGTAAAGCTGTTGTCTTTCTCTTTGTCATGTAGCTCAACACCGTGGCAGCAGATCGGAGTTTCACAAGCAGAGACATTGAGTCGGGGGCCATGCAGCTGAACACCGAAGTGTGCCCCATTGGGAAGCTCTCTCGCCGGGGCTTCTACCTGGCTTTCCAGAACTCTGGGGCTTGCGTGGCAATGGTGTCTGTCCGCGTGTATTACAAGACTTGCCCGGAGGCCGTGCGGGGCCTGGCCCGCTTTCCAGAGACGCTGGCAGGATCAGAGGGGCTGACAGAAGTGCCTGGGGTCTGCGTGGAATACGCAGCTGAAGAAGTGGGCTCTCCCCCCAGGATGCACTGCAGCACTGACGGGGAGTGGCTGGTACCAGTGGGCCAGTGCCTTTGTGCTGTGGGGTTTGAGGAAGTTGATGGGAGCTGCGTAGGTGAGTATGCAGACACTAGCTGTAGGCCATGGGAGAGGTTCCAGAGAGCCAGAGATCAGAGTATCTGTAAGCACAAAGTGGGATCAGGAGAATTAGTGTGGTCTACCTCTCTCTTGCCTACCCTATCTTATATCTTTCCTTCTCCTTACCTTCTCCTTAGCTTGTCTTTTTCAGTTGTGTTTTTTCTCCTCATGTGTCAGGTGTAAGACCTGCATACACCTCTCCACTCCCTCTTGGGCTTCATCCAGGAGCTTTCAGCTCTGGAGCTAGTTTCTGCGAGCTGTAACTATGTGATTGACACTGACTCACTCAACAACTGGTTCTCAACCAGCAGCCTTGTTCTCCCAGGGCAGACGGGTCAGACACACAGAGCAGGGTATTTGTCCCGTGACTAGAGAGATGAGAGGCAGAGGGGACAGGTTTCTCCTCTGTCCCCCCTTCTTCTTGGACTGGGATGGCTCTTCTGCCATGGGAAACCATGTAAAGCATATTGCACAATACTGTGGTGCCTGCTCTTCTGAAGAGCAATTAGCAAGCAAAAGAGTCACCAAGGTGCTGGAGTGCAAGCAAGGGTTGTTGGAGTAAGAAGTGCAGGGCTCTCCCTTGGCTGCAGAGGGGACAGGATTCAGCTTCTTAAGGCAACTTAGTTTGTCATGGGAGAGGATATGTGAGGTTTTTTGGGGGATGTGTATTACTGCAGGGAGGGAGGTAAAAGACAGCGCATCTCTGCTCGTGTTGCCAGAGCTGTATGGCACAAGGCTAAGGCCATAGGGATCCATGCAGTGCTCTCAGATTCAGCAGGTGCCCCGTGTCTCTGCTTTGCTCTGCTACAAGGATCTGGTGTCTCTATGAATCCCTACTGCTTGCTGCTCGTTTTGCTTGGGGAGAAGGTTGAAGCACAAGATCCTTGCCCTCCTCCAGCAATCCCCTCTCCTTGCACAGCCCAGCCAGTTTTTCCACTTAGGTGCTACAGAGCTCTCCCCGCCCTCCTGAGAGCACTCCTCTGGGAAGGGGTAGGGAAGCTGTCATGTCTGGACAAGCCTCGACTGCTATCGCAGCACAGGTTCATTCTACATCTGTGCTTTCATCCCACTCTGCCCAAATACATCTGCAGCCAGAAGTATCTTTTGTAGGATTAGGAGGGACTGGGGAGGTCTCCCAGGAGAGGAAGAGAAGAGGAGAGAACCTAGCAGGAGTAGGGAGAGGTACTTCATGACCAGAACAGTGTCTTAATGGAGCATCAGAGGAGAAGGTGAATGGAGGGGGTATCTCAGGATCCTCTCCCTCAGCAGAAAAGACCAGGCTGTGGAATGGACTGGGAGCAATTCAGGTCAGGATAAACACTGAAATCACAGCTTTTACTTTGTCCTCACAACATGGGAGGACTTCTCCTTCAGACATGTAAAGTGGGACAGGATGGAAGACCTGGCAGTGTCATCTGATTCTGAGTTTTGCCTAGAGTAGGGAGCAAAAAAAGGGAAAGCTGCACCTTTGCCTTTTAACAGGAGAAAGAACCTGACCTCTGTTACAGGACAGGAGACAACAGAAAGCCAAAGGTTCAGGTTTTTAACTAGTTCCCTCAACCTCTCAGTGAATTCCCAGCTGTATAAAGCTCTGCTGGGTGCAGAACGGCTCAGCCACCCCACAGTCCCAGAAAAGCTGTGCCTGCCCCAGAGCACTCAGACTTTGCTGCCCATAAACCCAGAGCTCGTGATTAACGTCCTCAAGTATGTAATTTGCTGTGCCCCGGCCTGTGCTCTGGCTCCTTGCTGGGCTCTGCAGGGCGGCAGGTGAGCCGAGCTCCCCGCTAGCCCCGCTCTGGTGCCTGCAGCCTGCCCGGCCCGGCTGGAGCAGCACCTGTAGGAATGAGGAATGAAGGAAGCGCCCCAGCCATCCTCTCTGCCCTCTGGTGCTTGTTGAGCAGGCCCTTTCCCAGGCTTGTTTTTCCCACCACGCCGCCCGGAGCGGATGCCCAAGGCCCGCAGACCCCGGGGGCCAGCGGGGCTGGGCGGGGGCCGAAGCTGCCGGCTGTGCGCCCGCCTCC
>VZTJ01002934.1:223164-268821 GCA_013397795.1 Orthonyx spaldingii | reverse complement strand
GTCGCGCCGGGCTCCGCGGGCCGCTCCCGCCGCCTGCCGGCCGCCGCCGCTCCTCGTGTGCCGGGGTTGCCGCTCCGGCCCTTGGCCGCCGGGTTTGTCCCTTCGGCCGGCGTACCCCTGCAGCTCCGCGCTGCGGTCTCTCTGCCGGAGTGTTCTCTCCCTGCAAGGCTTCTGCTGCTTGGAGGGGCTCGGCTCCGCCGGTGGGCACAGCAGATGTGGGCGGTCGGCTGGAGGGAACAGAGGCTCTCCTGGGGTCGGAGTTACCTGTTCTGGAGCATAAGTCTTATGAGGAGTGGCTGTGGGAGCTGGGGGTGTTCAGTGTGGAGGAAAGGAGGCTCTCTACAAGTGCCTGAAAGGAGGCAGTAGCCAGGTGGGGATCAGTCTCTTCTCTCAGGCTACTAGTGACAGGACAAAAGGACAGTCTTTATCTGGTTTAGGTTGGACATTAGGAAGAATTTCTTCACAGAAGGGGTGATCAGACATTGGAATGTGCTGCCCATGAAGGTGGTGGAGTCACCATCCCTGGAGTTAAGGAAAGACTAGGTGTGGCACACAGTGCTGTGGTCTGGTTGACATGATGGTGTTTGGTCACAGGTTGGACTCAATGATCTCAGAGATCTTTTCCAATCTAATCGATTCTCTGATTCTTGCAAGGGTCCCCAACCCCAAATTTCCATAATTTACTTGCAGACAGTCTCAGCCTGATGAGAGTGTGTGTATATTGTCTCATATTTGTGGCAGGTAGTATTATACAGGCAACATCAGAACCTCTGTGTTATACAAGTATGTGGCCATGCACTTCCTTCGTTTTTCATGTCAAAGCTCTCCTGACCCAAACTGATCCAATGTCAGGAACTCTGAAATCTTATGCTGGAGCAAAGAGGCAGGAGGTCTCAAAACTTTCATCTTCAGTCCATCTTGTAGAATTGTTCTCAGCTGTGAGCAGCTTGAAGATCAAAGTAACTTTTACTGCCTGTTTCTCACAGAGATTATTTGATCTAGAATATAAATGGAATCTCTTTGGGCTGTGACAATCAATACTTGAATCTTTTCATTATTTTCAATGGCCTTTGCTATCATTAATAACATAGTTGCATGAATGTATCTCAGAATGATAGACTTTCCTGAGTGGTTCTGTCATTTCCCGGAGTCAGAAGGTGCTGGTTGCTCCTACTTGTGATTATTGCTCTTTTCTGAGCTCTTTAAACATCCCTGCTGCAGATTGATGATGAGTAGTGTGGTTTGGCCTGTGTTAGTGGAAAGTTTTCAAGGTCTCTCAGGTGTTCCTCTGTGTCACATAGAAGGAATGGCTAGGTTGTTTTTTTTGTCTTCTGGATAAAGAATAATTTCCTATGCTATGCTCCACCACAGTAAGCCATTTGTGTGAGGCTCCTGAACAGATGGTTTTCTCCATTGGGATCTCCTAAGGGATTACACAGGATGTTGTTGCTTTTATAGCGCAATATGAAAAGGGTCATTCCCTCAATGCGCATATTAAATGCAAAGTGGTAGCTCTGGCAGAAAATTAGTGTATGCATTTCTCAACCATCTGATTAGCAATAGGTTGGTTGTTTCTTTAGCTAAAAAACGTTTGATTCATTTAGCACAGGCTGGCAAACCATTAAATTCACAGGTTGCCTTAAGCTCCGTCACTCATTTTCTACTCCCTGCTACACAACTGGAGTGGTGAAGCATTGGCCTTACTATACTTGGTAAACTGACCAGTGCTTCTGTAGATTGAACTAATAGTAACACAGCAAAGACAGGTTGTCAGATGTCATACTTAGAGAATGTGGCTGCTCATTTTTGTAGGACTGGAAGTAGAAAACATGACACCTATTCTCTTGCAGTCTGTGTTGGCTCTATAGCCAGTTCCGCTTAATGCTGTTAGGTGAACTGATAGTTTCCCAGATACTCCCCAGGGCCCTGCTAGGTGATGCTCTGGTACAATGCTTGAAATCGGCAAAGATGTTTCTGCTAAAAAGCCTGCTGACTACCCCATATTAAGTCAGCAAGCAAAGGACTCTGAGGAGTGCAAGGATTTGGAGCTACTATTTATGGCTCTTATTTATAGTGTGGAAAGCTTGAAAGGCAGGGTGGGGATCAAGCTGGGTTTACGTTGGAAGAAGTTTCTGAGGTTGACTGGATTCCGTATTTGTACAGCATCTGTGAGGAATGAGATCCCCCTTCTTCAGTCTACAAGTCCTGTCATAATTCTGATGCTACCTTAAGTTTGCATCTTCTCTCTATCTGCTCTGAGATAATTGATCTAGGTGACTGCCAGGTGTTCCTTCCAACCTAAATATTTCTAAGAAAATGGAGGCAGATAAAGGAGTGTTCAAGAAGCTGAACAAAACTTCCAGGTGGTTTTTTGTTGATCTGGGTTTATTGATTATCTCATGTTGGCTTGTTTGTCTTTCCACAGCCTGCCAGCGAGGGTTCTACCGCCACTCCCTGGATGCTAAAAGCTGCCTGAAGTGCCCCCCCAACAGCTTGTCCAACGAGTCAGGGGCTACGTCTTGTTCCTGCAATGCAGGCTTCTACCGAGCACCTTCGGAGGGCCAGAACATTGCTTGCACCCGTGAGTTGCACATAGAAGGAAAGAACAATGTCCACACAGGCTGGGGAATGAGCTTACTGAGAGCAGCACCACAGAGAGGACCTTGGGGGTACTGGTGGGTGAAAAATTGGGTAGGAGATGGAAGTGTGAGCTTGCAGCCAGAAAGCCAAGTGTGTCCTGGACTGCATTGAAAGCAGTGTGGCCAGCAGGGCGAGGGAGGGGATTCTCTTCCTCCACTCTGCTTTTGTGAGAGGCTCCATCTGGAGGGCTACATCCAGGTCTGAGGCCCCCAGTACAAGAGAGACATGTAGTATTGGTACAGGTCCAGAGGAGGGCCCTAAAAATGATTGTAGGGATGGAACACCTCTCTTATGAGGAAAGGTTGAGAGAGTTGGGGTTGTTCAGCCTGAGAAGAGAAAGCTTTGGGGAGATCATCTTGTGGCCTTTCAATACTTAGTGGGGCCTGCAAGAAAGATGAAGAAAGGGTTTTTATACCAAGGCCTGTAGTGACAGGACAAGGGGCAAGGGTTTTGAACTGAAAGAGGGTAAATTTAGATGGGACATATAGAAGAAATTTTTTATGATGAGGGAGATAAGACACTGGAACAGGTTGTGGGTGCCCTATTCCTGAAAGTGTTCAAGATCAGGTTAATGGGGCTTGGAGGAACCTGATCTAGTGAAGGGTGTCCCTGCCCATGGCAGGGGAGTTGGAACTAAAAGATCTTGAAGGTCTCTACCAACCCAAACCGTTCTACGATTCCATGAACAAAGATGTGGGGGAGGAAACAAAAGGTTGGAAAATGGGGATGAAAGATCTGAGAGGGAGAGGCTGGGGTGGAGAGAGGGCTCCATTTGAAATGCATCAGCAGATGGGAAGCTGCCGCAGAACTCTGGTCATTAACAGCTGGATCTAACACTTCCTTTCATGTCTCCTGTAGGCCCGCCCTCGGCTCCCCGCAATGTCAGCTTCTCCCTCATTGGCACTCAGCTGAGTCTGTGGTGGCAGCCGCCCAGTGACCACGGCGGGAGGAAGGACCTGACTTACACAGTCTTCTGTCAGCGCTGCCATTTCCTGTCCTGTGAGCCCTGCGAGGCTGGCGTGGTGTTCTCCCCCAGTGCCTCTGGTCTCACGAAACCTGCGGTGGACGTGGATGGCCTGGAAGCTTACACCAACTACACATTCACTGTGGAAGCCCATAATGGTGTCTCAGGAATGGGACCTGCTCCACAGAGAACTGCTCCAGCTGTCTGGGTCTCAGTTGGACATGCAGGTTAGCAGAAGCAGAGAGAATTTCTTCCTGCTCATTACGAAAAGGAAGAGGAGTCTCTGTGAATATTTAAGCTTTCTCCATCTTCTCCTTCTGCCTGACACATGTGTTGGTATGGTTTGATCAGGATTCTAAAGTACCTCTGCCTCTGGCATGTAAAGTCCATTAGTCATATTCCTTGCAAATCAAAGTAGCAGTAATCATTATCCACCAAGAACTTAACAGAGGTGAGGAGGACGAAGCCCTCCCTGTCACACAGCCTAAGTATTGTTACCTGTGTGACAGGAAGAACAAGGGCTGTGTCATGAAATATTTCCCGTGACTCAGATATTGCAAAACACCACACACAACAGCAACCCTGGTGTAACTGGAAAAGAAAAGGTTTTGAAAGCATGGAGAGATGAGGATGTTAAATCTTGACACATTTCTGTAGGTTAGCTCCAATCTGGCTAGTTTGGCTGGCCTGTAAATACTTTCCAGAGCACCGTGAAATGTGATTATAGAAAAGTGACATCACAGTGCTCAAGAGCCCTTGGTGCATTCCCTGCATTCTAATTTAGTAACAAAATATGACTTTTCTTCCTGATGCTATGCGGGGGCAGCACAACTCTGAGCTAGAAAAGCAGAGCTACTTTTGGCTTGCCTCATCACTTCCTGATGATGATGAAGGACAAGAAGAGAACCAGGCTTAACTCCTCAATCCTTGCAGACTCTTGAGAATTATCTTTTTATTCATGAACCACATACATTTGCAGTCAGCTGAGAGATTTTGAGCATTGAGTTTCACTGTACCCTTATGCAATGCAGCTGCATTCATAAATCATTACATAGGATAGTTGTGCTACTGCTGCTGTAGGAGCATAAAATCCTAACTTTTTGTTTTAAATTGGATACTTTCAGTGCAGTCCTGGATTAATGTGATTTCTTGGAACACTGATTTTGTTTTGAGGGCCAAACAAAGTCATGCTTCAACTGTTGGGGCAGAAGCACACTATTCATGGAAAGCAATTAAATACAGCCGGAGACCTCATTTCCCTTCCACCACACAAGAGAAAGATGAGGGAGTGGCAGTGGCAGTGAGACTCAGTTTCAGTTGCATGGTATGACCAGAGCTTCTGGTGGAGAGAGGACCGAGTTTTCATTATGTTTGTATTTCTCCCTCATGTTCTGTGTTCTCTCCCCTGCAGCTCCAGTGACAGTATCCCAGTTTATCCTGACACAGAGAGATGACAGTAGTCTTTCTGTTTCCTGGCTTGCCCCACGGCAACGCAGCCGGACCTCAGTGGAGTATGAGGTCATGTTCTTTGAAAAGGTAAGGCCTGCCTGATTTGCTCTTCCCCCTTTCACCCAAAGAAGCATCCTCTTGTTCAGCATGCATTTGTTACTTGATCCTGTTTTGGCTCCTGCAGGGAGAGGAGGCACGTTACACAGTGAAGCACCTTCTTGAGCCGAATGTCACCCTGAGAGACCTGCAGCCAGACACAGCCTACCTGCTCCGTGTGAGATCCATCACACCCCTCGGGCCTGGGCCCTACTCCCCAGAGCAGGAATTTCGCACCCTTCCGCCAGGTAAAGGACAAGCACTGGTGTCTCATCTGGGAGAAACTCACTTCCCCATCAGATTGTATATTCACATGGTGCATGGATCTCTTTTTGTGTTCTACTGGCTGTAAGGCATAGACACCACACTTCTGAGTTCCTTGTAACTAGCGCCAAGCCTGAAGCCTGTTGCTTTGTAAAGACAAAATGCATTCTTCCTGATTCCTTGCAGTCTTATAAAATTTGCTTGTACTTTCCTCTTTAGACCTGATCAGTCTCAGTTTAATGTGTTGTACTGGCACAATAGTTAACTAGACCTTCATTTAGTTCTTGAAAGATATTTTGATTTTGGCTAATGCTTCTGAGTTTGAATACTGGTCAAATGAGTAGCCTCCTTTTGTGTGCCGGTTACTAGTGAATAGGAGAACTCAGACGACCTCAGCACTATTTTTTCCAGCTTTATCGGTTCCACTGTGTGTAGTCCAGCTCCTGAATGTAGCTCTGCCCAAAAAGATGGTATGTGCCACTGAAAAAAGTTCATCACTAAAGCACAATATGTAGAAGGCCAAGCTGTCAGGACCATAAGAAGACCTTTCTCCTGTGTCGAAGAACTTTTTATATAGACCTTGATATCCAACCTCCTCTTTCCCTGGGTCACCCAGAAACTTCCCCTTAATCTAAAGTTTTCTGTAGTGGAGTTTGCTCTGTCTTCATTCCACAGACCCCTGTTGACCCTATGGATAACTTTAGAAATACATGCATTTAAGTGCTTGCATTTGAAAGATTAGTTTTATTGTAATGAAGTAAGGACATGGAAAAAAACTAAGGCATACCTTAATGTAACTAAATAGTTAAATTAACAGTGTAAAAGCTGATAAGGAGTTGGGATACCATTACTGGAATATGAAGGTTGGGCTCTTTTTGGCACCAAAAGCTTTTGGTAAAATCTTCATGAAGTTACAGTGACAAAGTATGATAACAAAAATTATGTTTAACCAATTAAATAATATACTACAAGGGCCCTGTGAAAAATATGTAAATTAGTATGCAAATTGTTTTGATTATGAAAGAATTAGTTAGAAAATACTTTCATCAAGATTATGCTTTATTTCAAATAAAAGTTGATCACCTCATCATGCCAAGACAAAGGTATTTTGAATATGAAAGGGCTTGAAAAGAAGTGCCAACAAGGTTTCATTTTTTTGAGAGTTCTTGTTTGATAATACTAGGAGCATTGTTTAGCTCTAATAGTCTAGGAATATTAGTGTAGCAGGATTTCCAAGGAGTGGCAATTTTTTATTTAAATCTGAATTTGATAATTTAAGTCCCTTAAATTCCTGCAGAAGTCCTATGTATCTAAAAGCTTGTCCATTTTATTAATAAACATACTATTTCATCTTCCAAATCTTAACTTTTTGATTTGAACAAAACAAGGACATTAGCTCTGCCTCTTGATTTCTGTGTAACTAAGCTGGTGATTTTTAATAATTTTATGGCATGAGTCAGGATCAAATTGAGGAAGAATAACTAGTGTTAATTAGGCTTTATGGATGCTGACCATTGGACTAGATGTTAGGAAACACTTCCCCACACAGTTATCTGTGTCATCTGTTCCTTGCCTTAAAATCTGCTCATTTATTAAAAAAAATTATTTGGGGATTTTCTTTCTTCTGGATGTTTTCCTAAATCTCTTCTGGGAAAATATTAAAAATATGTAGATTGTCATTACTTTTTCATTAATGCATTTTAAATTTTTAAAGTAGTTTTTTAAATGATGGGAAATAAGTTTTAAAAGCACAACAGAGGTAATTTAGCATTTTCTCTGATGAATTCAAATATACTTTGTGGAAATACCTAGCTTTAGCTTGAGAACCTAAATGGAAGGAGACAGCCTGTGTTATGTGAATACTGTCTGAAAGCTATTCAATAACAAAATGAAACCGCCTGATGATCAGTTTTCAGAAAACAGGAATATTATGTTAGACTGCAAGTTTGTAAGTCAGTACTTGTTTCAGGAGAGTCCTAAGCAGACAGGGTCTTTTGTCAGGATAATTAGGCAGAGGACCAGCCCCAGATATCGATGGGAGGGGAGCATGTAATTAATTTCATAAACAAGAAGAGAGTCATTTTAGATTGTTGAGGAAAATCATGTCTTTGCTTTGCGATAATTTAAATCAGCTATTGAGCAGGAGGAGGGGCTTGATCTGAAAAGATTGTTGGAAGAGGAGTGGGAGGGAAGGAGCATCTGTTCTTCATTTTTGAAAGTGTCATGGAATTTAAGTAGGAAATCAGACATAGGGGTAAATTACTCAACCAGAAGACCAAGACTCTAGGTAAGAGTCAACCAGATAACCACCAGAAGGTGCTCCACATACATGAATAACAGTATGATAGGACTCACATGTGGTGGCTCTGCTGCCTGGAAGACAAATGGCTGAAACTTGCCTAATGCCATTAACTGGTAGAAGTTGGTTGCTATGTTCCAGACAAATAGATATTGGTCTTTTAAGTGATATGGCCTCTCTCTTTGTTCCTGCAGACACAGGAGCTCTGTCTGGGGGAGTCATAGTCTCTATTATCTTTGGAGTTCTCCTATTTATTGGGCTGCTTCTGGGATTTCTCATGTTTCGACGAAAGTAAGTATTCATTTTTGGTATTGAAAAAGGTATAGATGTAGGAATAGATGAGGTAGGGGAGTTTGAGAAAGGGAGGCCCTGATTTCTCACAGAATATTGTATAGGTAGAGTTTAGTTAGAGAAGAAAAACACCACTGTGCTGCAGCAAGATGGAAAGGGTCTCAGTAAGTAATTTTGATTGGCAGGACTGGAGAGATTGATATTGTAAGATAATATTTGCTGTTGGAAACAGAGGAAATTGTGATGGTTTTTCAGTTTTTTTATCCAGCAGTATCATATTGTTATCATGACAGAGGAATAAAAGTATTGTTATGGTACAATCATTTCTATAGCTGCTGACCAGTTGAGTGGTAATACATGTATCCAGTCATTTCAAACCATTTTCCATATACCATTACTGTTGGGGTACTCTACAAAATTCTTCTTTCCTTCTCAACGTCTATAAGGCTGCTCTTCCTTGGTTTTGAGAAGATCAGATATTCTACTGAAAGTGTACAGAAAACATAAAATAAACAGAAATTCATCTGTAACTCAGCATGAAACTCCCTGTATGAAAACCAAGCTCCATTTCTAAACGTTAATGAAGCATCACATTTTATTGCCAGCTGTACTTTTCCAAGTAGGTGCAGCATCTGGTTCCACTTTGCTCTGTGCTACCCTGAACTCTGTCCCATACCAAATAGGGCAGACACCCTGGAAGTCTTGCTTTTCCCTTTGCTATCTGCTGACCATTTTATTTTCATGACTCTTTCTGATGTTCCAGGAGGGCTCGTCGGAGACACGCACGGCCAGATTACAATATTTCCGGCTTTGAGCGAGGTGAGCTCCAAAGGAGTAATAAAACCAGGGGGAAGCCTGGAATGTGTTGGAAGGAGTGAAAAGAAACATTAGTTTCAAACCTGACACTGGCATGGCTTTTCTGATGTAATTTGCCTCCTCCCACAACAGTTCTACCCTTCAGTGTAGGTTTGGTAGATTTTTTTACTGCCGTTGTGAGAAGCCCATGGATTCACTTCTGCCTTTGTAGTTAGGCTTTAAAAAGGCTGTCCAAAGAGCTGACAGGTTAATTTGCTCTTTTGTTTCCCTTTACCATAGAGAAGGTCTGGTTGAAACCCTATGTAGACCTGCAACCATATGATGACCCCAGCAGAGGGGTCCTGGAATTCACTAAGGAACTGGACGTCTCTTGTGTCACTATGGAGAATGTGATCGGAGAGGGTGAGTTACTTATTGTTCTCCCCATCTTTCGGTTTCCCCACACTGTTGTTTTGGTGCCTATCCTTGAGTTCATCTGTGACATTTTGCCTCTGGTTTTCTTCAGGGGAGTTTGGAGAGGTCTATCGTGGGTCCCTGCGGCTCCAAGGGAAAGAACGTATTGTGGTTGCCATCAAGACTCTGAAATCAACATATTCAGACTCACAGTGGTGGAACTTTCTGCGTGAAGCAACAATTATGGGGCAGTTCAATCACCCAAACATTGTGCGCCTGGAGGGAGTTGTCACCAAAAGTAAGTAAGAGTGTGTGTGAGAGAGTCCTGGAACAAGAGCAGAAACTGGCACATTTCTCAGGCCTTTCTTAGAGAGTTTGCTGTCAGAGAGGCTGCTCTGGGAGAAGACAAGCATTGTCATGTCAGAGAATGAGGAAGGGAGGAGAGGTCCTGAGGCAGTGTTAGGAGAGATCTAGGGTTGGTGAGTGGATGAGAAGTGGGGATAGCGTAAGGGATGCTGCAGGGTTATATGTGCCTCACAAAAAGGAGTTCGAGATCTTTGGGATCTAAGAAGGGCCAGCCAGCTGTGCCAGTGAAGTGGGGGTGTTAGCTGGGGTTGGGCATGGTTCTCTGTGTTGGGGAATATGGGGAGCATTGAAAGGCATGAGTAGGAGGATTTGAAAAAGGCTGAAACCCTCTTGTCTTCCTCAAGGGAGGCCAATGATGATCATCACTGAGTATATGGAAAATGGAGCACTGGACACCTTCCTCCGGGTGAGAAACTTCAATCTGTAATAGGCTTGTGTACTGCAAGAACTTACACTTGACCTGGATTTCAGGCCCTAAAATAAAGCTAGAAATAAGATCCAGATATCTACTTACTTTCTGCTTACTGACATTTCCAGTGTCAGCAGCAGAAGCTTGATACCATCCAGTTTGTTCAGTGACCAGAGTTCTGTCTTTGGTAGTTGAACTGCAGCTGCCTAATGATGACCCTGGAGACCACCACCAGTCCCTCAGTGAGAACCTGTTGGGGCCTTTGGGCTGCAGCATTGCCTTTTTGCTTGTTCACCACTGCCCACTTTTGTAAGTTGATAAGGTCAGTGACCAGAAACCAAGCAGATTAATGTCACTTCTCTCATTTCTTCTTCCATGCAGGAGAATGAGGAAAAATTTAGCCCTGTGCAGCTTGTGAGCATGCTGCAGGGAATAGCCTCTGGCATGACCTACCTTTCAGAACACAATTATGTGCACCGGGATCTGGCTGCTCGCAACATCCTGGTAACACGCAGTCTCCAATGCAAGGTGTCTGACTTTGGTCTCTCCCGAATTTTGGAGAATGACGCAGAGGGAACCTATGAAACCAAGGTAATGTAAACCCAGTCTTTCAGCCTTGTAAATTAACTATAATCTCTGTGGAAAACCTGTAGTAAAATTGCAAGTCATGGTGTGGATTGTTAAGAAGGTCTCTGGAGTTCAGGTTGATTTAGTTTGCTAAGAAATTCAGAGGGACTGTGGTGTGAAAACGAGAAGCAGTGAGAGGTCTGATGTCTTGGACTCGATTACTAAATCTAACTTTGAAGATAGCCTTGCTGTGATCAGAGTTTTGGACTAGAGTCATCTCCATGTCTCTTTCAATGAAAGTTCCAGTAATTCTAATGCATGGTGTCCTTCAAAGCTGTGACTGGTGTCAGGCTCTTACTCCCACAGCAGAGATTTTGTGCAGTGTTCAACTGAATGAGGGCTTAAACTCATTTGCTTTCCAAGAACATTTCTCTCCTTTTGAGAAATTTCCCTGTGGTGGTTATATGTCACTTCAAATGAAGTGGGCCCAATCTCTGAACCACTTTGTAAGGTCCTTGCATGAAAACACTGGAGAAATACAACTCAATGGTACATGCTGGATTCACTATGTTTCTGCTCTTTTATAGGGTGGTAAGATTCCTATCCGATGGACAGCCCCGGAGGCCATAGCTCATCGGATTTTCACCTCAGCCAGTGATGTCTGGAGCTTTGGAATCGTCATGTGGGAGGTGCTGTCATTTGGTGACAAGCCATATGGGCACATGACCAATCAAGAGGTAACAGACACTGAGTTCAAGGGCATTTGAAAAATAAACAAGGCACGTGGGCCCAACTTGTGTAGCTCCCCCTCAGCCAGCAGTCTTGATTTTCTTTTGAACACATAACTACCATGTTTCCCTCCCTGCTAAAAATCAGTGCAACTAAATCAAGGGCAATAAGTATTGAGGTGTCAACAGCAATAAGCCAAATTAAAGAGTGGTGGCATGGCATTTGGATCTGGAGATATTCTCCATTGGTTTTGTTTTCTTCTTGCTCTGGCTCTGGTGCATTATGTCTGGTCTCATTCTAGGCTCAGCACATGCTGTTGAAATTATTCCTCAGAGTCTGGTTCCCCTTCTCTCATTGTGCCTGTGCCAGAACCGTTTGGTCCTCACTTGTCCTCACTTCTCATGGACATGTCCTAAGTGGGAAATGGGAGCTAAGGTACCAAAGGACTGAAAATGCATGCATATGCCACTTCGGTTTTTGGCATCCCTTAGGTGTTTTGATCCTGTACTGTGCTGCCCAGACCCTGTGCCATACATGTGTAATCCACATCAACCCCTCCCTGGCTGCCCACTGTGAAGTGGTGAATGGCTGCTCCCAGAGGTCTCTGGCTCCACTTTTGTGCTCTCTGCTCTTGGCCAGATTTCTGTCTGTCTTCTGTGCAGGTTATGAAAAGCTTAGAGGATGGGTACCGGCTCCCCCCGCCTGTGGATTGCCCATCTATCCTCTACGAACTCATGAAGAATTGCTGGTCACACGATCGGATGAGGAGGCCTCACTTTCAGGAAATCAGGGCACAGCTGCAACATTTCATCTCAAGTCCCCAGCTCCTCCGCCCTGTTGCAGACTTTGATCCCAGGTAAGCAGGCTGTCACCGAAGGAGGAGGGGTTAACTGGGACACTTCACTGTCTCCTGGTGACAGAGGGCAGAGCCATTGGCCTGCTCTGACCTCACTGTGCAGAAAGCACGTTAGTTGGCCCAGCCCTTGCAGAGGGTTCTTGCTTGCCCTTTGGCTACTGTCTTGTAGTGCTGACCATTTCAGGTGGTTGCCTGGCTACTGAAGGGTTTATCTGTCTCTAGGGTAACGCTGCGTCTCCCCAGCTGCAGTGGATCCGATGGGATCCCCTACCGCTCCATCCCGGAGTGGCTGGAATCCATTCGCATGAAGCGCTACATCTCCAACTTCCGCACGGCTGGCCTGGACACCATGGAGTCCATTCTGGAGCTCACTGCTGAGTAAGTGCAGGCCAGGCTCCCACAGGGCATGTCAGGCTGTGCTACAACAGCTGTGCTCATCCCTGTGCGATCTGAACAGGCACTGGTATTTACTTGGAAGGCTTCACTCCATCCTTCTTCATGCAGTGAAGTGGAAGTGGGCCGGCCTCTTGACCTATAAGGGAAAAATCAGCCCAGAATTGGGAGCAGCCAGACTGTGAGACTAACTCCCTAACTATCCGTGTCCATACTTGAGACTCTTCAGGAGTCTTCAGCTGCTCTGAACTCACATCAGACACAAACAGCAAAGGGAAAGAATAGATGGCAAACAGTTCTTTAACCTGACCATCTCCCCGTGCTTGTAGGACTTTGTAAGATAATTCCCTGGCTACAAATTCCATATGGACTAGTGATATCCTCCCCACTCCATCAGCCAGGCACTTTTGTGTCATAGAGCACATCTTTCTGGGCTCCTCAGAAGGACTCAGGACACAGTTGTGTTATTTTGTCAGGGATGTACGGCCAGCTCCAATCAGGGCAGTTACATGAAACAAATGAGCAGGCACAGACCTGCTCAAGGGTTGAGACATGGCCCCTATCACAAGCTGATTTAATCACAAGTCCTGATTTACTGGGAGCACAGGCCTAGTCATGAGGTGGGAGAGGTCAGTTGACTGGGTGGGCAGAGGTAGCCAGGGAAGGGCAGGAACATCTAGAAGTTTCTTCCCTCTAGAGAAAAGGTAGGTGTATTAGGAGGCACTGAGGGAAAGGAAGCTTTCTGAACTAATGCTTGGTAACTGTTTCTGCCCTTACCCACATCCTTGTCCCCAAGGAACAAGCATAGCAATTCATTTTTTCCTTTCTTTTCCCATTTCCCTCAGGGACTTGAAACAGATGGGAGTGTCACTTCCAGGCCACCAGAAGAGGATTTTGTGCAGCATCCAAGGCTTTAAGGAGTGATCACTCACTGCATTCTTAAGCTTGAAAAATGCCCATCCTTACCAGATATCACTTGGAATCATTCCTATGGCAATTGCTTCCAAATGAGTGACTGGACAAGCAAAGCAAAACAGCTAGAACTGAAAAACCTCATGAGGCAACACCACCTGCTCTCATTTCTGTTCCCTCTTGCTTTAGCTCTACAGCAGCCATCAGTATGTTTCAGAGCACTGGTCTTACAAACTGTTCTCAGCCCTGTCTTCTGAAGTCCACTTTGTGCAGCACTAAGTAGACCCTGTAGTCCACATACTGGAGTTTCAGACCCTCAGTATATCAATGGAATACAGAGTATGTGGAGGTTGGTGGACAATGTTTTAAGATTGAAGATGAGGGTTCAAGATAGACTGGGACATTCAGGGAGCATGCACAAGAATACACAGGGCTCATTCACTCCTTGGCATACATTCCTTCTCACTTCAGCACCCTTCTGCATTTCTTATTTTACATCAGGAACAGACTCTTCAATCCTTCACAAGGCTGCTGGTAAGGCATATATTTTTTAATGCAGCTATTCTTGCCTTGAACACCAACCTGTGGTGTACTTCTTTCTTTGGAGGAGAAATTGGGAGTAGAAGAACACCCCGCTGTAACTTGTGTGATTACATCACCTCAGCATGTTGCTGTTTTGCACATGCACACTTCAGAGGGGAGATCTACATCTCTCCAAACTGCTTAATACCTTTTCTTATGCCACGGACAGAAAACCCTTTACATATCCATTTTTCTCTGCCCCTTTTTAAGAGACAATAGTCCAGTTTGGCTGGAATAGGGTATTTGTAACAGAAAAATGTGTAGGTGGTCTGTCTTATTCCTTCTCTGTGGAGGAAATGCTATTATTTATCAGATCTCAAGACAATTATAGTCTGTAAATAATATTTTGTAAATAAACCTGTGGCAGAGCAGGCTGTGTTGGAGGTCTTTGGCTCATTTCAAATGTGATTGAGATCTTTAGCCATACATATCATAAGTTCCAGCAGGGTCCTTACATCCATCTTTAGTTGTTTCAGCTACCAGTCTTTGTCCATTTAGTTGCAGATTTAATGTGGAAGTGCAATTGCATTAGTATTAAAGGATACCTTTGCAGCTGGTCACTTCAGATTTCCTTCTTTCAACCCAGTTATATATCTATCTAACATCCAAGTCCATCTTCCTACAGATCCTGTGATTATTCCTAAATAATAAGAAATATTAGCAGCTGCTGCTGTGTTTGGTGAAATACATGTGAGTAGTACTTCTTTCTCCTGCAGACTAGACTGTCCAGGAAAAAGAAAAAATTTCAGTGATGTTCCTAAGACTTTCTCCCATTTCGGAAGAGCAGCTACCTCAAGATTTATTTTTCAAGTCTAGGTTGGTGAAGGTGCATGCTAGACATTCAGAAATGTTATTTGCTAGAGATAACAGTGTCTCCATAACTGTATAATACTGTAAATGCTTAAGGCTCTAAATTCACACTGCTGCTCCTGGGAAGGCCTTGCTTAACCATAAATGACAGGAGGGCTAAGAAGCAGAGATCTTATGAAGCAAGAAGGCTGGTTTCTATTCAACACAGACCATGGCTACTCAAGTCACTGCAACTGTAGGAAGAGAGAGAGCTGACAAGCAAAGCTCTTACTGTGAATTTTTAGTATATCAGTCTTAGTAATAGATGTCTTTAACATGAAGTATAGATAACCAGTAAAGTGGTTACCTGGCAGATACCCAAGCTAGCAGATAAGCGCTGATGAGGCTGACACAAAATTATGAGCTTGTGTCATGCACATGTAAACTTTGGCCTGTCACTGCAGGTGACAGAGAAGTGGGAGTGGGTGGTACCTCAGATAGTTGTACTGCCATGCAGAGGGACCTTAACAGCAGGGAGAAATGAGAAGAGAGGAGATTCAGGAATTTGAACCAAGGGAGATGCAGAGCCTCACAACTGGGGAGGAATAGCCTCATGCACCAGTACAAGTTGGGCACTGGAAGGCAGCTTTGCAGGAAAGGACTTGCAGGTCATTGTGAACAGAAAGTTGCACCTTTAGCGAAGGAAGACAACAGTACCTGGGCTGCATTTCATCAAATACACCACCAGTAACTGGAAGGAGATAATTCTTCCTCTTTATTCGAGCACTGGTCAGACACCTGAAGTGTTGCATCCCATTTTGGGGTCTCCAGTACAAAGAAGGACATGGACTCAATGGAGTAAGTCCAGTGAAAGGCCACTGTGGTTTTGAAGGGATTAGAGCATCTGATGTACAAGGAGAGGCTGAGAGAACTGGGGCTGTTCAATCTCAAGAGGAGAATGTTTGAGTAGCTTTTATCATTGTGTTTAAATACCTGATGGGAGTGAAAAAGGAGCCAGACACTCCTCAGTGGTATCCAGTAAAAGAAGCAGCAGTGAGAACACACCAAAATGCAGTAAATTTCATTTGAAGGTGAGGAAAACCTTACTGTGAGAGTTGTTAACACTGGAATAGATTATCCAGGTCTCATCCTTTAAGGTATTAAAAAGCAACCTGCTCTGGCTGACCCTGCTCTGAGCAGGGAGTTTCCTTCCAACTGCAAGTGTTAGGAGCTGCTGAATCAGCTGGCCTGATAGGGAAGAAGCTGTTCAGTTCCATGTCCTCAGGATACAGCCAGTGGCAAGCCTGAGCATGTATTCCCAATAGGCGCTCCTGCACAGAAAATCCCCAAGTCTATAATGTGTGCATGTATATAAACGCACATACAATGTACATGACTGGCCGGAGGCAGAGAGCACAGCAGACATGCAAGCACAGCACAAATAGCCTAATCCTATTCCCAGCTCTGGCTGATCAGGATGAACCTGTTAGAGGGAAACACATACATATATATATGATGGATCCCTCTAGTGACCCAGACTAGCCATCCTGCAGCTGGTTCCATGCCCTGGGGCCTGAGCTGGTCTCAGTTGCTGGCACCAGGACATGCCAAGTCTCAAGGTCTGCGGCCCTGCTGCAGTGGTGGGCATGCAGACATGCACACACACACCCTAGAGCCCTCCAGGAGTTAGCCCTAGACATTGGCGCTACCCAGCAGCTGGCTCGAGGATTCCCTGGTCTGCCACTGTCCTGACACACAGATGCAAACTCTTGTCTTTCACCTGGTCTCCAGACCCAAGAGTAGCTCCTGGGAGCTTAAGTAGCTCACACACATCTTTACAGCATTTAGCCACACCTGCAGCCATGCCATGGCCTGGCTCTCAAATCCCTTACCCTATTCACCAGCTACTCTGACTTGATTTTGCTGGTGATAATGCAGGGATGCACACATATGCATACAGTATGCATGCACTCAGATCTGTCCAGTTGCTGGCATTTAGATTCACTTGCACAAAACAGATTCCATGCACAGGCAACCCCAAAAAAAAAAAAAAAAAGCCATTATGAAGACAGGACAGACTGCACTGATGATACACAGGGCATGGCCAGACAAGTGTACTGTGTACGTGCAGCCACCTCCTTCTCTGCCCTTTTCCCGTCAGTTCTTCCCATTCTTGATTACTCCCTTTTCCTGCTTCTGATCTCCCCCGACATATCCCATAACAAGTATTGTACAATCCCCAAATGTTCTTTCCCTGTACACCCTGCCCTCAGAGGGGCGAGCCTCCCTTTAATCCACAAGGTGATCCCATTGACTCCACTGGATAGGTCTCCCAGACACCAAGGCTATGGTCCTCTGATAGTTCTGGGAGGAGCAGAGTTAGTGCTTCTCTGCCCCACCATTGTTCCTCTCCTCTGCACTCACTGGTGGTTGTGGGCATGAGCTTTTAGTAACATGGTCTAGAAACAACCTCTCACAACAATGCCTACAACCTAGCAACAACTAGGGTAAGAAAAATAAATGTACAATTTGTTTATTCTCTACTCATCCTATAGAAAACCTCAAGACATTCATTGGATCAATTTGCAAGGAGTCATTAAAGACTTCCCCCAAACTGGCAAGAGATCAAGACTAGGTTTCATGTCTTTGAAGTGTAAAAACATTGGTGCTTACCACACGGAGGAGTTTCACCTACAGTGACCATCACAGTACCATGCATGGAACCATAAACATCAAACACTTTCTGAGGAGCAATAGTCAGGGCAAAGCAAACAATGTGCAAACTTTTATTACAATCCACTTCCATCTCACTGGAATACCCTCCCCCCAGTGATACATGAACCAGACTACAACATTGCTGTACTGAACTGCAGTCTTCTACTGCTTTAAATGAGAGCTACTCTTCAGCCACAGAAAAACAGAAGTCAAGAAAGCAGACCAAGAGGTGGAGAGAGAAAGGCCATGTTCAGACTCCTGATCTCTGGAGGCTGGGCGGAATAGTAGCTATATATTTGGTAATGTATAAAAAAGCTACACAATGGCAGTTCTACTGCCAAAGATAGCAACTCTCATGGATGGCTGAACAAGTACAGCAGACACAGGTTAATGGAAAAAACCACACATTTTATTGAATGCAAACAGTGGTTGGACAGTGTTGTTATTCAAAAGGTTTTTTCAGTTTGAGACAGTTTCTAGTCCAGGAAATGGGGCTCGGTGCAGTAACACTTGGAGCCAGACAGTACATTGCAATTACACTGCAGCTTTCACTGACAGCAGTGAAAGAAACCCTACTGGAACAGGAGACATTCCTCAGTCTGCTGAATCCTCATCCACACACTAAGACGCCTCCTCACCATGTGTTGCCCGTCCTTACAACGGTCTTTATTTGTAAACATGCATTCTTTGGACTGCTTTGCTACTCTGGTGCCCAGCCTGGCTGTCCAGAAACCGCACTGGGAAACTATTCATTTGGGAAGGGGAAAAAGATTTAATAAAAAAAAAGGTTTCCAAACTCAGGAACAGAGTAGTATTTCAAACACTGCCAGTTTAATCTGGCTAAGGAAAAAAATGACAAGACAGTTAATCAGTAAAATCCATCAGAGACAGAAAAGCTATAGCAGGTTAGCTTTTTCCAGCAACAGTAACAGATTCCCAATACTTTCTGCCTCCACACTCTAACCCAGGTGAGGGAGCAGGCAGAGGAAGACATTCTGATAATGAGGTGTCACAAGATACAAAAGACAGAAGTGGTGCCAAGATGCAGGCTTCCACTTTCTCAAGTCAAATCAGCGTTCTTGGCTCCCATGGAACTGAAGAATGCTCTCAGCCCTTCCCAGCACCTGCCACCAGGTTTTTCTTGCTTCTTCCACCAGGCGGTGGTGGAGGTCTGATCTTTCTCCTCCAGAGTCTTGAGGGAACAGCGATTGTGCACTCACCTTGGTAACAGCCCCCAGCCTGGAACATACTGTGGCCAAGAAGTGGTGACAGGAGAAGAGGTCCTTTCTTGGTGGGTGTGCAGAGTGGGGTCTAGGAGCAGTGAATCCTACATGAGTAAAAAACTGTGCTGGCATAGTCTCCATTGGTAGCAGTCTGCCTTGTCAGGCAGAGGGGTAGGACAATGGCAGGGAGGGGAAGAGTATTGAGTGCAGGGGTCTCGAGGGCATGTCCCCTGCAAGCTCCTCAGCGCGCTGTTTTTGCACGGATGGTGTGACACTTGATACACAGCACATGCCCATCCAGAGGAAAGCATCCATTCTCATCTGCTTCAATGGACAAGGGCTTCCCACAGTCCTAAACAGGAAAAGAAGAGGGAGGGAGCTCAGTGATGGCCAAGAACAGGGCAAAGGTATTCAAAGATGTAAGAAATGCCCCACTGGGTCAGGATAATTGCTCACAGCCCACTGCTCTGTCCCTGGTGGTGCTAATGGAGATGTTTTTTTTTAGGGGAGAGCAATCCCAGCAAGTCCCCTTCCTATACACAGCTGCTGTATTAGGGGTGTTAGAGAATGCAACAACCCTGCACGGTCACTGTTCATGAACCCATGGTCTGTGAATGTCTAATCTTTTTCTGAACCTGCTTCAAAAATGCTCCATCTTAATTCAAAGTAACTTCAGTGTTTGATCAGCATAGACAACAAAGGTGCCCAGTTGCTGGTGATGGGCATGGGAGACATGGCAGGAGCAGGGCCACCAGGCTTACCTCACACTTGTAACACTTCATGTGGAAATTCTTCTCCAGTGCAACAACACGCACTGTCTCATCCTTTCCAGGCTCTGGCATGATAGGTTCACTACAGACCGAGCAGCGTGGAGCGTACTTCCTGCAACACAAAACCGTGGAGGAGACCATGACCACTGTGGCAACATTCAAGGCAGGTTTCTCAGCGCTGTTCAATGGCATTAGCAGCAGAGGAATAATAAATGCTTAGGTGGAGAGACATCTTAATACTTTGCTGACTCATTTTTAACTTCATGTTCGAGAGATGACATGGGCAACCCAGCCCCATATTACAGCAAAAAGAAGCAGGTATGAGGGCTCTCTCTGTACCTGTGGTAGTCATCCACACAGTGAGGCTGGTTGGACTGGTCCACAATAAAAGAGGTCCCCTCCAGGGGGGTATGGCACATCACACAGGTGAAGCACTGGGGATGATATGAGTTACCAGTGGCCTTCAGCATCCGGTCTGTGATGGTCTTCTTGCAGACACTGCACTTTTCCAAGGTGCTCTGAGCCCAAAGAAAACAAGTAAGACACGTGAGTCCAATCTGCCACCCCTATGAGGCTACACCACAGAAAACAAAGGTGGAAGCAGGAAGAGAAAGCAAGAGAGAACAACCACAGCAAGCTCAGTTCTCTCCAGCAGCTTTCACCCCATTGACTCACAGCATAGCAGTCCTCACAGAAGGGCTTCTCATCCACATTGTAGAACTGCTGCCCCTGCAGCTGCTTCTCACATTTGAAGCAGGTGAAGCATTCCACATGGAAGAGGCGGTCCAGGGCCCTCACAGCTGGCTGGGTTCGTGACAGGGGCTTCCGGCAGAAGCCACAGAGCTCTGTCAATGGAAGAGGAAAGGGATCAGGAGAGATGAAAACCCACCACAGTTTCAATCTCACTGCTGTCCATTGAGAGAACACACCAGAAGTTGCAGCCTCTGCTGGGGGTGGATGCTCCATATCCTTCATTAGTTTCTGGGTCAACTTCTCCAGCTCTTCTACCTCCTTCATTGTCAGACAGGAATTTGCCCTAGGTGGATCTGCACTGGAACCTGTGGGTCTGTGCTGCAGGAAGAGGAAACATTCAATCCCAAGGGATACACAGACTCCTTCCCACCCTGTCCCTAATAAACCTGTTCCTCTTGCCTCTACAGGTCCTCTCTGTTCATCTCTAGGAACAATCTGCCATCCACTGTGCTTGATTCCTTCCACCTTTACATGAAGTCCTAGCCCTCTCCACCACTATCTCTATGGTTAATCTCTCTTTCAGATGGGTAATAGCCTCCCATAGCCTGGGGCAGATCCAGCCTCATCCTCCCAACTTCACTCCCAGTGTGCCTGTCCAAAGATACCAATCCCATGGCTCTTTCCCTTACCGTGTCTCTTGCAGCAGCAGGTTGTTCTGTTGGGCGTGGCTTCTCCTGCACCTGGGGTCTTTCCCGCTGCTGGGCATAGGTGAAATTGGAGGGCTGTGGTCGAGAGGAGGGGCCTGAAGGTGAAGGGGCTGTGAACTGAGTCTGAAGGGAGGTAGGGTATCTCGTAGCATTTGAGGGAGCCATTGGAACACTGTCACCTGATCTGGACACAGACTTAGGAGGGCCAGCAACAGGAGATGGGGTGAATTTAGGGGTAGGCTGAGCAGAAGGGAGAGATGGGGGTGGAGGGACTGGTGTTTGGGGCTCCTTGCGTTGCTGTGGGGCTGCCCACGGAGTTGGGGTGGGGTTCAAATCCACCCGAGGGGCCTTGAAAGATGAGCTTCCACTTGGCTTTGGTGTGAACTTGGAAGGAAAGGAAGGAGGAGTATCTTTGGGTGCAGACGGTATTTCCACAGGGGCTTTTGGAACCAATGGTTTCTCCAGAGAACCTGTGGATCCTGGAGTTATCTGTAAAGAGAACCAGCAGAAAGAAAACAGGCAGTTATCAGCAAAGTGGAAGAGAAAATATGCCATTAGTGAGTTAGTCAGCAGCTATCCCAGACCCAAATTGCTAGGAGTTTCCACACTGTTACATATTTAGCAGTACTGACAAGTTGCAAGATCCATGCTTTCCAGTCCTTCACGAACACTTCCATGCTATGGTTTATCCAGACATTTTAATCTTCAGCAGCACCCTTCTCACTACCTCTGTTCAGCAAACCAGTCATCTCTTCTTCCACCTGCAACATTCTGGACAGCTCACCCGGGATTTGAAGGGGTCATTCTTCTCCATGTCATCCAACATTACAGACAGTGAGTCAATCTCAAGATCAACGCTGCTCATCTTGCCACGTACCTACACCGCCATCCATGAGGAAAAAGGGAGCAGAGCATGTTACAGGAACAGCCAGAGAAATGGGTCTATCATTCCCTTACAATAGCAGATTTTGATACTTCGGGCTGTGGTACACATCTGCTCCTTGCTTTGAGTGGATAACAAGTTGCTGAGGATGAACAGGACAAAGTCTCAAAGGTCTACAAACAGTGGGAAATGCACAGCCCAAGGAACCTCTCAGATAGGTTTAGGTGGGAAAAGACATCTGGATGTCTGTAGTCCAACACTCTGCTCACAGCAGGGCTAATTCCCAAGTAACATCAGGTTGTTCAGGGCCCTGTAAAAATGACTTCACAACATTCCCAACGATGCAGATTCCCCAGTCTTTCTAGGCACCCGTGCCAGCAGTGAGCCACCCTTGCAGTGGAACAGGGTTTTCTTCTGTCCAAGAGGAATTTCCCTTGCCACAACTTCTGTCCATTGCCTCTTGCTGTCCCCAAGTAAAAAGAATCTGTCTTCTCTCCAGCCCTTCTTTAGGTACTGTAGACTCCAGTCAGATCCCTGCCTCGGCAGCCTCTTCTGCTCCAACCCCCATAGGCTGCTATGACCTTTCACTGGATTGCATCTCATTCAGTATTCCACAGGGGTTATTATACTGAAGAGCATGACTGGATACAGTCCTCCAAGAAGCAGCCTCACTAGCACAGAAAGGAGGAATTATCACCATCCCTGTCCTTCTCTTCCAAGTGCAGCCCAGTGTGTGGTTGGCCTTTACTGCCACAAGGGCGCATCGCTGGCTCGCATTCAACTCACCGGCCACTGGGAACCTCAGGTCCTTCCCGGCAGAGTGGCAGCCCAGCCAGCTGACCCTAACCTGTGCTGGTCCACGAGGTGGTAGCATTTCCTGCTTTCCCAGACCTCAGGGCTTCCCGCTGCCGAGTTCTGACAGTAACGAGAAGCCGTCCCAACTCACAGAGCATCACAGAAACCATGCTTCCTGAGATCTCACTCACCTGTGGGGCGGGAACCTTGCTCACAGGTCCTTCGTCAAACATCGGTGGAGGAGGAGGAGGTGGAGAAGGAGGAGAAGGAAAAGCTTCTTCTGGGGCTGGTGGAAAAGGTTCTTCAAAAGGTGGTGGGGGTGGTGGAAATGCACAGTTCGAGGAGAAGCTTGCATCCTCCCCAGGTGGAGGAGGAGGTGGCAGCGGCAGGTCTGTAGGGAAGAATGACAATAAAAGCGACTTTGGAACATTTCTTACTCCTAGCCTGGAGGGTTCTTGAAGGTATTGCACAATGAGTCCTCCCCAGAGCCTTCCCTTCCCCATGCTGAACAACATCAGCTCTCTCAGCCTGACTTCCTAGGAGAGGTGCTCCCACCCTTTGATGATCTTTGTGGCCTCCTCTGGATTCAATCCAACAGGTCCACATCTTTCTTGTGCTGAGGAGACCAGAGCCAGATGCAGCATTCCAAGTGGGGTCTCAAGAATGGAGTAGAGTAGCAAAATCCCCTCCCTCATCTGCTGGTCACATCTCTTTTGACGCAGCCCAGGATGCCATCAGCCTTCTGGGCTGGGAGTGCACATTGGTTCCTCTGTATCCACAGGACCTCAGCACCTCCCTGAACTCCACAGGCTATTTTTCTCCTTGTCCAAAGCTTTTCATAATCATTTAATCCTTCCTCAGTAGCTGCTGCTATTAGTCACTGAGCAGAGTCGTATACTTGGCAAACACATCTTGCTATGCTCCTTCCCACTCTTTGTCTCATTCTCAGGTCCCCAGCATACCCTTCTCTTGCCAGTAACCGGCTCAGATTACTGAACACAGGGTAGCATAGATGGAATGCCAGTGGACAACCCAGGACCTTGTAGAGCCTGTGTTTTTACATGAAAATAAGCTGGCATCTCACAGCAGGACAGTAAGCACTACAGGAAACAAGTGGGGGAAAAAAAGCAAGCTGGACCAATTACCCCTTATGGGTATGAAGAATCTTTGAAATGGCTTTGTTTTTCTGGGGGATAAAACCAGCTTTGATTTTAGAGGCTAAGATTTCCTCACATCTAGTATACATTAGGACATGAGAAATTTTCCAAAACCCTTTTAAGTAGGCTGAAAAGCACCAGAGTGCCTCAGTTTTCTAGAAAATCCCATTGCTTCCACCTATTCATATTTGCCAAAGATGTAGAACAGGCAAACCCAACCATTTTCTACTACTGAATAGACAAAGAAATACAAGTTCTCTTCCCTTCACCATGCAGGGAAGAAAATGTCCTCTTATCGGCCACACAGCAGAGAACATTGAGAATGAGGAGCTGTAACTTCCACATGCCTTCTTTTAGACACCCACCTCTCTTCCCAGCTAGCCCTAAGGAGTAATAGGGTGAAATATCAAGTTTTTCACTCCAGCTACTCCAAGTGCAACTTTTAACAGCAGTAATCAAATTGTCTCATCTTGATATCCAGCTGTTGTCAACAGGTTTTATAAGGACTTCTCATCTGTAACCTAAAGGAGATGATACTGCCCTTCTAGAAAACGAAAGCCAAAATCTTATTAGCCTGTGGAATGCATAAACTGCCCTGGTATGCAACACCTCTTCCAAGCCTTCTTGTCCTGCAGAAATTCTGCTAGGGGGAAGGAGTAATACTATGGTTTTTTTTTTTTTTTGAAATTACAATTTGGGATGAAGCATGTACATGCTTGCCTTTTGGTTTATTGAAAGCATAAGAAACAAAACCCTGATCTGTTGTCACATTGTTTCAGACACGCTAAAAGCCTATTTTATGAATTATTCACAGGAGAAAAAAGTTCCCCACAAAGTTGTTGTACCAGATTTACAGAATAATCAATACTAAATATAACATTCCTACAGCAATACTAACTTAGCCATCTTGTCATTTAAGACAAAGAGACAAACTCTTATAGCTTCGTATCATACTACATTTTGTTTGGGGAGTGTATAAGAAAGGCACAGAAGGACTGAAGATACACACCAGAGAAGGATCAAATCAAATGCATTTCTCTCATGACTGAGCTTTGGTGGTTCATCTGTACTTCAGATGTCTTGCTGGCAGCCCTTACCCAATGATGACACAGCAGCTTATGACAAATGGTTCTTTTGCTAGTATTGCTTTCTAGTTACTCCATAGCACCCACTTTAGGGATAGGAAAAGCAAAGCAAGCAATACCCAACACTCCATTCACACTGTGTATTGAAAAATAATTTTTAACATCCATCTGTCTACTTCAGGTAGTATTTGTGTCAGTTTGCGACATTCTGACGGACACATCCCTAATCCAGGCAACTATAGCAGAAAATGATAAATCCTAAGATGGGACCTTGGTTTCCACAGACACAAGATTCCAGTCAACAACATGCAAGAAACAGAGAGTCAGCTGGTACAATTTCAGGAGGCAGAAGCATCAGCATGTCCTTGTGACTTGAGAAATGGGGAAAAACAGCTTAATGATTTTTCTCCTCTAAGTACAGGACCAGTCTTCCTACCATCAGGTTAGCTGCCCACTAACTTAGCCTGCTAACCTAGAAAACATCAGTGTTGCAGTCTGTGCTAAACAGTGAAAGAAAAGAAATTTAAACCAGCAATTGGCATTCTCTGAACATGTGTGTTCCGACTGAGGCACACTCTCTTGACAGAGCCTTGGGAAATATGTAGCAATCAAGCATTAGCAGAGGGTCCCTACAGAAATTTCTGGTGGCCCCATGCTGATCGTGAGTTCAAACTACAGAGTCACACAACCACTAACCTGCATCTTAAGAGAACACAAAACTAACCAAGCAACAACACATGGAACAAAATACCACTCTACCACTGCAGGAAATAAAAAGAGGCCACACACAAAAAAAAGAAAGAAACAAGAAAACCACAGTGAAACAAGAAGTCACTCTACACAGGAAAACCCAACCCAAACCACTAGGATAAAGTACAAAACTGTACAAGCCATATAAACTCTAAGTCTCACTTCCTGTTTATCATCACTGCCACCATTTTTTCACGCAATTATTTCTCCTTTCTCTTTTTCAGCATCAAAGATTGCAAGTGCAGAGTCCACACGAAGGACAGTCAGAAATAACCAACTTGAGCTGGGACCAATCAATGAGAAGGAGAACAGCGTGATTCATCACTATCAGGGTCAACTTCTCTGCAACATACTTGCTTTCAGACATGCTGGCCAGAAACCGACTGCAATTACACAACTGTGCACCCAGAGAATACTGTGAAAAATCGACTGCATTCCTCTAGGATCAGTGCAGTGCAGGATGGCCTCCCCCCTCCTTTCCTAATGGAGATACCACCTACTTTGAGATCCCTTTCCAATCCATTTATCTCATTATCGAACCTGCCAGCCTCTACAGCAAGAATATCCATCGCTTATAGCAGTTATGGCCCTGTTCTCATATTCAGCTCAGTCACAAACCTCCCACCCTGAGAATTCAGAAATGCTTATTCACATCTGCCATGCCAGCCTTCACCTACCTTCTGCCAGCAGGGGCACGGATGGTGATGGAATCTCCCCCACCTTCCCTATCTGAGCACGCTGGGCACCAGGTCCAGGAGGTGGGGGCAGCGACGACTCTGATGCACCCCCAGCCTTGAAGGGGTTCACCTTGGGTTTAGGGGCAACCACAGGTGCAAACTTCTTCTGCGGGTTGTAGAAGGAAGGGGTAGAAATGTTGATGCTGACTGTGGACGTCATGCGGGTCCCTGGGGCACCTGGAGAGGCCATCTTCTCAGTACCTAGCAGGAGAGAAGAGGGAGGAAATCTAAATGAAGTCATCCTTGGGCCGGAGTGGAAATTAATGAAGAATATGTGAAACAGAGGGATACAGGAATTTATGTTAGGCCAGAGGCTGAGGTGCCTAAGCAATGCACTTACAAGACCAGCACAGGAAAAAGGAGGAACAGAAATTGCACACAGCTCGAATGAGCCATCACTCTTCACCATTTCCACTCAGGATGGCATTAACCACAAATGGGTTCTCGCCACGGAGAAAACCCAGATTTCCACAGCACCGGAGCCCTGCATCTGTGGTGACCAGAAGGAGGGTGATCCCCCGCACCCCAAAGGATGCCCCCAGAAGTGGAGTCAGCATTTCCTCTCCCCCTTTACCCGATACCGCCAGCCGCTTCCTCTCGAGCTCCGCTCGTGCCAGCGCCAGCAATGCCCCTCTCCCCCGGCACCGCCCACCCTTTACCTCCAGGCCCCTCCATGCCGCCGGAGCCCGCACGGCAGGGCGGCAGAGGGTCTCCCGGTGCTGGGCGATGCCACCCCGTGTCTCCTCCCTGCCCCGCCGGGCTCCGCCGCCCGCTCCGCTCCGCCCCCGCCAGGAAGCGCTCCCCGGATGCCGCCCCCCGCCCGCCCCGCCGGGCTGACCCCCGCGCCTCGGGACCGGCCCCGCTCGCTCGGCTGTCCCGGGAACCGCGGGGCTCCCGACCAGAAGCGCATCCCCAGCACTGCCCCGGTCCCGCGATCCAGGCCGGCAATCTCACCCGTGCGAGAAGCCTCCATGGAGCCAGACGCTTTGTTGTAAAGCCTGGCGTGCCCACAGCCCTTCTAACACCCCAGCACAATAGGGCTGCCGTCAGCACGGGGGCTCCGTGCCAGCATTTCGCGTTGGCATGTCCAAATCAGTGCCCCTCCACGCTGCCGGCCCCTCACACGGACAATAACAGCTGCTCCACAGACAGCCCTGGTGCCACAAACATCCGCCCACCCCCGATTAACCCCGGCTGCTGATAAGACCCGCATGCCCCATTCTAACCGCTCCCATGACTCAGTGCAGTGTGGCACAGCAGTAACCTGTCACAGCTTCCCCAGGTCGGAAGAGTGTGGCAACACAAAGTCCGTGCTGCTGAACTTTTCCTTCCGTTTGTGGAGGGCTGATAAGATGCATACACTTGGACAAACCCTTCTGGGATTTTCAAAAGGAGAATGAGGTTCCAGCAATAAGCAGAGCCAAAAAGCTATGCTGAGCATTCCCCCCGGATTCAGAATAGGAAAGGGCCAAGGCAGAAGAGTAATTAGCAAGGTCTGTCCTCACTCTTCCAAACTTTTAGGGGTCAACACACTTGCAAGTCAGAAGGGACTGACCAACTCCCTCCATTCTGCAGTTCCCACCAACCCTCAGAAGCCGTTAAAAAGACCTTCAGCCTTTCTTTAGATACTTTTGCCTCACGCTCCACTATTTCACTAGGGTGTAATGAACCACTTGGCAATAGTTCTACCAGATTTGACAGCATTATGAACAGAACGCTACAGTGCCAGTGTCACTTCTAATCATGGGGTTAGTCAACACACAGTCTGGGGACATCAGCTGCTTTGCAAAAAAAAAACATTGACTTTGCAACCAGCAGCTGCTCTCTCCCTTAACCCAAAGCAGCCCATTTCCCAGTACATTGTGTCACACTTAGGGCACTTTCTGCTCAGGGCTGACTCCACCCAGCAGCTGCCCCTGCTCATCCTCACTTCTGGTTATCAGTCCACCCACACACAGACCAAACCGGCTGAGAAAGCTTGGCCTTGCCGAGAGTCCCACCCCCCCTCCAGCCCTGGGGCGTTGCCAATGCCATCTAAGCCTTACCAGAAACACACAGCTCACATAGGTCTTGTGGCGACTTTGTGAGAGCTGTGGGAGAGGGAGTGTCACGCCAACAGAACTAATCTCAAATCTTTCTCATCCTCACATTTTCCCCGAGGGGAGAGATTTTTCTGCCTGCTGTAAAGAGCATTTAGGATGACTCAAGTGGAGCTATGAAGAAAGATGCTCCCAAAGGACACAGTCGGGACACCTAGTTGCCTCATACACTGTTTCTTTCTGAGAGCAAGAAGTAGGAGGACAGAACCAAGGGACACCTTCTTCAGCAAGAGGATCACTTCCCAGAAGGTCCCATGGTGGGTCTGCCACCTGTTATGCATCCAGACAGCTTTCACTTCTTTGATCCCATGACACCACTTTCAACAGCTCTGCTCCTTTCCCGGGGTAGTAAAAGCAGGAGGAACCTGAAGAAGCACAGAGCTGAGTGACATTTTTCACTTCTGTTGGTAAAAGCAGTTTGGCAGCAGCCACACTGGGAGCCCCTGTAAAACCCAGCCCAGCACTGTAATTCCACACATCGTATCTGTACTTCCTCCATCGGCCAACTTCCTCCCAACCGAGGAGAGTCAGAGGAGAACAAAAAANCCCCCCAGGAGACCCACCTCCCCCCCCCCAACCAAACAAACAAGAATATTAAGAACAGATTAAGCGGATTCAGGAGTTATGCTGCTTTTCATCCAGAAAGTTCTCCCAGCCTGCCCAAAGTTACAAAGCTTCAAAGAGAGCAAAGTCTATCAGCTATGCAAGCTGCAAGGTAAAGCCTTAAAGCAAGTGGGATGGGGGAGGGGGTTATTCGGAGCTACACAGATGCTGGGGTTGCCTCCTTCCTATGCAAGGGAGGGGAAAAAACGCGAGGAAAACTCCAAAAAGCTATGCAAACATATTTAAAACGTTAGAAAGTTCTACGACTTCGCAAGCACTTTCGCAGGGCACTCCCAGGGAGGCAGAAACTCATAAATTAGGCAAATTTCATGCACAAAGGGCCCCAGATTCCTCCCCGAAGCACATCTGGAAAAAGGCTCGCGAGGTGTCTCGCTCATCCATGCGCACACAAAAGAGAGCTTGTCCCGAGCCGAGCCGAGCCCGGCAGCACCCCCTCCCTCTCCCCCGCCGCCGGGGCTGTGCGGGAGCGCCGAGGCGCCTCCATTCCCCCGGCAGCGAACATAACTCACCACGCACACACCGCCAACCCGCTGCTTTCGCGGAGGGTCAGGCACCCCCACGAGCCACGACCGCAGTCAGCCTCGCCGAGAGCGAAAGGCTGCCTCCGAGGCGAAGAGCCGTGCGGGAGGGAGCGGCAGGAAACCCGCACCCCCCGCCACCCCCAGGGCGAAGCACAAAGGCTTTGTCGCCAAGCCGAGCGAAGAGACTCACCTCTGGGGGAGCGGGAAACGCCACCCCCAGCGCTGGGGCTGTCGGCACCGCGCTCCTGGGCTGCCCCGGCCCGCCCGCCGGGAGGAGCAGCAGCAGCAGCAGCACCGAGAGGCGGAGGAGCCACCGAGCGCCGGCGCTTCCTCCCAACTCGCGAAAAAAGCCTCGCCCAGGCAAAGTTGTTTGACCATAAAAGGCGCGAGGCCGCGGCACAGCTGAGCTCACTCGCTGGGGAATGTGGCAATGAGGTAACGGGGGCCGGGGCTTGCCGGGGCAGTGGTCTCGGGCTCTGCCGGCCGCCGAGGGGGCGAGCGCTCTGCCCGCCGGCGGTCGCCAACGAGACGCGGCTGTCGGGGCTTTCCCGGCCCCCTTGGGCCCACGCCGGGCCCGGCTCGCCGCTTGCCACCCGCACGGAGAGTCCTGCTCCTCCCGCCTTCCCTAAGCTTGGAGCTGCCCTCGGCCCGTGATTTCACTTCCAGTCGCTGAGCTGGATTTTCGGAAGGAATGCAGCGGCTCTGGTGAGTCAGGGTCCCTGCTGGCCTCCTCCCCGCCCGAGCCAGCTGTGAGAGCATCTGACTCACGCTGCCCCGGTCTGCCAGAAATTAAAGCAAACGTCAGATGACTCCACCGTGCAGAAAAGCGACTTGTTCTCCTTGTACTGGCTGCAAGGCAAACACCATTAGCTGGTTTATATCAAACACTATCCACATGAATTGCTTTGTTGGATTGCCAGTGCTGCACATCGGTTTTGTTTTTATCCCAGTGCTCGCTGGGGGCTCAGCCCACTGTAGAACAGGGGCAGCCTGACCCAGCTCAACAAACAGAACGTGATTTTCAACCCCAGCCTTTGCTGCTTCTCCTTGCTTCAGAGCTTCTCAGGGAGCAGGAGCACCAATAAAGACATTTCCTGTACTTTGTGCAATCATTGTATTTGACTTTGGAACCTGGCCTTAATATTGGGGTTAATACCCTTACAGTTGCAACTTCCCTGGAGAATTACTGTATTTGGTAATGCTCAGGGGATTTGGGGCTTGTCTGCTCCAAGGACTTACCTATCAACACAGGTACCTTTCGGTACTGATAATTTACTTGCAGGTGGGTGAGTAAGCCACAAACCACACCAGTGACACTCCCAGTCTGCACTACTCCAAAACGCTCACATTAGAGAGCTATGCAAAGAGATTCGTCCAAGGTTTAAATCCAGTGTAAACAAATCTTTAATTTTGCATGTGAAGTTTGTACAAAGAGGTTATATCTTTTATTAACCAGATGATACTGTTGGAAAAACGTCGCTCTGAGGTTTTTCAGTGTTACGTACCATTTGAAAATGCCACCCATGGCAACGCATAGCACTGCGCCTCTCACTCCTTACACAGCTACAACCACTGAACCATGATCTATAGCTCTGAATTTCTTAGAGATACATAGCTCTTCGGTGGGTGCTAAATAATCCTGTTTACTGCTGCTTTTGTAGGCATTGCATCAGCTCCGTCACCTCCCATGATTAATGCACAAAGTAATTATATAGGATAAAGGATGCATCTCCGTGATGGGTCTTCTAACACTGTCACTTTTCTAGTGCAGACAATCCTCTTCCCTTTTGTTCAGGTAAAGATGTCAGTGCAGAGCTAAAAAGAATTCACTGCGTAATTGCGAACCAAATTCTGGAGCATCGCAACACACCTTACACAATCAGCCTGACGTCAGAGAACTCTGCCACTGTTACCTGGGCTAGCTCTGACTTCAGAGAAAACAAAGAATGTCTCAGACTGAGATTAAAAAAGTGCTGAGTGAATATGAAAAAGAAATCTGTGCTCTCATACTTTCTGGTCACATCCCCATAAATCCAGATGCTTGCATGCTTGATTTTCTCACCCGTGTGTTGATGTTAAAAGCTCATGAAGGCAGATCAAGGAAAGTGGGAATAAGAAAAAGAAAAGCAACCCTGCTAGACATTTTGTATTAATTCCTCACTATGAGGAAACAAATACAGAACAAGTGTTTTGCGGGTTGCACATCTGAAAGCTAGAATTCTCAAATCAGAATACATCAGAATACACAGGGGGAAACTAATCTGATTTTGTGCTTGCCACACAGTGAATTTAAAGTTTGTCCTTTTGTAATTGGAAATGAAGATTAACTAACTTCCCTGTTAGTTCTGATTCCTCCAGAAGGAAAATAACAATCTCCTTATGCTAACAATCTTCCTTCAAGCAATAATTGGCTTGAAAGAGTAGGCATTTTTCTGCCGCAAATGAAAATTAGAGTCTTGAGATGCACACAGTTGTAGTCACACTCATTAGGTGAAACAAAATATTAGTCCTGAAGAGGCATTTAGCTATCTGGGTACAGAGATGGATCAGCAGGTATACTTAGCTTGTGCCAGACCTTGTTATTTCTGGAATTAGCAGCAGTCCTCTGCATAAATCACTTCGGCTGTTCCATGCCATGAATAAAAGTGATCTGGTATTTTGGAGGATATTGTGGTGTGAATGCTACTGTCACTATGGGTGAAGTGACAGCCCACTGCAAAGCAGATGTTGGAGGAATTTAGAATATGCAGTTCTAGCTGGGTGCTTCATTTGAGGCAAGTGACAGGAAGCAAGCCCTGGTACTGGCCATCAAATCAAAGCTTAGAAATGCTTAAGAGTTCAAGGCAGCCATCTCAAAAAGACTAAGTTTTAATGGAGACAGTTATAGAGAATCTTTGCTGGCAATTCAGTCACACAATGCAATGAGTAAATAAAGAATAAGACCACACAGAAGTGGTGTAGCAAATTCATGTACTGCACTGGGATGAGGTGTGTGCTAGCACTGGTTAGGTGCCTATAAATTGGAAATAAAAATCGATGCAAGAAGAAAAAATAAGTCCTTGAATACAAAAGGAAGAATTATTTGCAAGAACACTCTCAGGGAATTAAACTTGTTGGGCAGAAAGTATTTTTTGATAGCCAGGTATGGTTTAGGTAGCTGCAGATGGGAATCTTTGTGTTTAAGGTCAGAGGAAAGCAGTCTGGAATCTGGACGGGGTGCTTTACTTGTGTTAATAATGCAAAATGTCTGCATCTGTATAATTTCCATCCATATCAACAGATCAATTAGTGCCATTTTATCTCAGCGTGAGTTAGTTAACAATTAGTGACACCATGCAGGAGCCCATGTTTTTCCTGAGCAATGAAAAGTTCTGACTCGTATCTGTGTTGAATCTCGGATGCTTCTTTAGTCACATAACTTCTGTTTAGTCTAACTGCATTTTATTGATTAATATTAAATGGCTACTTAATCAGCTTTCCCCATGCTGTATTAAATGCTACGTGTGGGCCAAGTGGAAGGGTTTGGAATATATAATGCATCTGCTTTGGTCTCCAGGCCAAGTAGTTAGGCCTGCACTGACCAGAGCAGGGCCACCTGCAGCAAATTGCCTCCATCCACATGGGCCAACAGATGTTACAGTTGGGCTCAATGATCTTAGAGTTCTTTTCCAAGTGGAACAATTCTGTGATTCTATGTAATTCCCCCTGGTAAGAGGTCTCCTAGGATGGGTTGTGCTCCCACAGCATAGCCTCTCCTGGTGTGCTCCTTGCTCCCTCCCTTGAGCAGGGTGTTCTCTGTGTGAAAGGTGACATCTGGCACAGACTGTCCCCTGCCAGGCTGCTGCTCACACCCCTTGGAGGCCATGACATGTGCAGAGCTGTCTTTTTCCTGGCCAAACAGCAGTTTCAAGTTGGAGTGCTTTAGTGCCATTGTGGGATGCGTGTTGACAGCTGGGTGCCACACACAGAGAGCTGTGCTGGGGACACCAGAGCCTCATGAGACAGCAGTCCTCACAAGCCTCGTCATCTTCCTGCCTCTATGCAACTGGCACAAAGTCAGGAACGCTATTTGCAAAGGTCATGAGTTCTGGAGATGTCCCTGAATGACCAGCTACCCAGGACATACAGCTGTAGGGTCTCTCTGCTATTTCTCTTCAAAACCGAGTCTGCTGTGCAAAGCACACGTCAGAAGTGTCAGAAGTGTCCCTCCCCAAGAAGGGGAGCTGTTCAGCAGCCACAGAGAGCCTCTGTGATCTCTGAAAAGGGCCACTGTAGGTGCTCAAATCCCGCTGTGAAAGTATTGCATGGTACACATGCACATATGTGCACACTTCAAAAGGCATTCCACCCACACACAGTCAGATTGTTCTGACTAAAGTGCTAGAATAGGCCAAAAGCTGTAAACAGTAAAAAACCTCCCAAACCCTTGCTGTGTCATGAAACACTTTTTTAGTGGGCCAAATCAGCCACATACAAATAAGAGGGAGCAAAGTATCACTGTGCTATGACCTTGGTCATGCCAGGATATGACCGGCCGTCAGAGCAGCCAGGAGAACAGGGCACTGGGGTGGTGTCTGTCCAGGGAAGAAGCTCCATTTCCAGCAAAGTTGGCAGGTCTTCCCTAGACAGAGCTATGACTGGGGCTCTGGGGCAGATGAGTTACCACTGCTGTTCCCTTATCTCCTTCCACCAAAATTTCCTGCTGCTTCTCAGCAGGCAGCGGCAATTCCATGGCTCCTGGGGCTGGCTCACTGGCAGGCTTCCTTCCCCTCACACAGCCCTCCCACACCTCCTGCTCTCTGCTGCTGGGCTCCGTGCCCAAAGAACAAGGGATGGAAGCAGGTTGTCCCAGTGGATATCTCTTCCCTCAGGTGGTGTATGACCTGTTCTGCAACTCTGGAAAATCGTGAGATGGCTCCCGGGGCATGCCCATGTGTGTGGCTGAGCATGGATGGCTGCCAGAGCCCATTCTGCTCGGAAAGCTGCCATTTCCACATTCCAAGGCATCCTTACCATTGCCTCAACTGTATGCCTCACCCCTTGCCACCAGCAAGACAAGAGATGACGTATTTGGCTGTTCTGTGGCAAATATTACTGCTTGTCAGAACTGTCAAAGAAACACTTCTGTCAGGCTGCTAATTAATGAGTTCCTGTGTGTGCTGCAAGCCTCTTTCCACCCAAGTACCACACTCTCATGGTAGAAGCCTCCTTTCTTCACTTACATAGAGTTGTAAGCATGGCACAAACAAGCCACTTGCCTTCCTACAAACCAGTGTAATCAGATGTAGGTACTTCTGGGTGTTGCATCCTGGGGGATTTAGACAAAAAGTCCCAGGAATAATTCGAGTGTGTGTGTCAGGGAGGATGCTATGTCCTGGGAAAAGGGTTCTTTCCCCCCCATCCTCCCTGTGACAAAGTTGAGAGACAAAGGCAGGTGCTCAACTCTCTTGATCTCATACTGAGCCTCCTCCTATGTCGTACAGTACAAGTTCTGTCGTGACTTCCCAGGGAAGCATCTGGTGCAGCTGCTTGGTACTGGAGGGAGAGAGATGCCAAGCTACAGTCTCATTGACCTGGGACAGGATCCTGGTCACTCCAGTTCCCACATGGCACCTGTCTGTCCCAGTGCTACTATTTTCTTGCATAAGAACTGAGGTAGCCAAATAAGCAGGGATAGGCTTTGGAGACTGCTAACTCCATGTTTTGTAGTGTGCCTACAAAGATGTGCCATGCATATGCCAGGGCATGCTGGACTTGTGAGCACATTAGGAACACACAAGCAGATTGCTCTGGTCAGGAAGAAAGAAGCCTGGTATAGTCCATGCCTGCATTATCTACAGGGTGTGGATCCTGCAGCAAACCAGCCTCTCATAAAACCAAATAATTGTTTAACTCCAGACTGAAGTCCTGGCAAAACCTAGTATGTACACAGTGTAGACAATCACAGAACCAAGGCCCTGGAGCAAAGCAACACACCAACCAAACAGACAATACAGGCATATGGTCCAACAGTCTGCTTGCAAACAGAAAAAAAAAAAAAGGCCAAATGTTATCCACAAGCTGCACAGTAAAACACCATTTCAGGACAGCTTTAAGGGGTGCAGCCCCTCAAGCCTTTGCTTTCCAGTTATCCAGAAGCAAAAGGTGTGGGGCTATATGAAGCTTCCAGCAGTTTCCAGGTTTAGTACATGTGGCTAATAGTACCTTTGCTAGTTAATTTACTTATGGTCGGAAGAAAAGGATGACCAGACAACCCATGAATGTTTCATGGGGTTTTCAGGAAAATTAGCAGGGCCTTGCAGTGGAGCTGCTGTCCTTCCAGTGGCAGCTAGGAGTCTGTGACAAGTGACAACTTACAGGAGACAGCTGGTTTTCAAGGAGAGTATGACTTTCAGTAGGTTGAAAATATAAGGTGCAACAGGCCTTACTACAGATCTGTGCTAAGTTCCTTCTGTATCCAGCAAAGTGATCGAGCACTGTATGAAAGCCACTGACTGAAGGACAGGGTGGTACCAGTAACAGACCACCACTGCCGGTGCTTTCTAGCTAGTCCAAGTGATATTAAGAGATCAGCAGCCACAGCTATCGCTCAAAATGCAGGAGAATCCTCAAAAAGTGTTCCATCTTATATTACCAGGTCATTGACTATCTACGCATTTCTGGAGATCCATTTCCGTCAACCAAGGCATTCTTCTGTTGCCTTGATGAAAGTCAATATGATGACCATGTTGGCAAACCTTCTGACCCTTTGCTTTCATGGTTCATGAAAGAAGTCATTTGGAACTTTTAACCTTACCCAAAACACTTCAGTTTCCATATAAATCACTTTAGATATGTATTTGGCCAATTGCAATCTACGTGAAGGTCATCCGTGTTTGGGGTTAATATGCAAATATACTTCTTCCCTGGGATTCTTGAGTCCCAGGTAATGTCTGTGACAGTGCTGGCTAAAAGTTGGGAGCAGCAGGTAGTGAAAGATGCCTGGAAACTAAGCCAGCAGAATCTCATCGAGTTGCTAATGAAAATAGGCTCAGGTTATGAGGAAAGCCCTATCAAACCATTTTCTGCAGAGCGACTGATGATTTCAGAGACAGTGTTAGACTTGCTGCTGCCAGAGGAAATGAACGGGATGTTTACAAAGCTATTTCAGTGTTGCTTTTCTTGGGCTTCCCACCAACAGCTTTCTTCCTAGTACCTTGGTACATAGTGTTCAATGCCACGAGAGGGATTACTGTGTCCTACCAGCACTAATCCTTTTGCTTCCTGTTATTTAGCCTTTGTGGCCATGCTTTCCAAAACTGTCCTCCCAAAGTGGTCATCAAGCCTCTATCTTAAGAATATAAAAAAAAAAAATGATATCTGGTAAAAAAGGAGGGCTATATTTGGTTTTGAAGTAAACCAGACAATATTGTGGATTTGTGTAAGGGTGTGTCAAATTTGAAACAGTGCAAGAGCCACATATTACATCCAGTCAATGTACAGACAAGCAGTGCAACCTCAAATGTAACACCCTGAAAGGGAAGGAGTTGCCTTAGTTCCACTTGTCACTTGCTTTGGACACATTGGACAGCCTGCATTTCTCCAATGCAGTAAAACAGCTCCTATTTTCTCCTGATCCAAGAAAGAGGAAATCTGCAGAGAGGTCCAAATTTAAACGCACATATGGGACACTGTCTGTATCCACTCCCTCTGAAGTTTCAGGAGGCATTCCACAGGGGCTAGACTACATACTGCCAATGAGTCTTCTTAAGGAAGGAGACTGGGAAAGGTAGACGGTACAGTTCATCTGTGAAGAATATGGATGAAGGTCTGGTTGATACTGTTCATTGCCTCTAACTTCTTAGATGATATCACTGCAGACAGATATCAGCCCTTTGGTGCCAAAAGCCTAAATTCAACCTAATGACCTTAGCTTGCGGTCAAGATTAGAGGGACACTAAATTGTAGACTTTTTTACTCTTTAATGTTGCATATTCTCAGGCCCCTGGCTTGGTTTTGAGGCTAGAATGACTCTCTCATTAGACTCAGAATTCATTTTATCTTTCATTCTACACTGATGAGAAGCCCACAGTATGCTGCATTTGCTATTTTAGCAGATTATACCACAGTCCAAGAGTCTCCACTTGTGTTTGCTTTGTACTCAGAAATTGTTGTTCTCCAAATCCCTGCACCTCCAAGCAAGGAATGGAATTTCAAGTTACATAGTTGGTGCCTGAAGAATTCCACTCTCCTAAACATAGCAATTATTTATGTGACTCCAGGGACCATGAGAACAGAACTCTCCTCATCTACAAGCATTTCAACTCTTTCTTTCAGCTGAGAGTAAACTAAGGAAGAAGTGGTAAATATGAAAACATTATAAATGTTATCTTACCTATTGCAGATTAAATGAAATTTTGGGGAGATAGAGAGGAAGAGCAGCCTTCTGTGAGGGCAGATAAAAGCTAAGAGCCTTTGCCTTAGGCCAGTATTGATACATAGTACCTGCACAGACCATGCGGTACAACAATAAACATGATTATTCCAAGATTTTCTAGCAGCCATCTCTTGAATTGCATTGCTAGATTTCTTTCAAGAATCAGCTATGATCCCAACAAGTCTGAGGACAGGGTGCTCTTCTTTCCTGAGCTGCTTCTGATAGGTGATGCCTCCCAGCCAGAAGTGCCATCAGGATGTCAAGTGTTGGAGGCAGTAAGAAGAAAAAGCAGTGAGGCAGCCTCTTCTGAGACCGTGTTCCTCAAATTTCGGTAGAGAACACAGAAAGCAGCAAGGTCCAAATGTGCTTATCAAGGTGGTTGCCAGCAGGTAAAAACATCAGACCTCAGAAGACTTGTAAGCAGATGGGAATGGAAAGGTCACCTCCAAATAAGCACAGAGAGAAGCATTCTGGATCCCACCATATTCCTTATGGACTGCAGCAGAGCAGAGCAGAGCAGAGCAGGTAGATGTGTTCACATCTTCCAGAAACAGCAGCAGGCCTGACTTGATTCCAAAAATAGTTTGAGTCAATGTTGATTTGCCAAAGCCTACTCACAACAGCTGTGTGCTCAATGCTAGAGAGTAATTTCTGGAGATTTTTTTAAATATGAGGGCCATTTTGTCAGTGCATGAGTGAACAGTTTAAGTTGATATTTTGCTTCAGGATACATTATACTGTCATTGTTCCAGACATTACAATTTGGCAGTGAGGAGAGAATCAGTAGCTTTTAAAATAAGAAGTACTTTTCTTTGTTCAGACTTGCTTTTAAGGTTTGGGGTATTTTTGTATGTTTTCATTAATATCTATAAAACTCAAAAACCACATTGCAGAAAAAAACTCCCCACCTTATTTATAAAACAGTTAGTATCCACAGTTTCTTTGAGCTTCTAGGCCCCCATCTCCAATATATCAAAGGGAGAGAGTGAGCAGATGAAACTGATATTTTGTAAGGCTAAAAATATTGTGCCTTTTTACATAACACTGGGGATTTAAAAAGCACATTAACTGCTTGCAGATTATTTTTAAAAATGCAGTTTAAGCAACACCACTAGTATAGATTCAACTGACATTTAGGAGAAGGAGCTGCTGTATGCTTCACTGCTGGGAAATGAAACATTCAGTGGAGGATGAAGTAAATGTTTTAAAATAGGCAAAATAAGACTCAGACTGCACCAAAGATATTTTCACCCTAATATACACCTCACATTTATGTCATTGGTGGTGTCTCTTTTTTGAATGCATATCAAGTAACCTTTTTGACTTTTCAAAGCAACCTCCTCAGACCTCCCCTCTGGTTACTACCTACCTGATGATGAGGAACCTTCACATTCTCAGTGTGACTGCCAGAGGTTCAACAAAATTCCTTTTTTTTTAACACTCCTGGAAGTTTCTTTCTTTTTTCCTCCTCATTTGTTGGCAGCTCCTGAGCCCTTCTGGCAGGGAGGGAGTGGGAAAGAGTCCCTTATCTGAACTCACTGATCTTCCCATTTCACATGCTGCTGGAAAAGCCCCAGGCCATGGCAGAAGAAACTGGAATTTCAGAGCATGGCCCAGCCTACCTCCAGTCTCACTCTGTGTGAGCAGGCATTTAGCTGGCTCAGACACAAGGTAAGGACATATGAGGATGCAGAATAGATTTATGAAAGATGCTTGCCAGAATGGTGTTGCTGAGTGGGTGAAGTTTGTGACAGATGAGGCAGCCTAGACTTGCCAACTCTTTGGTACTGAGCTGCAGTTCCAGAGAGTGCCGGGTCTCCTGCTCGAGTGGCAGGTGATGCATGGTCACGTGCAGTAGGTCAGTGTGCTACAAAGGCGTGGGGGAAATGCTACCAGAGAAAGCTGCACCACCACACTTCCAGATGGCAAATTCCTGTCCTATGTCTTCTGTAAAGTCTTGAAGTGGGAACTGCACAAAAATGAGATCTTAATATATATAGAAATCAGCATGACACTTCTGCATGACTCTGGATAAAAACCTAACATGGATGAAGATGCTGAGAGAATATTACACTTGCTAAAAACCTGCAAACCAATATTGTTCTGAAAAACCATGAAGCTAAAAATTCTTAAGCAAAACTAATGGAAGGCAAATATCAAAATAAGGTGAGAAAAGAATGGTGAACACTGAGTATTGAACATTTATTTGTGTAGCAATACTTCAAACCCAGGTGTTATACAGAAAGCTGATTGCATTTTAATAAAATACTGCCAAATTAAGTGAGGTCACACAACAGGGATCTTGCAGCAAAGCATGCATGTGAGTCCTGCCTGTTGTTAGATTACAGCTGGCCCACTGCTTGCCAGGGCTTTATGTGTTGTGAAGACTTACCTCCCCACTGTAGAAATTCTAATTTGTTTCAGAAATATTTTTTTACATTTCAACTTGTGTTGAAACGAGTGTGTTTTTAAGGTATTTGGCTAACATCAAAGTACTTAATTCCTCTGAGTAAGATTGTCCTTAATTTGGGACACTCTGTCAAATGTTCCATTTCCAATAGATGATGCCAGGATATCCCAAGCACGTGTCTCTCCTGTGGCAGCACAGGCCTATTTGAGAATTCACCACGAAGAAAGAAGAGACAATATTTTGGTGCTCACCATTATGTCTTTTCAGCAATATGGGACAAAATATCCAGGAGGATTTTTTGATAAATACACTATTGAGGGTGTGGATTGATTAGTTCTATCTCAGCACTGAACTAATATGCTCCCCTAAAGTTTCTTCTGACATCTGGTGCAGGCAGAACAAGACCAGGTTTGCTGGGGTGTGAGTGTAGATAAGCATGAGCTTATATCACAATATGTAATGCAAATACCCTACCTCTCTCCACCTGTTGTCCCTTTAGTTGATTCACACAGCCTCAAATATTTTCCCAGCTTGAAAGGACCCAGCCTTTCACTTATGTGAGATAAGCTGCACCACTTTCAGGAGCTGAACTGCATCAGCACTGCTTTTTTTCACTCTTTAAAACCTCATAAAAACCCTTTCTGTTTGTCTTCTGCAGCAAAGGAGCTCTGAAGAAGAACTGCATGAGTCATTTTGCTATCTCATTTCCTTTCTGGTCCACATGAAAATCCTATCAGTAGCTAATACAGCTTGATGTAGAATTAACTCTTATGGCATCTACTATATTACTCCTATGAAGCAATTACTGAGATCTCTGCCAGAAGTAGCTTTTACTGGGGAATCCAAACTACCAGTGGCAGGAGGCCAGCAGTGAAGCATATTGGAGCAACAGTCCCTGGAGGACGATTCCTGCCTCTATAGATCTGATACAGATACTATTTTTGTAAACATCTCCTACTCGTGAACTTCATAGGCCTCTGCATATTTTCCACAGCTGAAGACACATCTTGCAAGAAGCATGTAGGAAGTTTCTCCGTGTCTTTCTGTGATAGTAGCTGGTCACAAGATATTACATAACGATTTTAAAAAGGATCAGAGAAGGTGGACATTAATTTTTCAGTCTGTTCATGGCAAAATGAAACATGGTTGCCAATGACACCTCTGAGGACAGGAATAGACAAAAAGAAGAGGTTTTGCATTATTTGGTGCTCGGTGATGTTTACTTGAAAGTGGGACATTAGTTGGCAAGATTTACATTGGTTTTTTTTTTTCATTTTAGCTGGTTTTAGTGGTAGCTAAGGATGATGTCAGGGGCACATTACCTACTGTGATATAATCTGCATCCGTGATAATTAATTGATGAAAAGAATAAATTCACTCATCAGGTAAGACAGTGACAATAGCTTTGTATTTTATAAGCAGTGTTTCTTTGGAAGATGCTGTTCCAGTATTTATAATTTACAAGATCTTTATATTTATATAGAGATATAGGGAACATCTGGTAAAACAGGTTTAATAGATTCATCAATGGCTTATAGAAAAGATGAACACTGTTGCACAGCTGTCTCTTAGAACACAAACAAATAGTTAACAATTTACAGCATAAGCTGATCTTCAGGGTTATGATGGAAGCCTCAGGGTGGGTTTAGAACAAGTTGTTAAAAACTAGACTAGTTCTAAAACTGCTTTGCTCTGTGCTGTTATCAGCCCCTCTATCAGGCACAAGGTCACTATCTTCAGCTTTGCTGGATTATGTTTTCCTCCCCACCCATCCCTGCCCTGACTTACAGTGACCACTCTGTCTGTGTGCGGGGCATGGGGGGAAGAGACCATTGGAGGCCTGGATCCCTGTCTGTTCCCAATTCACCTTGGCATACAGCCCCAGAAACAGGTGGTCCTTGCCTAGGAGTACATGTTTATTGATTATGGCATCTCGATTTCTCTGTTGCATTCATGGCAAAACTGCAGGAATGGAGGAAGAAAAAAGTCAAGGGACCTTTATGTTGCACTTCCTCCAGCAACATCCTTGACCTAGTTTGGGCAGCACTGAAACTGTGTTTTGCAAACAGGAGTTGCTAATGGCAGTGACCTGCAGAACACAACAGGTCAAATATTCCTTCCCTTTTGCCAGCACACCCCTCCCAACAGGGGTTGTGGAAGGGGAGGTTTTCAGCTCCGCAATAAACAGAGGGGCACATAATTTCACCCATCATACAAATAAATTAGGAGGTTGCAAGGGGCTGTTTCCTACTGCTTCTTCCTTCTGAGATACCCAGCTATGTAAAAGATCTATCCATGTTTCTCTCTAGATATTTAAATAACTCCCTCTCCCAAGCCTGTACGAATACTTACACTTACAAAGATCTTTCAGACCAGCATTTAAATCAACACTTATCAAACAAATTTTGTACACAATTTCCTACATGAAATTGTAGCCTCATTGTTTAAGGAACCCACAATGCTCAGAGAAAATATCCAGAACCTGTCAGAAAGTGTGTTTCAAAGAAAACAAAACCGTTTATGTTCTGTCATTTACCTCCAGTTCCTTGCAGCAGCAGTGGGAATACTGTTGCTCAGGAAGAGCAAAGAGAGAAAATATGGAGAACAGTCAGATTTATGCTCTGTTTCAGCCCCTTGTTCAGAGATTCAGTCCTGTCACATTCCTCCTATGAGATAATTCTTATGAAATCATATTCTCATTAAACTGTGTATTTCTTCAAAATGTAAAATATCCACTTTTCTTATGGTACTATATGATAAACATATTTTAACTGATTTTAGAAAGTCTGTTATTGGCTTGACAAAAACTAGAAACTGTTCACCGATGATGAATTCCCTATCGCATAGAGCCTACTGTACAGAAGAACTGAGCAACTGGGTGAAAGCTGAGTCTAACAAAGTCTTCTCAACTTCTAACGAGAATGAAATTTACTTTAAATGTGGAGATTTATGCAAATATAAGTAACACATAATATTATGTAAACATAATAAATAAAGGTGTGATTAAGAACCAAAAGATGGTGAAGAGTCTATCCTTTCATTAAACTGACTATATTAAAAATGACAGATGAAGCATGGCTGTAGGTGCCAAGACAGGTATTGCTTCCAGCAGCTAAGTGATATTGATTTCAAATTAAAAAAATGAGGGAGCTGGTGGCATCAGGACATGTGAGACAGCCATAAGACAGCCCAATAATTCTGTAAAGTGAATGAATGGACACTTGGGTATAATCCTTCTTTCCAGTTCTTTTTTTCTGCTGTGCATGTCTGGCAGCAGCACGGGTGCTTGCCAGATCCTATGTAAACTACCACCTCACTAAAGCAGCAGAAGACAAACCCATGCAAACTGGAAAGCAGTTTTTCAGGCAGGGTAAGTGCTAGGACTTGCTCACCTGCCTGTGGAATCACACCCTGAGGCAGAAGTCAGAGCAGGTTGATGTAGATGATATTGTAGCTTAATGAAAGGAAAGCCAAATGTGCATTTGCTAGGACCTGGGATATGACTTTGAGCTTGAGATAAAGTGATAGACAAGCTCAGGGGGAATAAAGTAAGAAGAGTCAATGTGACTTGTCTGAAATCTTCACTGAAAAGGAAACCACAGCAGAGTTCACTCAGTGCAGAAAGAAGGTTCACAGAGGAACAGATTTAGATTGGGTGGGTGGGTGAGAGGGAGAAGGGGATTAAAATGAAACCAGACTCTCTGAACAGAGGAAAAGAAATTGCCCACAGCTGTGTCAGTAATACATCTTCTCAGGCCAGAGTGAGGTGCAAATGCTGTTTGGTGGGGTTTGGTGAAACTGCTGAGGACAGCTGTCCTGATCGATCAGTCCCCAGGAGACTGTGGATGACAACAGTTGGCTGGGCAGCCACTACATTACAAAACATTTACCCGAAACAGGACGCGTGCCTTAATATATCACTCTTCCCATTGCAATTTGCTTTTGTTTCCCTTTCCCTTGCATTTTGAGCCCTAGAGATCTGCTTTTTAGAGATGGTGAAACACCTCTGGTTATACTGCCAGACCTATTGTTTCCCAGTATTTTTACAACCTAGGTTACAAGACTGTAGACACGTTGGGAAAAGTATCTTTAGTAAGTCATTCAGAAAAACGAGATGAAAACTGATAGGTTTGAAAAGATATGGGGGAGGTGGAAGGAGTGAAATAGGGAAAGAATTCTAACTGTGGAAAAACTTTATCCTCAGCAGAGATCTAATGCATTGTACCCAGTGATAAGCATTGTAGCACCAGAGCAAACTGGCCTCGGGCACCAGAGAGGAGGAGACTATGATCTCTTACACTTCAGCAGTGTCATGTTCACCATACATAGCAATACCTTCAATATCATGAAGAATGAAAAAGATACAATAGCTGCACATATTCAGACAGTGTTCGGGGTTTTTTTTCTGCCTCTGTTGTTCTACGTAATTTTATTTTGTAAATTGACTTTATCTGAGTAGACTTCCTGCTTATTGTTTCAGAGGGACAGGCAAAATATGTTCTGTCTGAAGTCTTTTTTTTCTTGATTCTTTTCCCTTCCTTAGGCTGACTGTAAGTTGTGAATGGAAAAATGAATGAACTCACCTATTCCTTGGTACTGCTGTTAATGAAGACTGATCAGCTGTCTTGAGTGACTTCTTAGCAATGCTGACAAAACTGCATTTTCCAGGCACGAGGATGAGATCAAAATGGCTCATATGGGATCAGCAAAATTCAATTTGCCATTACTAGAGATGGGTGGAAGGGTGCTGGTGAGATCAGAGAGGCTTTTCGGGCAATGGAAGCGCAAAGGGCCAGGGAGAAATTCTGAGCATTTCAGAGAGTGGAGGTGGATGGAGCAGACTGGGGAGAGTCCGTGGTGCTGGGGAAGCGGGCCAGGAGGGCACTGCCTGTTGCTGGTGCCAGCAGGTGAGGAAGAATTTGGGCTGTGAAAGGAGATGACCTAACCACACCTTCTCCATCTGCAGAGATCCCTACTCACTGCCATATTAGCGGGGAGGACGTGGGAAAGGCCTCAGCCATCATCCTCAGGGCTGGGCTTGCTTCTTGCACGGTTATGCGGGGCCGGGGGCAGAGGCCGGGCAGCGCCGCACGCCTGAGCCCCGCGTCTCGGAGCCCCGCAGCCCGCCCCGGGGGCGGATCGGCCGGGGGGAAGCACCGTCCTCCCGCCGGATCGCTGCCGGGGCCGCTCCGCGGGCCGCCGCCGCCCGCCCCTCGGCAGCTCTGGCAGTCCCTCCGGGCAGGGCTGCGGCGGCACC
>VZTJ01002934.1:31685-221968 GCA_013397795.1 Orthonyx spaldingii | reverse complement strand
GCCCCTCGCAGCCCCCCTGCCGGCTGCCCGTGCAGCGCCATTAGCTGCGTGCGACCCTTCCCCACTTCGGTCTCCCGTGGCGTGGCGGGGCTCCGCGGAGCCGCTGGCCTAGGTGCTGGCAGCGGGGCGGCGGGACGTGCCCGCGGTCGGGGGTCGCCTGCCTGTGTCACCCGTGACGAAAGGTCGCGGCACATGTGGGTCAGTGCGGCGCCTCCGGAGACGGGGGTGGGTGCGGGGCGTGCCGTGCCTCCCGAGGAGGGATCCGGCGGCGGGAGGCTGCCTCCTTTGCTCGGAAAGGGTTTATTGTTATCCGAGGATACATAACGTTGCATGATCTGCACGTCTTCTTCTCTCCCCTCTCCCTCTCTGCGTAGACTTCAGTAGAGAAGAGCAAACAAAACCGAATCCCTTCCCTCTCGCAGAGCCATGGCGAGGGGACACAGGGGGAGGGATCGCATCCTTCCACTGGGCCACGCCATGCACATTTTTAACCAAAGGATCCCAAGCCTTCAGGCTATGTAACCCAGCTCTCCCCTCCTACACATATGCAGATACCGAGCCGTCCCTTGATCTTTAAGCACAAGTATCTACAGGTAAACACGACATTCTGGGCACACTTTCTTCCCTTCAGGAAATTCTGTTTTTCTGTGCAAACCACAAGTACAGCTATCAGTTACATGGGGATATATCATTCAATATGCCAAAAGAATGTCGGAGAGCAAAACAGAGTTCATTTGTCAGTACTTCTCTCTCCCAAGCTGGTCCACTCTCTCTCCCAAGAGCACACGGGCATCTGTGGGAAAAGGAGACCTCTGAGGACATGAGAATTGCACCACCTCCCCAGACGGAGGGACTGTCACCCCAGAGTAAATCTGAGGGACTGTGTCAAAGCCTAGTGCTGTGACACTTCTTGTCTCAGTGGGAAAGCCCTTTGTGAGCACTTGCAGGGAACCATCTACTCCTGCAGCAGCAAACTTGAAACTACAGAATCCAGTTTCTAGTTTGGGAATTAATTCCCATATCCAGCCTATGTCTCTTGGCAGTCTCAAATGTCCTCATGACCTAGAGAAATCTCTTACGTCTTCTGTAATGTCCACATGGCAAAGATCTCTGCAATATTTCCCTTGAGATTCTTCAAGCTCCCCTGGATCACTGTCGCTATAGCATCTCAGGACATGGATTGCCTCCATCTCCTGCCTTGTCCCTATCCTGCACACACCCACACTACCGAGGACATTATTATCCTGTTAGCTGGGTAATTATTGATACGCCTTTTATCGATGTGTGTCTTAATTGGCAGCGTTAATTCTTGGTCTCTCTTCCCACAATGCTGTTGTAATAAAGAACAAACATGCATTTAGTAACATCCACTCTCCACTCCAAAATGTGGTTAAGCTGTCGTACAGACTACAGGTGTTTGTTCCTGTGCATGGCAGTATTTTTGTGATCTGTGACTCGGAATCTGTGCTACAAAAAAAACCCCTTGTATAACTGAGCTGTTGCAAGTGTCATTCTTATATGAGGTTATATATATGTTTATATATATTTATAAATGCCATACAGTTATGTGGGCATAGATGAAAACATAAAATAGCATCTCTGCATTAAAATGTCGATGGGGTAATGATAGCTGAAAATTCACTTTGCAAATTGCAGTCCTTCAATACAGACCTTAATGGTAGAGATGTTCGACTTCCCATGTGATAGTGATTTTTGGATTGTGTGATGTGTGTTCATTCTTGATGGTGGTAGCATAGTGGACTTTAGGGACCTATTTATACAGTTAACTGAGGAATTTTTCTTGCCCTTGTGTTATGAAGGCGTGTGCTAAGGGGGATTGCACAGCTATGATTCTAGTCTCTGTGGGAGTCAGATATGAATGTAGTAATAGTGCCTGATGCCTGCTTCGTGCGAAACTTTTACACTGTTTTGCTTTAGAAGGGGCTTATTCTGTTCTCAGTCCTATAGGCTGGATTTAGTGAAGGTGGGATCCCTGAGTTTTATTTGGACTCCTCCACCTAAGGAATTTTGTTCAGACTAGTTCTTACTTGGCAGCCTAGATTTCTGGCTCCAGCCTTTCTGAAGTTATTGAGAGGATTCTTCAGATATATTTTGGGAAATCAGTGCTTTGAAGTACTGGGTCTGAGCTCTAGGATGTGGTTGGAAATTAGCACCCTAGCATGAGCAGAGCTTTGTGTTCTCTCTTCCAAGTGTATCTGGTTAGATTTTTGCAGAATTAGTTCAGTGTACGGGCTCTGTATTGCCTTTCCAAGACCAGGTAGGTCCTAGGGAAAGCAGTGCTATGCTTGTATTGGTTTTACCTTGGAATTTGCATGGAGCAGATTTTAAACTCAGAATTCAAGAGGTTTTAATTAGTGATAGAAAGCTCATAATCAGTCACATTTAGTTTATTCACCACACAAGGGCCAGTGCAGGATTGTGCCCTGAGCTTGCTCCGGGCCTTTTTCCATTCCAATTTTAAGCAAGCCACATGATTTCTTCATCTCCCGCAGGGATGTTTTACTATGATCTAGTTAGATGTCATAGTTTGCACATGTTTAGTGATGTGCAACTTTACATTTTCTTTCCTAAATATGAGTTTTCTGGTTATTTCTCCCTGGGGAAAAGTAATTGAGAGGGTCATAACAGAGCAGCTTCATATGTGATAATTTAAAATAGAGTCATAGGGCATCTTTAAATTTTATAGAGGACACCAGAATGACAATGATCACATTATGATTTCCTAAGATATGAAAAAAGCTGAAAAGTGATCTTAAAAGGCTAACCTGATATCCAGTCACCTTCTCCACAGCTGAACCCAGTCACATCTCAATGTCATACACGTGTAACATGTCATACTTTGTGTAACGTGGCATGATAGCAGTTACAGAATGAGCATTGGAGGTGACTTCTTCCTCTGGTAATGGCTACAAGTCAGGTCTGTGTAATGGTTATACCCCAGCAGAGTTCCTAGAGAGCTGCCTAGCAACTCTCATCATAGCTGGGTCTCAGTTTCAGGGAATGTACAGGAGAATTTTCACTGAGGTTGCTGGACAGTTAAGGCTGTAAAATCCAGCTAGAAACTTGTAGTTATTTGAGTACCAACCAACTAAATGTCAAAGATCAGCTTGATTGTTGTCAGTAACTGAGTTAGCCAAGTTTAGGGTTACAGGTCTGCATAGGTGTCTGAATGCATTGCAGGTGTACCTTTACTACAGCTTACACATCTCCTAACACTGGCTGTTCTGATTAGTGTGGCAAGGTTTCTCTTAATTCCTTGAATGGATTTAAATTAATAGCAAGCTCAAGCCTGTTAAGCTCAAGATTGCTCTCTCTTTTTTTCCAGTGATTTCTCTGATTTCTCTCACATCTTTGCACAGAAGCCTGCAGCAAACATGTTTTGTGAATGTGATGTAAAATGGTGGGAAAATATTCCAAGATGTTAAAAACTAATAGTACTTTTGGAGTGTGGGAGAAGAGAAACTAGAGTTGCTCACACTGGCTGTCAGGAAAAACTTTTTGCCTGTGACAAGTGTCAAGCACTGTAAGGGGTTGCCTGGAGAGGTTGTTCAGTATCCATTCTTGGAGGTTTTCAAGACCAGACTGGCTAAAGCCCTGAGTAAGCTGGTCTAACCTTGTAACTGACTCTGCTTTGAACAGGAGTTTGCATCTCAGGAGGCACCTTCCAACCCAGTTATCCTGTGATTCTATGCTTAGATCTGAAGCCTGGAGTGGTTGCCTCTCTGAGTCAGGCTGGACCCACTGCTTTAGTCTTGTTCTGTCAGAGGACCCCAGGTCTTCTACTTGTCATTAGCACACTCCTATATGTTACCCCCATCACCACTCTCCTTTAACTCCTGAGAATGCCCTGTGTCACAGAATTCCTCACCCTGATAACCCCAGCTGTCAGCTGAAGTCCTCTCCATGTGTTTTTGGTCTGGCAATCCTGCAAGAAACAGCCCAAGTGACAGCTAGGCTCGTGCACGGAGTATCAGCCACTGACCCTGCAGACTGGAAAAGGCAGTGCTCTTAATTTTTCAGTCTCTGGGTCAGATGTGATCTGCCAAAGCCAGGTACCTGGCTTGCTGGGCTCCCCTTTACAAGGAATGGTCAGTGTCCTGTCAGAGGCAGGAATACGTACTTCCCACGTTGCTTTCTCACTGGATCTTCTGTGCTAAGGGTAAATGAGTGGCTCATAAGCATCCACAGCAGGGGAGACGGAGCCAAAGACCACCCACTCCTAATCCAGCCACTTTAGATTCAGCAGAGTGGGAGCAGGGTAGGAGGCTGACAGGAGAGGGGTAAAGCAGCTGGAGCAAGCAGTGGACATCCCCTGCATTTTTCTCCTTACTTATCCCCCCTCCCCCAGACCGGTAGGTGTGTGAATTGAGATCTGGAATGGCAAGTGTGGTCTGCATGCTTGGAGTGTGAAAAAGCGAGACATCCACTCTGCATTCATACCTCACACATATCAAGTATATATCAAGGTGTCCAGTTCCTCCTTCCTTCACCTTCAACATCTGAGTCAGGGAAAAGAAATAAAGAGAGGGAGAAGCCTCAGAAAGTAAATGGTAATGCAGAAGGAAACTGAGTCATGAAAGTAGGGATATTTTCATTTCGTTGCATGCACATAGGTGGAAGGGGAAGGAGCACAGAGCTCCTTGTAGAAACTGTAAGTGATGTGAGTGAAAGAATGGGAATGCATGAAAAGGGACATCTGGGTATCTTGTTCGTCTCTTACTTGGGATAGAGACAAACAGAACAGAGGGACGAAGGGTCACTTTTCCTTCCAGATAAGACTGCTTTGTGGTTGGTCTCACTTCACTACTTGTATTTCTTGCCAGTCTGGCTTTTCCTTTTTCGAGCAGTTCTCAAGCTGATCACTTTTAGAAACTCAAGTAAAGAGCTCAGGGATGAAAACTTGTTTCTGCCAGTAAGAATCTGAACAGAGGCCATCTCCCAGACCTAGCAGACTGAAGGGTGTATAAACTGATGATCTCTGAGACCTCCCTCTCTAGTGAGGGTTTCTGAAATACAGGTGAGTAGTTTTGAAGTTGTGGTGGGGAGAGGCTAGCAAAGAGCATGACTGCATAAGCCTGGCTTTATAAGGAAACAGTCCTAAAAAAAGTGTGCAAGGTAATTGTGTCAGCAACAGTCATTAGTAAGAACACTGTCTTTGGCATGTTGCTGATTGACCTAAGACTTTTGTGTGCGTGTACAATGCAACAGATGTGATTTGAGGAACAGAATGGGGGAAGAGTATACTGACTTTGTGAACTCTTATGGACAGTAATATTGAAAGAATTATTAGAAAAATTACGAAGGAGCTGATGAAAAAATGAAAGTAATAAATTCATCGGCAGGATAGAGCTGGGAGTCTTAATTCTATAGACTGATGTGTATTGAAGCAGAAAAAAACTAATCAATAAATATTTTAGGCCTGCTTTCTTGGGGGGAAGTAGAAAAAGTAGTTTTCAGTTCATTTAATAAGGTTATGCTCTCCAACAGCAAACAGCTATGATTTTAGACTGATACTTAAAACAGCCAATTCAAGATAATTCATACTCATGAGTTTTTAAGCACTTCGATAAAAAGTCAAAACTTTGTTTTATAAGGTCTTGAAATAGTGAGGAAGGTCTCGAGAGAAAAGCTGGGGTGTTACCACAACTTTAAAGGTTTTATGAGACGACCTATGTATTTAATTTTATCAATTTGTTAAAATTTTCAATAAAATATTAGGACAATATACCAGTGAGAATGGGCTTATACAAAACAGAGCCTGTCAAGCTAACTTAATTTCATGACTTTATGAGACTCCCTGCAGCCAAGTACTTCTGTGATACAAGTACCTTTACCTACAGTTGTGGTAATGGAGGTAAAATACGGGATTGATAAAAGATAAAACCTCTAATCAGTTAGCAATTGGCTTAGCACCACATGGTTCTTTGGCTAGTAATATATGAGTACAGTATGTTTTAAGTACACCTAAATTCAATAGATGGCAAAATAGTAACAAGGAAAGAATCATTGTGGCTCTAATTTTACCAAGTACCATGTTATTTTAACACACTGCTCAAAATCCTGAGGGAGATCTAAAATACTGATAAACTTGGTAGTATCTGGAAAGACTGGAAGAACTGCTAAAAATGAAAGTAACAAATGAAAGGGATAAATCACTGATATGGAACAGTTTGGCTTATTTTGAGTACTGACAGTATGTGTTTCAATCCAACCAAATATGAGTTCATATATCTAATGGCAGGATGTGAATAGTATTTACAGGACCAGAACTCTATGTAAGAAAGCAGTCTTATACACTAAATAAGCTTATAGATATTGGAACTGGTAATCAGTAGATCAACAGCTACTACTGAGATGCTGCAGCCAAGGAAGCTGATGTGGTTCTTTGATCTTGAATATTGAATAGGAGGAGAGAAAAGCATATTTTCTCTGCATTTGGCACTTGTGAAAAAAACTATTTTTCATCTACTTTGTCTAATTCTATTATTATCACTTTGAGAAATACTGCAAAACTGAAGAATGTCAAGAAAATAAACAGAGAACCGTGAATAAAACTTACAGAAGTGACTTGATGACAGTCTTTAAGTGTTGACTGAAGAAAAAAAACCACCTCAAAGTCATCTGACTATTCAACCTAGTAGAAAACTGTTAAGATGTGATAGAAGAATGGCAGATACATTCAGATTGGAAATGAGGCAAAAATCAAATGGTAAAAATACTGAACTATTGGGATAATTTACTTGAGAATTGTACTAAGCCCTCTGTCACAGGAACACAAATCAAGATTTTAAAAAATGCTCTAGTTCAAGCACAGCAACAGAAAGTATAATTAACAAAGGGAATAGCTTTAGCCTGTCTTATTTTGAGGAGGTCAGATTAGATGATCAGGATGTTTCTCTGTGAGTTTAAGATACACGTTCCCGAGTCCAGGCCTATACTAGACTGTTAAATGAAACATAATTTTTGTATCCCGGAATGAATGTGGTTGTGTTTGCAGATGCTGATCAGACATGGCTCATGGGGAAAGTTGCAGTTCAAAATTTCTGAAGTACGCTGGAGAAAATACTTTGGTGACCCAAATGGTGAGCATGTGGATTGATATTCCACATGGGGAAAAAAATTTTAGGGTTTATGCTACTACTGGCCATTTATGTTCACTGGACAGGATGGTGACAGAAAGCTGTGACAGCCAGAGGAAGATCAAAGAGACTATGAAGGCAGGAAACTCGGCAGGCTGCAGATTAAATGTTTACTTCAGGAGCTCTTCAAAGAGCCTGTGAAAGGCAAATAACTTGCCTTTTGCAATGATTAGGAGGACTTAGTGCATGATGTTACTAGTAAAGAGGCTTCAGGTGACTCAGAGAGATTAAGACCATAGCAGAACATCACCACCCTCCGCCCCCAGCCTCAAAAACCCAATGATTTTGTATCTGTTCATTATGGAAGAAGTTGCAGAATTTTATCCTGTGGAACTTTTCCTTGTTGGAGATGCATCAGATCAGCTTCAAATCAAAGCCTCAGTGAGGTTGTAGAGCAGGTAGACAAAAAAAGCGGTGAGATGGTATTCATGCAAGACTTCTGGAGAAGTTTGAGGCTGAAAGAGCTGAACTGCAGATTATTATCTATAATGCTTTCCAATTACTTTGGTACAAGAAGATTGGAAGGTAAATAATGTGATGCCAGCTATTAAAATGGTTTTAAGATCTGGAAAACTACAAGCTAGTAAACAAGATATGCCTAGGAGGCAAGCTAATAAACATTACTCTGAAGAACAGAATTAGTGCATGCATGGACAGATAAGATGTATTGAGAAAGAGTTAACCCTACTGTTTTTAGTGGATATCACAATTTATAAGTCTTAGAAGGGGTCAACAAGCAATATTGACAAAGGAGGTACAATGGCAATAGTCCACTTGGATTTGCAAAGCACATTTGTAAAGGTCACTCCTCCCAGGCTGTTAAAAGACATGAAACTGCTGTTGAATCAGAGAAGTTCCTTGAGTAGCTGGGTGAAGACAGGAAACAAGGATTAGCATGCAATATCAGTTTTTCACAGGGATATTTTTTCAGAAATGTGCACATCCATAAATGATATGAAAAAGTGGGGGGAGCTACATGAGGTAACAAAGTATGATAATAACAGTAATCATTTGGGGGAGCAGGAAAAAAACTGCATGCAGTGATTTGAAAAAGGATTTCACAATATTGAATTACTAGATCATTTGATTTCATAATATCGGATGACATAAATTATAGGTGAAATTTGATGTGGATAAATGTAAAATGATGCACACAGGCAAAGCAATGCTAATGTTACATTTGCAATGATGGAGGTTTTGAGTTTACTATTATCATGCAAGAACGAGATCTTGGGGTTATAATGTGTAGCTTAATGCTTAGTACCACTAAAAATGCCAATCAAATGTTAGCAGTTAGGAAAAGAATAAGAGAATAAAATGAGAAACAGTATTATACTATGCATCTATCCATATGGTGCCCTTATTTTGAATATAATGTGTTGTCCCTAATGGTCCATTCCCATTTCAGAAAGGCCATAATCAAACTGGAGAAAATTCAGAAAAGGGCAGCAAAGACAATCAAAGGTATCGTTTGGCTAATATGAAAGGAGCCATTTAAACAGGGATTTCTGAAGTATGGAAATGAGATGGTTAAGGGTATGATATATCTATAAAATCAAGAATTTTCTCTGAGATAGGAACAGCATAGAGAAAATGATGAGGGAAGACTTTCATCATCAATTTCAAAACAGAATCTAAACATCAAATGAAACTAGCAAGTGGCAAGTTTCAAGCAAATAAAAGTCAGCACTTCTTCATGTAACACAGAATTCAGTTGTGGAAGTAGCTGGCATAGAATTCTAGGGGTTCTAAAAGGCACTTTTTTGATTTTAGAAGTGAACAGATGAATCCTTTAAAGATGACTAAATGCAGAGGCAATGTCTGTCTTGGGAACTACTTGAGGTGTAAATTATGACAGGACAAAAATTGTGGGAAGATATCGCTGCTGTTTCCCCTGTTTGAATTGTTCCCTGTCTTTCTTACACATCCACTTTAGGGACAAGCTGATACCCATCTCAAACAAATACTAAACATGTCCTTTCCCACCACTTCCCAAAAGAAGACGAGAATGAAGAAAAGAAACCAGAGAGGAAAAAAACCTAATCACTGAGGAGGGGAGGGAGGGGGGAAGAAGAAAACAGTAAGAAAAGAGAACAGACTAACAGGCTGAAACCTGGAAAACGGAACCAAGGGGGAAGAGTGAGCAGAGCACCCCTGTATTTCCATGATATCCAGGAACTGGTAAATGCTGCCTGGTGATGCCCTGCCCAGAGCATGGGAATAGAAATAGCACTCTTAGTTATTGGGATCTTGGGTTCTCCTCCTCCTGCAGCTGGACATAGCCAGCTTGGTGAGAAACAGGACAGTTGATAAAGAGGACCCAGAATTTAGTGGGTCTTGCGATAGAAACTGTACAAATAAAGATATGAGAAGTGCAGCCAGAATCAAAATAAGTTCTGGAGGAGACAGAAGACTGGCATGTGTGGTGTGCCAGTCTCCCTCTGACTGCAGAAACAGCATGACTCAGGGAGTCCTGTGAAGAAACTTGTGCCTTTTGTTTGATGAAGGATTTTTCCAGCTGATATTCCCAATGGCCCATGGAATTAGCTCGAAGTAGAAACTGGCCACCAGGGTTCCTCATTCTATTCTGACAATGAGTGGTCCTACAACTATGTATCGTGGGTCTAAGGGGTTGTTAACCCTGTGTTTGGGTTTAAGGAGGAGGTTGAAGAAATTATGCGTGTACCTGGCAGAGAGTGATGACTGCTCCCTTGACATGAGGACAAACAACAGAGGGAGTGGGGTAGCCCTTGGGAGATTAGAGGAGCCTTATGAATAGTAAGTAGCCCATGAAGGTTGCTCTGTGCCAGTGTGGATGCCCCCAGGGACAGTGGGGAAAATCGTGGGGTGGGGTGGGGTTAGGGGTGGATGTGAGGTGAGGTGTGGCCTCACCTGAGCATGTGCAGGGCTGGGCAATCAGTGCCTGCGGCTCTGCGTGGTGAGCTCAGTCCCTGCAGTCTCAGTGCCAGCAGCTCTTTGTCATTTTCCCCAGTTGCTTAGGGAGCTGTGGAGCTCTGTCTGGTGAGGACACCTGAAGCCCTGGTGGTGGCTCTCTAGAATTGGGAACAGTTTCTCTTACCAGATATCTGCTGGAAATACAATGCAGAAGAGAGGAAACAGACTAGGAGTTTCTTGGAGTGTGTGTAAGAATTTCCTGACACATCTGGTGAGTGAGCCAGCTAGGGAAGGCAGCTGCTGGACCTGTTGTTTGTGAACAGAGAAGGACCTGTGGGTGATGTGGTGGTTGGAGGCTGTCTTGGGCATAGCCATCACAAAATGATAGAGTTTTTGATTCTCAGAGCACTAGGGAGGGGGCTCAGCAGAACTGCCACCTTGGGCTTATGGAGGTCAGACTTTAATTTGTTTAGGAGACTGTTGCACAGAGTCCCTTGAGAGGCAGTCCTGGAGGGCAAAGGAGTCCAGGAAGGCTGGACATTCTTCAGGAGGGTATCCTGAAGGTGCAGGAGCAGGCAATCCCCATGTGCTGAAAGATGAGCTGATGGGGAAGAAGACCAGCCTGGCTGAATAGAAAGCTTAATGTGAAACTCAGGAAATAGAGAGTGTATCACCTTTGGAAGAAGGGACAGGCCATTTGGGAAGATGACAAAGATGTTGTGAGGTTGTGCAGGGAGAAAATTAGAAGGGCCAGAGACCAACCAGAATTTAGTCTGGCCATTGCCATAAAAGACAATAAAAATGTTTCTATAAATGCATAAGCAGCCAAAGGAGGGCTAAGGAGAATCTTCATCCTTTATTGGGTGGGGGGGGGAAATACAGTGACAAAGGATGAGGAGAAGGCGGAGGTATGCACTTTGGTTTTTGGAGAGAGTGGTGACAGGGAGTCAGCAGCCTCAATGCCTCCTGGCTGGCTCTGACTCTGCCGCTGTTCCAAAACCAGATGCTTGGTGAGGACTGTGACCAAGTGTGCAATGGCTGTGGTGGAGAAGGGTGTAGCCACCTGGTTGTGAACTCTGGGGCTGCCAGTGATACCCCACAGCTGAGGCGGGGCAGGTGAGGAGAGTGGAGCCTGAAACTCATGGACTGCCACTGCCCCCATGTGCTGGTGTTTGGAGCAGGGTCTTGTTTTGTCCACCCGACAAAGAGGGACCAGGAGCATCCCTGGGGTGAGAAAGGTGCACTGTGATCTGCTGGTTGACTCTTGAGGAATACTGGGGGTGTTTCTTCTTCTCCACTGTTCAGGATGAAACTACAGCACGAAGATGACACGTCTAATAGTATTGTTATGCTCCAGGACAGTGCCCATGTGACATACTGGCTACAGAGGGATTAAAATTTAAACACGTATGGAGAGCAACATATGAAATTGCCTGCTGCGTATTACTTCTGTAACGCTGGCTAGAGGCCAGCCAGAAAGGGCTGCTACCTTGGGTCATATTGACATTTTCATACTTACTGTGCTGAATGAGGCCCCTGGGGACACATTCTCTGCACTTCAGAGAAGCAGTGAAGAATGAGGGTAAACCCATCACTGCTGTTCATGCTGGCTGATACTTGTTCTGCAAATGAGACAGGGCTCTGAGGTTTGGGTTTTTTCAAGTTTGTGTTAATTGGCTGTGTTGCGTTTTGCACTCCCTCCTTAGCCCAAATGACATGACGGCTTCTCAGAGCAGAGCTGCCTGTGTCTAGCGTTAGGCTCTCTGCTCACCTCCTTTTACTTGAAGATATTCAGTAGCCTTTAGTATTGGTTTGAAACTGTTTCCAGTCAAGAAGGAGAATGTAGGTGTTGGAGCTTTGTTCATTAATTCTATCTCCTAAACAGCTCTGAAAAGGGACCTGCCTGCAGGGAGAGGTGGAATGGTCTGGAAAAGTATTCAAATTATCCAAATTCAAAGCAAAGATCCTGAGAACTGCCCATCTGATTCCTGATCTTACAGAGATGTTAGAGTTGTAGGTGTTTTCATTTTTCATCAGAAATTTGAAAGGCATCTGTTTTGCGGAGACCGAGACATTTCTGTGCCTTGATGAGCACCAAACTGTTCAGCTCTGTCTCCTCCACAAAAACAGGTTTTTTTCTCTTTCTCTTCCACAAGTGACCCCATTGGTAAGTGCCAGCAGCAGATAACTAATTTTTATGTTTCCTTATGCAGTACAAGCTAGAATTCTTACGTGAATAACTTGGGTTGATGGATTTCTCAGCTTTACCTGAGAGAATTGCAGTGCTTCCTTCAGAGGTTCACCTGCGGGACAGCTCCGGTGACAGAGGTTTATTCCTTTCCTTGATGGCCTTTTGGATAGCTTTGATTGTAAAGCAGGCAGGGAAGGAAAAGGTTTCTATGGTTATTCTAGCCACCCATCTGTCAGTCCTTCCCAGTAGCTTCAACTGCTTTAATTTCAACCACATTTGACAAGACATGATGATGTTGTGTTTGACAAAGATACGCACTCCCACGAGTATCATGAAAATTGGTATCAGGGAAAGAACAATTTAAAGACTGATCATAATTACTGCAATTACATTTGTTGTTTTCTTAGTTGTTTGGGAAAAAAGGGAATGGAAAAGAATAATTGAACCATTTACTCTAAATATTCATCTTTACCAACATTAACGTTGGCTACCAATATCAAATGACAAGGTTTCTGCTCTCTGCTGGAAAGTAACATTTGGGAAACAGAAGAAAGTGTGCTAACGGGGGATAATAGCAGTGCGGGAAAGTCATTGCTTAATTAAAATGTTTCTTGTGTTAATTGGCATGACACATCAGAAAGCAAATAACACAAATACTTGTTTGGTATATGGTGTAGATCTTCACCAGCATGACGCTCAGAATGGAAAAACAAAATTTAAGACTCTAAAACTCTGTTCATCTACTTGGTGTGGAACAAAATAAAGAAGAGAAATTGGAGATGATGTTTAACATCCAGCACAGAAGTTACAACACAGTAGATTATTAAAGGCTATAGATGCAGATTAAAGTCATAGATGCAGAAGCCTGATTCAAGCATGGACCTTGATAAATGAACAAAATGCAGGCACAGGTACCAAATATAGAATAAATTAGTGCACAGTGGTAACAGCAATCAAGAAAATGTCAAGAGGAAACCCAAGGAGAATGGGCTTGTTTAGATTAAGTTTTGAGTAACTCAAAACAAGGTGAATTTCTTATGATCACAGAAATGCAGAGAACCTGAAAATACATCCAACTGAGAAACTGTGTCTCCATGGTAAATTAAGGTATGTGACAAAATGAGCTACAAAAGTAGGAAAAAAAAAAAAAAAAGCAGTAGATCAGCAAGGTGAGGTGCAGTCATCCAGGTGTTTTTTTGGATTTTTCCAGTGTATTGATCAAAATGGTCACTTTGCTTGGGAAGGCTTACTACACATATTTCCTAATTTCTGAGAGTCCAAAATTATGATGCTCAAAAAACCCAAAATAAAGCAAGAAGTGGGGAAAAGGATATTTTCTTTCCCCCATGTTTTTCCTCTTTAAATGTTTTTCATCTTTATTATTTAGAAAGGCTTGACCTAAAAATAAAACAATTTTTACCTTAACAGTACTGTAAGAGAAAAAGAGATTATATTTTCCCCCAAAGGCTTAAATGCCTTGAGTTGGAATGTTGCATGAATTGTAATGGAGACATCTTTTTCTTATAAGTGTTTTTCAGGGTTTGTTTTTATCTAATTTGTGTTAAAAAATACAAAGCAGCCATGATCTGAAATAATATGGCTTAATGTATTTATATATTTTGACTTCTTTCGTTTTCCCTCTCTGCTTCATGTAATCAGCTTCCTACTTTTTCTCCAGTCATCTACTGAGTCTTCCAAAACAAGGATAAAATCTATGATGTTAGAAAAACCCAAACCAAATAATAATTTTTTGAATGAAATGAAGACATCTTTTAAAAGTTCAATGAATATGAATCCCCTCTATGTCCTTTCTATACACACCATACAGAAACAATGACAAGGAAATCAGAAACCCAGTTATCTTTCAACTTTCATCACATTATTTCAGAACATCTAAATGAGAAATTTGATAGCATGTTTGGTAGGATTCCACTTCAAAATTATCTTTATGACCCACTCATTTAAAAATTCATTTCAGCTCTATATGGAGAAGAGCAAATACTATTCTGTAAGAGGTGATTGATCATAGAATTACAAATGGAATAGTCATGATGATTAGCAGAAGCGAAGCTGGAATGGAAGATGGATAAGAGAAAATAAATTATGTTGGAGAAGAAATGTACCATTACAAAAGAAAAAAATTCTGTACTAATTGCAGGGAGAAAGAAGTTGACAAGAGACTGTATAAAAAGAATACTAATTCACAAAGTGCTTTCAATTTCTGTTTTCCCACTTTACTCTCCATACTTCTTTGCAGATTTTCTGTGTTTCTTTCCTTCCATCTGTCAGAGCAGAATTTGATCTTTCATGTCGTGATCTAACATGGGTTAATGTTGTTCTTGCGATTTCTAGCAGAAGAGGAAAAAACCCTACTAACCTTTATCCAACTTTCAATAAGAGAAAGTAATGTTGCCCCAGTACCAACATCAGTTAGAACACAGACATTTTCTTTTCAACCAGGGTGTGATGTAACTTTTCAGCAGATATGACTGCATTTAAAAGCATTTAACAGATTTAAAGAGTTATTTTCTCTCAATATATTTCTCTCTTAGTAACTGTGAAACTATTTAGACCAAGAATTTATTTTGAATAATTATTCAATCTTTTTAGAGCATGCAAAATCACATACTACTCATTCTTTTTCCCTGAACTAGGTAGATGAGCTGTTTCAACTGGAAAGAAACAGTCGTAATTAAATCCTGTAGTTATTTAGTTCTACTATTACAGAGCAGGTGTGGACTTTGAGACAAATGATTGTTTGATGTTCTTCAACCATTTGATGCTACCATTTGTCAGAATAGTATTCATATTCAGCCTGGACAAGAGAAAGCTCCTGGGAGACCTCATAGCACCTTCCAGTACCTAAAGGGGGCCTGAAAGCTGGTGAGGGACATTTTACAAGGGCATGGAGGGATAGCACAGGCCTCAGAATGGAAGAGAGTTGGTTTAAATTCAATAATAAGAAGAAAGCCTTTACTGTGAGAGTGTTGAGGCACTGGCACAGATTGTCCAGAGAAGCTGTGGATGCCACATCCCTGGAAGTGTTCAAGGCCAGGTTGGGTGGGCCAACCTGGTCTAGTGAAAGATGTCCTTGTCTGTGGCAGGGGGGTGAAACTAGATGATCTTTTAGGTCCCTTCCAACCCAAACCATTGTGTGGTTCTATGAATATTTTCCACATTCTAACACTTCAAGGAAACTGTCAGTGGACTCACAGAATTGAGAACAAAGGTTGAGTGTCATTTGCTGAACTTTGGGGCTGTCAAGTCACTTGTGCTGAGCAAGAGGCTCCTCTTTCTTTGGCTGGCGCGGAGGTGTCTTTGCAGTGCATGCCCGGAATGGTGCTGCAGCCTGTTTGCAATGTGTGCCAGGGTGTCTCTAGACTTACAGAAGGGCCACAGCATTATGCCCAGAAAGAGCTGAGAGTGCAGGAAAAAAGCCTCGGGTAAACAGAGATAAAACAGGCGTGACACTGTTACCTGCACTGAAGAGTTCTATGCAGCTGCCTTCTGCTCTGGAGAGGTGACATCTCTCCTGCCTCTCCAGCATCCCTGTCTTGTTCAGGTCTGTGGCAGGAATGCCCCAGCTCTCCCCTTCTAGTGTGAAGGGTTGCAGGTGGAGGGAAGGAGCACAGACAGAAAAAGGCAGCTGAATTGCAGCATGCAGGGTCAGGCTCCTGCTCTGCTCTTTGCACTGGTTTCATCCTCCCACTGACCTCTGCTGGACCCTCAGCTCATCCTGATCGCAGTCAACCCCTTCACTCTTTGCTCTCTAGATTTGCAGTTCCTGGTGGTGCTCCCTCCTTCTTCCCGTTACCCCTTCCCTGTTCAGGGGTACTGAGTACAAGTGCATTCCATTCTAAGCCACAGCCAAACCTTACAGCTGGTGGGCCTGGGACTGCCAGCTGGGCTTTCACAGCTCTGCCTGGAGCTTCCCTTTACCAGAGATATTTCCTGCCCTAGAAGGTTTACTTGGACTCCAGATATAAGAGGTCCCTAGCCCTAGTGGTAACAGGCAACTCATGAATGGCCTGTTAAGCCCTTACTTCTCTTGCTTGAATACAGAAATCCCCAAATCTCCCTCTCTTACTCTGCTGGACTCAAGGTTGCCAGTCCAGTCGGTGGCAAGAGCTCAGTGAGGCCTGATATATGCATGTGCTTGTCAGGAAAACCAATTAAGAGGATCACAGCTGTGAAAGGTGGTGTTTGTCCTGCTTGTCATAGCCATGTCCTGCCTTCTCCTGAAGTCTGGCTGTGTCTGACCTCTGTGCTCACCTTTGCAGCATACACTACAGGAATTGTTTGTCTTTTGAGTTCCCTGAGTTGCAAGGAACTGCAACTCAGAGAACAGCAGCTTTACTCAGCCTAGTTAGAAGCATATGGGGGATGCTATTGAAGCACTTGGTTCTAATGATCCTAATGAACCGAAATGTACTTTGGATGTGAAGGAAAAAATATCCCTTAGTTCTTTTAGAAAGGGATCTTCCTGCACAGCAGAAATTTGAGATGTGAAGGTGTGGTGGACACCACAATATGCAAATAGTTGTCTTTCTGATGTTTTTCATATAGCCATGTTTAGTCTTTTTAAGGGACAAAATTAGGTTTTTTCGTTTTAATTCTAGCTGATGAATGCCTCAGGCTTCCCATCCTTAAGTGCCTACATGGCTCCTGCAGGCCTGTGTGGGGTGGAGTGCAGCATATCTCACCTGTCAGATTTCTACCTGGGAAGTGCAGTGACGAGCACTCTATAAATGTGCCAGAGCAGCTAGAATGAGCAAGGGGCTTTGCATATGTCTGTGGAGGAGAAATTTGTTTTAAAGAGTAAAAAAAAAGTTAGAAGATCGTGAAAGTAGAACCATTCACATTCAATCTAAAACCAGAAATCATCAAATGTCTAGCATTGGTGAATTGATCCTAGGAATAGATAATGATTTGGGGGCTACATTTCTTGACAGATTCTAGGAGGTTCAAGTTTAAGGACAGTACAACTGTTGCTCTATGACATGGGAGCAAATAACTTCAAACAATTTGAGGATTAAACACAGGCTGAAGGCACAGTAAATTGATAACTGCACAGAGCAGTCCTGGTTACCTGGCTGACTACTTATGTGTGCTTCTTTGCATTTAGTTTCACTTTTAAAATGTAATCATATTCAATTTTTAAATCTTAATAAACATTTGTCATTTGCATTTTATATTATTGATATTTAAAATTTGAAGTGTAATGGCAGATATTAAAAAGGTCTTTAATCTTGCTGAGAATGGCAAAGCAAAGGCTCCAGCAGTTCTAAGCTGATGTCCAACCAATTGAAACCATAACAGTGAAATGCCTTTTTAAGGGATGATGGTTTAATGTTGAAAGGGGATATTAAAAGAATTGGTTCTTTCCCAGTCACACATCATGACTGGATGAATCTGTACTTTAGCCAAGCATACATCATGCTTGAGAAAAACACAAGTGACTAGTCTTCATGTGGAGATAGCTGTGTGAAATATAATAGTTGATGATGTACAGGTGGTCTGATCAAAAATGGAATATCTGATTTAAGTCTGTTGTGGCCTTAAACTCAATGATTCTCCTGCTAGCTTAGCTGAGTTGGCTTAAGACTGAGAGAACAAATTGTAGTGGCATTCAGAAGCCTGACCAGATGTGTTTCCACAGGAAACGAGGTGATTGCAGTAGACTGGAAGGGACTGAAAGATGTGGACCAGATCAATATGGACAGCACGAGTTCACTGCATGGCAGCAGCTTCCATCGACCTTCCACTGAGGTGAGTGCCTGGCCCAGAGCTACATAGCCAAGGGGATCAGAAAGCTTGAATTCTGAGTTCAGAAATGGGTGTTGTGCATCACTGAGGCATCATGTGTGAGAGGACTGGAATGCCAGTGAGCTCCCGAGGATCATACCTGTATTTTGGCTTGCTCTGAATAGGGTTGAGTCACTCCCTTCACAAGACCCATAGTGAGTAAGAATTTGCAAATGAAAGTGTTTTTCAACCACTCGTGATGGGAGTGGAACACAGCATGGGAAAAACAGTGACAGTTCTGACAAGCCTGTACGTCTGCATTCCTTGAATAAGGGATTCACGTTGGAATGTCCAGCACTGTGTCTATCCCAGCTTCTGCAGCACAGCCATGAAATCTTTTGAAGAAACACATTTGTCTTCATTTTGAATTTTAGAGCTGCATTCACTGGTAACTCGCAGCCAATTGACTTGCCAGGCAGTATCTCAAGGGCTGGCTTGTTTGCTGTCCTGAATTAGTGCAGCTTCTGCATTCTTAGAGATCTGAATTTTCAGCTTTGTAAGGTTCAGGGTATGCAATGATTGTTAATAAAAGGATAAAATGTTTTTTAAATGCATAATATTTGAAGAATCACAAATAATGTTCACAAACCTTAACAAATAACATACAGTTTGCAAAGCCTTGAAAAATGTTAATAGATGTATATATGTTGGTATTTTTATTTTGTTTGTGTACCTTGCTGTCTTGGACTGTAATTTCAAAACACTTAGAGTTTCATGGAGTCCTGGCAGAAATTGTTTGGCCCTATGTTGTATGGAGAATTCAGTCAAATCAAAGCAGATCTAAAAATCAATGAGCATAAACTACACCTCTGTGAACATTTTGATTTATGTGAATGGATACCATAGGTGTAACGTGAGTCATCTAAATTTTCCTGAGTGTCCCCATCCCCAAACCCAAGATGTTGAGATGTAAGTCCTCCCAGCTGAAGGAAACACACTCTGAGTTGGTACTGTGATGGCTGATGTGGGAAGTGGTTCTGGCTTGCAAGGGGCGAGTGAGTCAGAATGGACAAACCGAAACTGCAGGCGAAAATAATTTCAGCAGAGTTCAGTTGCTTGCTGTAGGACATTCAAAATGCAAAGGTGGTGTAGCTCCTCCTTGTGTTAACCTCAAAGTGGTGCAGCCCACACTTAGGAGGGGAGCCTTGTGAAAAGGCGCTTTTCTCTTTCCTACTCTGTCACCTCATTCGCTATTGCACCTTCAAACACCGTGACACCTACAGGCACCATAATCACCAGCAGAGAATGAAACCAGCTTGAAAGACACAAGTTTTTTATAACATACCAGATAAAGTAATGCCTGTTGATTATGGCAAACTACTGGAGTCGCACGGCTGATTGGAAGTTGTTTGTTACACTAACGTGGTGCCGTTCTTTGCTTTCTTTAGCAAACACGGACCGATTTCTCCTGGGATGGTATCAATGTGAGTATGCACTGCATCACTTTTCAAATTTCTAGTCATAGGAAGACCAGGATTTGTCTGACATTGGATACAGTGGAGGCCAGAATGGAAACATGACTGAAAATCCTTAGTGCCACTGAAATGCTGGGAGTTGTCTATGATTCAGAGGATGATGATAGATTTCTGTTTGCTTTTGAGGCTTTTGCTGTCTGGCAGGTATTTCAATCTGCAGGTGGCTATTGAATTGTTCTTGTCCTTTTTGGGGCAAATGTGTGCCATTTCATATGTTCTGGTTTTGAGATTTCTGGGCGCTCCTACGTAAGACAGGTGTCTGTCCAGCATATTTTAAAAGATCAGTAGTACTTGATTACAGCATCGTTTGATCTTCTCCAGGAGTCTGAGAGAAATGTCTCCCTCATTTTCAGTTGCACACAGAAGTAAAAGAATTCTTAATGCCTCCTGGGGGAGATGGTCAGTACCAATTAACTTCAGTTAAAAAGCAGATGAGAAACAAGCAAACATTTTAATTACACATGTTCCTTTTGCTCCTAATACCTATGCCATGAAAAAAAAAATTTTTTTTTCTTTTTCACTAATGCCAAAACAACATCCTGAAAAAGAAATAATGCATATTTGTTCTAGTGGACTTTTTTTTAAGGGTACTTAAAAATATCTTCACATAAGTTAACTTCATAGTTTTATACACTTTGAAAGGCAGGATTAGCAGCTCCATTTTGAGTAGTATAAGTATTTTCAAATTCCAGATTCTTTCAAAACTTTTTAAATACCTGTAGCTTTCTTGTTTACTGTGATTTGAAAGCACTTGGAACACTGAATATAATTTTTAACTAATTCTTACCCTGCTGATACCTCTTTCATTGTTGCACTTACAGCTTGGGATCTTTTGCCTAGGATCAATTATAGAAACAAATTGTGGGAAAATAATAGTGCATGCAGCAACTGCCTGGAAGAAATTTGTCATTTGTTTTTTCCTCACTGCACCTCTGTCTAGCTGCAAGCAAAGTACACAAGGTCATGTTTCCATAAAGAAAGTAGAAGACAGTTTCCTTACTTGCAGTTTCTCATTTTCCAACCCATACAGAATCCATGGAGCTCTTTCATGAGGCAGCTCTTACCCAGTGTAATTCCATAGATCTTCTGTCATACTGAAGCTGGATCATGAATTTCCTTCCCTTCCCATTCTTTCCTGCCTTCATGTCACAGCTCTCCAACCTTGCAGTAGTAGGAACCCTCTGCAGTTTACTTTCTTTTTTGGATGGGTTCCATGAGGCAGCTCACAGCACAGGCCCCACGCTGTCTTGGAACAAGTGGGTGGATATTGAGCAGGAGCACCCAGGCAGGAATGACCAGTGGGAGCATAAATGGACTTTCTCCAACAAGCTTCACCAAAGGAAATACATCATGGAACAGGGGCTGTGTTTTCACTTTTTACTATTCTTCCTCTGCTTTCTGATTTCTTCAGCTCATGTTACACACGGCACATTCCTGGCACCACAGTTACAGGATGCCTTAGCTGCTACATTTACACTCAGTTTCCAGAAAAACTCACCTCTCATATTTGGGTAGTTGACTGGAATTATATGCAGTTCAATATCTTTGCAATGCCTTCCTTTGCCTCCAGTTATTTCACTGCCCAGTTATTGCTCCACTCACTTTTTTTGAGGTCTGCACCTATGACCAAATGCTTGTTTTGTGTTAGGATTTAAAATTTCCAGTGTCATGGTCACTACTTTTGGGTAACTTTGTGTTTGAAACATTCTGGCCTTGATTTTCAGAGAGGTTGAAATGAAGAGCAGAAGCAATGCTTATTTAGCCCTTGTGAAAATTAAGTCTCATATGCAATGCCTGGCATCTCTGAAGAAGCCTGATGAATTCATCTTGAGAAATTATTTTTGTGATGATGTTTGGGGCCTGTCCTAACAGTGCCCTGTCCTTGTTATTCAGGGACTGAGGATAAACATAGAGAAGACAGTAAAGAAAATTAAGCAGAGTTGTAGATCACATTTCTTTACAGATGTAGGTGTTTAAAACAGGACATCACTGATATAGTCATGTTCATTTTATTAAGACCATATAAGAAGGAAAAAAACCCCAAAGTGACATAAAAAAATTGGTAGTATGATGCATATATGATATATTACTGTGTCTTGCCTATTGCACTGACAACTCCCCACTGCAAGATCCCTCAGCCATGAGGGAATTGTCCCTCAGCCATGTCTTGCATCTCTAACAAAGAGTTGGGAATGGTGCAGCATGTCTATAGAGGACTGGCAGCAGCCAATGGGAGGCTTCTCACAGCCTCTTTCAGCCGCTTGCTCTGACCTTGCCTCAGTCAGTCCCAATGCTATCCAGTCCTGGTTAAATAGCCTCTAATGTCTCCTTTCATTCCTCTATTCTTGTTGCTTGCTTCTGCTCCTCATCTTCCAACTGCCTACTGTTTTCTCACTTCAATTCACTTCCTTTTCTCCTTCCTGTATATCATTTCTTCATATTCTCTCTCTTTTCAGCTCTCCATGGAAGATACGACCTCCATCCTCCCCAAGCTGAAACGCAACTCCAATGCTTATGGGATTGGGGCTTTGGCTAAATCATCTTTCTCTGGTGAGGTCCTCAAAATTTGTCTTTATCCTTGGCAGCTTCTCTCCACAGGCCTTTGTGCCTCTTCCCATATCTCTCTATTGCTCTCACAACTGCTCCTTTCTGGCTCTTGCCTTTTCATGGCCTTAGAGGAGTCTCCACCACCGTCGTTCTAAATACAGAAATCTCACAGTTGTTGCCCTTTCAAAGAACAGATTTGTCTTACTCCTGTTGGCTTCTCACCGTGCACCCCTGCTCAGACATCGTCAATTGTTTCCCCTCAGTCTTGGGTTTAACCCTATTTTCTGTTTCTTAGTTTGTTCACTTCCAGGCTTCATCCTTCATGCCCAACTCTATCCTAAATGGATTCTAGGCAAGGAAGGAAATGGTCTTTCATATTTGAGGTTCCCCTTTTTCCCCCTTCTGAGAGTTTCTCGAAGGAAAAATGGAGAAACTCGCCTGGAGAGTAATGCAGTGAAAGGTGGAAGACACCCAGCCCTAGTCATGCATCCTGTCAGGAAAGGAGGGGACAAGTTCCACTTCCAAGAGAGGTAAAGAGCACGGCAGAAAATGCTGGAGCTGTGTAATAGCCCTCCCTTGTTTTCCAATGTCTGGCCCCTTAGGGATATCTCGCAGCATGAAGGACCACGTCACAAAGCCGACGGCGATGGGCCAGGGCCGCGTGGCTCACATGATTGAGTGGCAGGGCTGGGGCAAAGCCCACAGCCAGCAGCAGCAGCACACGCACGAGACTGCGCGCAAGGACGCCGACGCCTACTCTGACCTCAGCGATGGCGAGAAGGAGGCCCGGTTCCTTGCAGGTAGCGATGCCTTTTTTTGGCATGTGGACTGGATTGGGTTGGGATGCCCCAGAGCGGAATCCCTGAGAGACCAAAATGCAGAAGCTTAAAACAAAAAACACTCAGGAGAGGCTGTGGGTGGTTCAGGTGGCCGAAGTAGAGAGAGACGTTGGTGGTTGGAGTATTGCCCGTGGAATGCAAAGTGGAGAGGGTGAGGGCTGCTTGTGAGTGTTGGGTGTTGCTGAGATAGGACCAGAGTGGGACAGTGTGACCAAAAGATAGGGTAAAGGACGATGGTGAGAAGTGGAGACTTTAACACATCTCTGCTTCCCTTCCCTGTCTCCTTTGGCACAGGAGTGATGGAGCAGTTTGCTATTTCTGAAGCAACTCTCATGGCCTGGTCCTCCATGGATGGTGAGGATGTGAGTGTAAACTCAAATCAGGACAACCCAGCAGGCAACTACTCTGAGAACTATCATGAGCTGATTGAGAGCCAAGGTGAGCTCCAGTGCTTCTTGCTAACCTTAAGACACCTCTTTCCTGCTCTTGTTGTCATGTTGCTCTCTTTTGCTCTACCCTGTTTTATTCCATAGCCCCAGTCAGATCTACTAGAGTCATCCCTGTTTGTGGAGCTGTCCAAGGAATCTAATCTTAACAGGGAGGCTCCAAAGCCCAATTCCTTTTGCCTTTTTAGAGCACAACTATGGAAAGCTACCAGCTCTTACAGCCAGTTGTGGGTATAATCAAGGTCTTCTGCCTACTGCTCAGAACTGTGTTTTCTCTTTGCCCTCCTTTCCTCTAAAGGATTCACGTACCCTGTGCAGTGCAGGGCCATGCACAGGCACACAGGCTACCTGGATGAGCTGGCTTGGCCTAAGGGGAGTGTGTAACTGTGTGTTGTTTCCTTCCTTTGCTTGCAGAGCATATGGCCCAGACGCAGTATGATAGCTGGCCTCACTCCTACGTCTCGCAGGGCATGTATTGCTTAGGTTCATCTGATGCCTGGGAGGCCAGTGACCAGTCCCTCATCGCCTCCCCAGCAACTGGCTCCTACCTAGGCCAGAATTTTGATGAGTCCCAGACAAACCTTCAGGAAAGCATTTTGCTTCAGAGCAGCTTTCTCCAGCAGCAACAGCTGCAGCAACAGCGGCAGGAGCAGAACTTCGTCCAGAGCACGGGGCTGGTCCACGTGTGGCCCCTGCAGACTGCTCAAAGTGGGGGTGGAGCTGAGTCCAGCACATACATGGAGGACCACATTGAGGATGAAGGGAACCCACGGCTGGAGAAGGCTCCTCTCCTAAACAAGAAGCCCTCTCCAGAGGAGGACGATGCAGTGTGCCGGGACCTGGAATCATTGTCTCCTCGGGAGGAGATGGAACATGCTGCACTGAGCCGCAAAGTCTCAGATGTCACCTCCTCTGGGGTGCAGTCCTTTGATGAGGAAGAGGGAGAAACAAACAACTGATGCTTTCTGTGAAGTTCTCATGATTGCTGAACAAAGAGAGGGATGGCAAGGAATGCAGTTACAGGGATTCTTCTCTCCAGCTCCCCATATTTCCAAGCAGACACACCTTCCATTCCTGACATTTAATTATTTTTTTAAACAAGAGGAAAATCTCAAAGTGATTGACACATAAAAACCTTTTCTTCCCCTCCCCCATGGACACATATTTTGGATTTTCATTGCTCTGGGCAACATGTGATGTGCTTGGAGAGATCTGGATCGGTAAATAATTTCTAAATCATATTAATACAGGGTCTTGGCTGTGGATACAAACTCTTCTGGTACTGGGGATGTGGCTGATGAGACAGGCTTGGTGTGGGGAGCAGCTATGTAGCTAGAATTCATCTTGGCAGAATGGATGTTGCTCTGTGGACATGGCCCCCTGTGATAGAATATATGAATATACACTAGTTTAAAATGAAGATATGGCTTTGCTAATCTAGATTGCACTAATATTGAGTTGTGGCTGATGCAGAGGATCAGGCTGTGTTCGATGCAAATCGGACTGAGATGAAAGATGTGCTGTGTAGCCAGATCCTCAATAGCACCTTGATACAAAATTGTACGTTTGATGGATATGAACTGCGCCCCATGGACCTGGGCTGTGCTGCCAGTATGGCTCTGTGGGCATGGCTCTGCTGTGGCATGGGAGAATGGATGCAGATACGAATCTAACCCTGCTCTCAGATATTCATGCTTTGGTCTCTTTCATTTATTTGTTTTTCTCTTTGACATTTCTACCTTCCCAGGAGCTGGCAAGAGTGGTGTGTCCTTTTGGCAGTGGGCACTGGAAGCCAGTGGAAAGGACATTTTCAGCTACGGAGACAGTCATAAAAAGCTGACTCTTGCAGGGGGCTTGAGAACATGTCCATCTCGGTGGTGCTGCTGTATCCTTCTGTCTTTTCCTTGCCAGCAGTATGGGGAGACCCAGAGAGTAGGCAGCAGATCCAGGAACAGTGTGTACAGCTATGAGATCACAGATATCTAGTTTACATTAGAGTTTTCAGTTTTTGCGCTTTTTTTTAACCTTTTTATATGCTGGGTAAGTGTTCATAATAAAGCAGTTAGTAATGGGAAAGGCCTGCACTCCAGTCATGACTTAACAGAAATACTGCACCTTTCCCATTTCTGCCACTCCTGCAGTGCCAAATATAGCTGGAGGAAAAGGGGTGAGAGGAAATCTTCTCCTCCTGTTTGTCTTCTTCTTCCTGCCTATGTTTTCTTCTTTTGTTTTCCTACCCCCAAGCAGTGTAAATAATGCTCAGTACTTGATCTGTTTGGTTTTCCCTCCCATCTCTTTTTTAGGTGTGGAGAAAGCTGATTTTAGGAGTTTTCCCTATTTGTACGGGTTATATATTTTTTGTTAAAAAAACATGATTCTCTGATTAGGGGGAATTCGGTCTCTTGCAATTCCTCGACATTTTTTTACAGACCTCCATTTGGGAGGGAGAGGTTTTGAAAGGAAATTGTTTCCTTTCGGCTCTCACCAGAAAATAAACAGGGACAAAAGCAAAAATTGTATAAGGTTATTGATTTTGCTGGAGGACTGAACAGAACCAGCAGAGATTACCAAAGCGCTGAGTTTTAATTGCAACAGCTCTTGCAAGGAGGCATCAGCAAAGCATGGGTGTAGATCAAATGCTGGATCTGATGAGCTAGAGAAAGGAATTTGCCTGGACACTGCCATACTGTTCCAGGAGCAACTCTTTCTCACTTACTCTGACTCATATTTGCTCTGTTTAATTCATGATACATTTGTCTCTTCTTTGCCTCCTCTTCAGGCTTGGTGTGTTTTTTGGATGACAGGAGAGTGATACATGCTCCTTTCCTGCTTCAGGTTTAGTTCCTGTGTATTTTCAGGGAAGAATAAACTGTGACTGAAGGAATATCATCAAGTCTCAGAGTTTAGACAGCTTCTGGCAAGCAAAACAAATGATGTCCAGGCATTGTGAAAAGTAGGAATGGGACTCTCAGGAAGAACTTTACCCCACTCAGCTTTTTCCCACTGACACAGGCAGCTGCATAAAGAGGGACTCCTTTTTGAATACCCAGGTCTTTCCAGCCAAGTCTGCTTCAAGCAGATCTGTCTTCCCTCTCCATTGCACCTCTAAATGAAAGACCTTTGGGATGTTTAAGTAAGACTGGTAATCTAGTGTAGGTAAGCGAGAAAAGTTTTTGTGACCCATCTTTTTTTACACGTTTGCTTGGTCTTGCTTCCATCTCTCTGAGGAGGTAGCTCTTCTCCTGAATGATGACTTTTCAATATCTCTTCAAAGATGTTTACACGTTCAGGTACTCACCTCCCCTGTGCAGCAGGGCTTGATGAAAATGGTCTCCTATAGTTCTTGCAGGGCCAGTGGTAGCTCATTGTCCTGAACTGGCTTGGGTCTAGCCGTAGAGCAGGGCCTGGGAAATGACACTAGCCAGAAAAGGGAGATGGGGCAAGTGCCAAGAGCACCTGAGCAGATGAGTAAATGAGTAAGTTTAAACCTATTTTTATTTCTTTTTTTAAAGGTCTTCAGGGAAACAAAAATGGTTGGGTGGTGTACACTTGTGAGAGATTTGGGTGGCTTGTTGTTTCTTGCTGGAAACCATTTTGTTCCCATGTGCCTCTCCAGGACCAATCTGGATGTTTATGGTAACTTTCAGAGTAGCTTCTAATGATCCTTCTGCATTGTTTACAGGACTGGGACAAGCAGGTCAACTTGTCCAGGGCTTCTTTCTCTTTAATATGGACATGTGGTACATTTACTAAGATGTCTGATTGATGTCTAAAAGAGATACCTTATCTCCATGGGAAGGCAGTGACAGGGAGTTATCTACATAGGGAAAAGTGTGGAAAAAATTGACCTTATAAAAAATTCTGTGGAGTCCAATAGGAAGAGAAGACCTATCTGTAGATTCTTCTAGCCTTTGTGGAATTGGGATAGAGAATTATACCCTGCTGTATAGTTCCATAACCTGCTGTCTAGAAACCTGTAGATAACCTCATTCTCTGTGAATACAGACTGGTTTGAATACCACTCTCTGTAAAAACTTTCCAGCTTAGTAAATTCTGTAAATTTTTTTCATAAATGTCTTAACGTTCTGTGAATAATAAATTTCAGCCTTTTCCTGAAAGAAAGGAAGAAAAAGGCTATTTTCCATACCTCTCCACAATCCAAAAGAGCTGTTTGCTAGGAGTTTGACCAGAGAGAGCAGGTCTTCCTGTCCACACTTGCCACCTGAGTGAGCATCTTGAGTTGAACTGGAAAGGCAGTTTGAATCTCTTTGAAAGTGGAAAATTGTTTGTATAATCTGGCCTTTTCTTATGTAACAGGCCTGCTGCTTGTGTGTATCCAGTATCAGAGAGAGAGACCTGGAACCTACTGTATGTTTCCCAGAAAAGCTGTTCTTATATAGATACACCTATTCAAGCATATGGGAAGCACAGGTGCTCTGTGAGCAAAATTTGGCCTGCAGTCCCTTTATCCTGGTGAGGAGGGATGAGTTGGAGAAAGTCCAGCCAAATAGTCAGAGCCCAAATTGTGTTTGTGAGGGTGTAAATAAGAAGGAAAGGTAAGCTCAGTATCCCTGATCTGCAGTTACTAAGAAACTGAGCTCTGCTCTTTGTTTCCACAAATCCTTTATAAAGGAAAGCTGCACTACAGAAAATTATGGATATTCTTGAATTAGTGAAGGTAGGAGATTCCTGTCTTTCCTCCCAGCCTTTGTCTTCAGTAGGAACTTGTTGAAATTATTGTGCTAAACATGAAAGAAGGCTTAAACAGAAGTGACCCCAATTTTAAATCTTTCACTGCAAGAAAATTCTCTCTTCCTTTTCCCATGATTGCTCATACCTGATTAGTTATACTATTTCGTAAGTTTTGCTTTTATATAAATCTGAAGCTTTCTTCACAAGCCTTCTGTGTTCTCTTCAATTCCGTTACCTCAGGCTCTGGGACAGAGAAGTTAATCTGCTTCTTTCAGTTTCTGTGCCTCTAAATCATCCTCTTCTGGAAATCTGCTGACAAGTCATCCGCTTGCTTTCCCCCTTAAAAAACTGTAACATCACCTTTCAGGACAGGCTTGCAGCAGAGAACAGAGTTTAGCCATACTTCTAAGCTTATCCAGTGATGAGCTGCTTTGAAGGAGAAGGAACTCTGACTCTGCTCAGCTCGCACAAACCTTGGGCAGGTGCTGATGCTCAGCTGACCCACACCAAGCTGGGGACTTTTACCCTGCTATAAAAGTGAAGAGGGAAGAGGTGTGAGCAGGGGAGGGAGAGTGCTGTTCTCAGCAGCTGGCCTTCCTTTGTATCAGGTTAGAAAAACTGGGAAAGTGCACTTCGAAATGGAATCTTCATGATGAGTCTAAGCTGCTCGAAGGAGCTGTCCTGCCTCCTCTCTTCCACCACCACCAGCTCTGTACTTCTACTGCCTGAAAAGCACCAGCACTAACACTCATTTGGCTGCTCAGGAACTGGCCCCACTGAAAACTAACCCAGTCCCCTACCTAAATAAAGGTTTCAGTGGGATGAGCTCTTCATATTGCTTCTCTGGGTGAGGCAGGCATCACCGAGGGCTGGTGAAACGCGTAGATGGTCATGTGGAAGCCTGGTTGCAGATGCAACTTAAATTGGCTTACGCTGATGGTGACATGTCTGTCTGAAAAGAATAAACCCTGCTGGGGTACCAGGAAGGACATATTCCCCATTTTCTTCCTTAGTGTTTTCCTTGGAGTTTCTACGATGCTCTTATTCGATTTGGTCTTTGTTATTTATTTCCTCACTGTTCCCTTCTGCAGATTCCTTTGAGGTAAACCCTGGAAATTGGGCAGAAGGACATGAGTGACTTGATATATGCGTGAAATTAATAAAATTAACAGGCACAAATTGTGAATGCACTCAGTGATTATACTCCATGGCAGCTAAAGATAAAGTCTTATCCTGTAGTTGCAAGAGGGGAGACTTGTTCAAGAGTGAAGCATAGCTGTTGGAAGTGATGTTTATCCCTGTTTTCAGGCTAGTTTCAATCTAGTGTGAGATCCAGAAGAGCACTTCACACCTAGGCAGAGTCTGTGCGTGCTGTACTGTGTACAGCAACAATGAGAAGTGTTAGTTGTAGCCTCAGAGAAGAGAACTGGCAAATGAAACTGATCTCTTTGTTTGACAGAGGTAGGAGGTATGGTGGTGAGGCAGGGTAGTGTGCAACAGTGCAGACTTGTTGACAACTATGTGTGCCAGAGAGGGAAAGACATGGAGAGAAAGGCTGGGAAAAAGGTCAAGAAAAGCTTGATGTCTTTTGTTTACACAACAAAGGTGAGAAGCTTCATGGCAGACTCCCAGCAGAGTGGACTGAGGTACAGAATTGCTGTACAAGCTGTAAGTCCAGGATTGTTGCAGCTTATGGTACTCCTTAGTCTGAACCACACTTTTTTTTTTTTTAAGACAGTGATAGGAAAAAAACCTCTCTGAATTTGAATGAAATGGTACCTGCTATCTTCTTTTTCATTGTCTTCAAAAAACAGTTCACAGTGTGCTTAGTTCTTCAGGGAAATCATATGAGAAATACACCAAATAAGAACTTACTCCTTGTCCAAATGAAGTTAATGTGAGTTCTGATCTCACTGGAAACCCAAAATACCTAAATTCAGCTTAGTTTGCCTTAACTGTTGTATTGGTAATTGCCTAGAAGGAGAAACAAACTCAGATAATCTGCCTCTACATGCTATAAAAAGCAGAGTAACACTGGCATAGTCTAAGCTCTTCCTTCTAATTTCTCCCAGGTGGATTTTCCAGTGTTCCTTATTCAGACAACTCTGGCACATGTTTTTAACTAACTGACTTTTTCTAAAAGAAAAGAAAGAAAAAAAATTCATTCCAATACAGAGATTATCAGCAGCTTACAACTAGAAAAATGTAAATAAGTAATATTTCATCTTTAATTTTCCTCCCCTGTAGCAATCTGACAGGGAAAGATTTCTATGCCATGGCTCAGGGAAAGGAAAAATAAACAGGGAAAGTATGAGTAAAATAGTGCCTATTAGAACTAAATGTATGTGTAGGACAGCCTACAGTCATTAAAGCACAGTCTCAAATATGATTGCAAGCTGTAAAGTCAATGTCAGGTGCCTCTTTTGTACCATAGGCTTTTCCCAGGCTGAGTAGTAGTGAGCCTGTGCAGGAGCAGGAGAGCTGGACTTCTGTATCTCTCTCTGTCTCAGAATATGTCATGGAGCCTGGGGACACTGTGCTCTCTCAGCAGCACAACCAGCTCCGTGAATTGACTGGGGTAAGGCATGAGGGTTATTATGTTAATAAATGGATGTGGAAGATCTGCACTTGGAACATTAGGGTCTATTTACATCCTTGCACTGATATTTTTCCCCAGCACAGGCAGATCAAAGTGTTATTTTTTCCTTGGAAATGAAGAGAAGCTCTATGTTTGTCAGTGTTGGTCTGCACAAAAGAAATATGTGATGTATTTTTCCAGTGCAGATACACGTTGTTGGAAGAGGAAACATTTTGTCAGGCTGTGATTTTAAGAGCATGTTTACTAAAACTGTTAAGACTTGTTCAAGAATGTTCTCAGTGCAGATACCACAGAATCACAGAATGGTTGGAAAGGACTTTAAAGATCATCAAGTCCAACCCCTCTGCCATGGGCAAGACTTACCTACTGATGTGTAGTGGCTGCTCTCTTCTAGGAAGAGAGGAGTGGCAGTGTTCTGTGGAAAGAATGCTACTGCTAGGATCTTCCTCATCTCCTTCAGCTGGGGTCATTTTAAATGCCCTTTGAAACCTAGTCTTGTTTTTGCGTTCCCATAAGGGATCAAATGTCCATGCTTGCAAGACAAAAACATCTTAAAAGGCTTTTCTCCATTATGGAAACAAGACTGTGCATCAAGATTTGCTTCTAATAAGATAAAGGCATGTAGTCCAGATTCATTGGCCTTCTGGATTCATTTTCATTGGGCATGGAAATCTAGTCATGATTGGATTGGAGGCCACAAGGTTAAGAACCCTCTTCCAGAGCTCTGCCATGTTCCCATGAGGCAAGTGTAGGTGGACTTCCCTTCTTTTCAGATACTGCATGCTTGAGCAATGTAGCAAGACAAAAGCTCTTTTGCAGGTATATATTCTTGTTTGGCTTTAATTTTTCTTCTCTGATTTGTGGATGTCGTGCATGATTGGAGGCCTCTGGGAATCCCTACACTATGAAACTGGGACTCAAAAGTAATTTTACAGGGAACAGGATTTCTCTGATTTCAGTTCTTTTCAGATGTGGTTGGGTACAGGCAGAGGATTTGGGAGGTACAAGGGTGGTGGATGGGAGTCTCAGGGGTGGCATGCGGGGTGGATTCCTGAAGCATGTGTAAAAATAACTAAAGGCTTGGGTCTTCAAATGTTGTATTCTCACTATCTGAAACTACTTTAGCATAAGCGTATGGGACAATGGAGGTTGCTGCAAAGCAATTTTCAAGGGCTTCCCCCAAACCTGTACGTGTTTTCTGTAGCGGGGAGGCTGCATGGTGACTATTTGTATTCTTTCAAGCTAGTGCTTACAGAGGTGCATTGGTGTTTGGGGAGAAAATACTGAATGGAAGTAAAACAAAAATGGAAAGGGACCCACTACTGAAAGCTTTCATCCTTACATTGTCCCACACTAGCCCTTAATAACTAAAATGAGTCTGATTTGCCTTTGGTCTTCCAGCTCCAAAACATGTTTGCCTGAAAATTTTTGTTGGATATAACTTCGCATGTTTTGATAATGTGACTTACGAGATAACACTTCTACAAAGATATATATAAATACATACATGTGCAACCACCTACATACATGTGCACACATTACATATAGACTTAGAGAACTATATGGCACTACACACCTCCATGCCTGTATGTGGCAGCAACCACAGTAAAGGAGGGGAGGTAGCTCAAAATAGCATGTACAGTCCTTTATGGAGTTGTTATTAAACAGAATGTGGTCTTGCCATCCTGGCTGGTGGAAGTGTTTTATTTCTGTGGGACTGGTTCCAAGGGAGTTGCGTCTGAGGAAGGAGGATCCTAGGAAGAGGGGGTGGGTTTCAAGGAGATAGTCTGATGGAACACATTGAAAAGGATCCATGGTGGCTTGGAGAAGCACCCCAGAGTAGGAAATATCTGATTTCTCACTAAGACGATAAGAACATCACATGTTTGACTATACAGGGCTAAAATCTAATGTGTCTCTATGACTACCAGGACATAAATCCCAGGCTAAATTTGAGGATAGAAAGCATCACATCAACAGAAACTTCTAGTTTAGCATAGAGTGATTTTTCCTGTTATACTGAATAAGAATTTCCAGGTGATACCTCTAGGTTTTGTCCCAGTACTGGTGAGATGCAGACACATCTGGCACAGAGTTGGACAGAAATTTCACAACAGCCCGTTGGGACAGGACACAGAAAGGCATCTGATGCTTAGGTTGCAAAAGGCACTGACATTGGGTAGCACAATTCTGGGTTCACATTTCAGTTCTAAATGCTTCTCAGCCTGCTGTCCTCATAGCAGATTGGGGAATTGGTCGACCCAGAGGGAAAGAAACATCCCTGCACTTCCACATTGTGTCATCTGCTTCTGATGTAGGACATTAGGCAGATCCAGTAGCAATTTGTTTGCCATATGAGACTTAAGTTTTAGCCATAAAAAGTATTATTTCCTCATCAAGATACTTGTGCTTTTCAAACTGTGCTTCTTCCAGGAGCTAAGCAATGTCTCTTGCCCTGCTTAAGGTATAACATATTGTACAACCAGGGCTATTTGACTGATCTTTGCTTTCTGTATTCTATTTGAAGCTAATTTGCTTCTTTCCAGTTTACCTGCTTTTGCTACTGAATAGATTGCCACCCACCACTCGGTATGTATGTCTGCATAACTATGTTCATATAATTAATTGTGACTTGCATAAGACACACTTACTTAACTCCTTTAGGTTTTTGGTTGGCTGTTTTTTGAGGGTGTTTTTAATTTTATTTTTGTCAACCCCTGTAAGTCCCCCTGTACTCTCTCCTGGTTTTGTGTGTTGTTTTTTGTTTTTGTGTCAGGGGTTTTTTGGTTGGTTGGGGGTTTTTTTTGGTTTTTTAGGGGATTTTTTGGTTGGTTGGTTTTGTTGCTTTTGTTGTTGTTGTTTGTTTCAAAATGGCCTCTGAACTACTTTTTGAAATGTAGTGTGTCAAATGAAATCTGTTATTCCACATGTTTAAGACTCAAGTCCTTGGGAAAACAAAATGTCCCTGGTCCTGGAAGCCATACCTCTGCATAGCAAAAATGTCTTTTTTTCTTGATTTCACATTATGCTGCAAAGGTGGTGTCCAGCTGCTGAGTGCTTCATCTAAAAGAACCCTTTTGTCATCGTACTAGGCTGGACATATCCCTCAGTTAAGTTCATCTCCTCTGGGTTTAGCTGCTTAGCCCCAGCATGAACCTCATTCTATGGTATCTGCCTGAGGCTCTGATCTCCACTTTCTGCTTATTTCTCTGTTTAGACTAGATGGCAAACCTCCCATATGTTTCTCTCATGTTACTGTTCTACAGTTTCTCATATCTTACTTCTAAGTGATTAATGAAAACAGTAAATAAAAAGGGCATAAGAGCATTCTTGCTGCACACCTCACTGGATCTGCAGTTTGCCAGCTGCAAGGGAATTTTCTACACAGTTCCTCAGACAGCTCCTATCTTCTCTGCCAGAGAAATTGCAAATTTGAGTTAAGCATAAGATTCTGTGACATGTTTGGTCATAATCCAGCCATCTCAGCTCCCATTTCTTTTCACAGCCCATTTGCTTAAGTGCACTATAGAAGCTTGAGGGGGAGAGAAAAGCAGCTTTTTTTTTTTTTCAAATGTATTTCTCATAAACCTTCCATTACTGTCTTTTGCATTTGTTTCTGTGTGGAAAAAACGGAAAAGCTTCTAACTTGAGTTTATGACTTTAATTCTGAATATGTCTCAGTAGGCCTTGTAGCTTTACCTTCTGTTCTTCAAACTGAGTAGCCGTGCAGTAAATAGTCAGATACTAGTGGTGCTTAGATTGCTGTTCATATAAAGTAGACAATTCACATTTTCATTTCTCTACATTCCGTTTCAGTTATGAATTTGCTACTGGACTTTTCCTCAGCTGGACATTGTCCTCCGCATCAGGTGAAATTCTTCAAGTTGGCTAGATATGTTTCAGTAACTGGTTTTACTACACAGCACAAGATGTTTGCATTAGCAGCACACTAAAAACAGCTGGGATGGGAGCAAATGCTCATTTGAAAGGCCAGTGCTTGAACTAGTAATAGGTTTGGGTGAGACTGCCTCATGTAGCCATCAAACTAATCCCAGCAGTGTCCACAGCAGTGTGTTTAGTTGTTTGTCTTACCGTGAGGCTGCACCAGGATTTGGTGACATCCAGCAAGCTGAGGGAAGGGGAGAAGTGGCTCAAGGCACAGGAAACTGAGTTGGAGAGTTCTCTGCTACTGCACAGCCATGATTTGAGCGAGGTGATGCTTGTGTGTATGCCTGAGTGCAGGTGCACAGGGTTGTCTGTCCAGTGGCAGGGGAGGACACACAAAAAGAGCCTGTGGCTCATGGTCAGAACCAGTTTAATCTTGTCTCCCACAAACACAGCATCAAGAGGTTTTGCATCATGTCTTAAGACCCTAACCCTAATGCTCAGGCATGGATTTTATGTGTAAATTTTAGTTATTGATCTCCAGTGTTGATTAAATTTCTATGAGAGTTGTGCCCACATATCTGCTTATGTGGCCGTGAACAACTTAGTGCTTGCTGTGACCACATTTTTAATAGTGTGTTTTTAATTATACCCTTCCTGGGTTTGGACTAATTTAGCAACGAGGGGTCTTTACTTGCTCAGCTGGTTATTGCTAGTCATGTACTCTTTGGCCACAAAACACACACTTCTATATAGTGTTTGCATAACTGGGGAGAAGGGGGATGTTATTTTTATGGACTCTGTCTCTCTATTCTTGCCTGTACTAATTGCTTTTGTCCATAGGCTTAGAAAACTAGAATTTTTTAGTCTCAAATAATTTGGCAACCAAAAACATTTTGAGGCAAATTTTTCCTGTTGTTCAGTAGTTCATCTCCACATTTTCTCCCTTATTCGGTGTCAGCTCATGGCCAAGTCTCAGCCTTTTCATAACTACCTAAAGCCCTACTTGTTGTCTTACCAACCTTAAGTCTTGCCTATTTTTTCAATTGTTTATATTGATGCATTTAAAAACAAGACTCTGCTTTCACCCTTAAGTGCCATGTGAAAGGAAGAGTTCCGTTTTTTGCCAGATTTTAATTTCTACCTGAATGGGAAGGCCTCACCACTGATACAAATTCTGGAGGTATTTTGGGTTGGGACAAAATCTTTTTTCCCAGTAGGTAATCAAGTCTGTGCTACTTGGATAGGCTGGGAGATGCAGGTTTTAGAGGGACAGATCAGTGTGACTTTGTTTGCTGGACAAAGGTTTCAACTTTAAACTTTGAGGGGGTGTAGTGGGATAGCCTGAAAGGGCACAACATTAAAGTTCCCTTGACAAAGGTAGGTTCAATGTTATTTTACTGCACATTTTGCACCTATTAATGTACTTGGCATCAGCTCAGTGAAGATTTTATTGATAAGATGGAAGTGGAAACAACTTCAGCCTTTGCAAACCATCTTTGCAGTGTGTTTTTTGTCCCATCCTGGCTCCCTGTGCATTTTCATGAATGAGTACAGGTGAGCAAATGGTGCAGATGTTCCATGGGTGGAGGCAATACCTGGAATGGATCTTGAGCAGTGTCTACAAAGAGCAGCAGTCACACACACCTTTCAGCCCCCCCCCAGATAGCAATCCAGCTCCTCTCAGTAACCCTGGGACAGCTAAAGGCTGTAGGAATGGAGAGAGAGATACTTGGGTGTGTATGTGTGGACACATGTGATTTCTTCTGCAATCTCAAGTGACGAGCCTCAAGAAGCTTTCCAGGTTAGCTAGTGTTTCACTCCGAGCTCCCCAGACCTTTCCATGTGCATCATTTCTGTTCCAGCTTCATCTCCCCCAGCTCACAATCTGTCTGTCATGACTCACACACTCTCTGGCTTTGATTTAGACTCCCATCTGCTTTCTCAGCCAGTCACGTCCCAGTTCTGCTGTAACACACTGTAGGAGAAGTGTGGGACTGGAGCAGAGCATATATCTGTATTCAGGAGGGAGGAGGGGGAGGTGTACTGACTCCAGCCTCAAAGTTTCTCCTTGTCTCATCTGTCTCAGTGGTTAAGCTGTAAAATGTAAGTCTGCACAGTAAGGCTGGGGATGACTTGGAGAAACTCATCCTTCTTGAGTGTGCTTGGACCCTCAGACCAGATTTGGTCTCAGGGCTGTCACTCACTGCATATTTATGCTTTTATAAAAGGAATGTCCTTTCTCCTCTGCTTATGTAAGGGACTATCACAGTTCCCTGAGAAGAAAAAAGCAGTTGTTTTGCCTCTTCCCTGCAGGCAGCAGAAGGTGACACAAAGGTAGCGGGGTGGCTGTGCTGATGCCTGGCAGACACAAACGTGCTCCTCTGGTGGAGGCAAGCAGCTGTTGTTGTGTGCAAGAGACTTGCCCTCAGATCACCACTGTCTCCTCACAAGGACAGGGTGGCTCCCGGAGGACAGAAGATCATTAAGGCAGGGAAAGGCTGTCCCCAGTTAGCTTATAAAGGGGGATCATGTGCCAAGAACAGAACAGACCTGGTGGGCTCTGACTTCCAGACAGCAAAAATAAATTTCTCTCTCTTCAAGAGACTAGTGGGGAAGATTTCCTTCTTGCCACAGAGTCTCCCAGCCATAAGCATCATCAGAGAGGAGCTGGTGCAAGGTCAATCCTTGGAATTAAAGCCAGGAGGGAATTTTCCTTTGGTGACTGAAATGATATTTTTGACTTGCTCCTGAGACAGCTTATGGAAAATTACGTGTTAAAGTGAAACCGGTCCCTCTAAGTTAGATAATGCTTTACTAAAATCAGGAAAGGGAATAAGAATACCCCCAAGAACGTATTTTCAGAGCCTGGATTTCTTCTCTGTTGCTGGTAAGTGGAAACACATCTAATAGGCTGCTTGGGACTGCATCTAAGTGCCATGAGACACCAAAAATATGGTAGAAAGAGATGTAGACTGTTAGAAGAAGCTGCAGAATACACAGAATTTGGTTTTGCCTGTTTACTGAGAAAACCTCACAAGAGCGGTGAATTAAACAAAGCAGCATCTTATCTTTGGATGCCAAGGTTTTGCATGCATGACACGAACTGACAAGACGTCTTTTTGCAAGATGCAGATCTGCTCCAGATTTAGAACTGGAATAGAGAGGGATGCTGCAGACAAGGGTTGAGGTCTCTGCTGTTAGTCACAACAGAGACAAGCTGGCAAAAGTGAGAGCTGGAATTCTCAGATCTGAGGTATGCAGAAATATGTGGAAAGTAGGCAGGGTAGAGTTACCAGGAAAGAGAGCAGGAGTTTTCAGAAAGAAACCTGTTTTCAAAGTGTAGAAAATGTGTCTTTCCTCTGCTGTATTTCTTGGCAGCCTGCTAACACTCCATAATTATTTTTTTCTTGAGTGCTTATATTTTAAGACTATAACTGTGGAAAATTGTGAACAGTGATTCAGAGAGACAAATACAGTTATTTGAAATATAGGTACATACATGCTGTTTTACTCCTCTTCCCCCAGCACTGAGGATGCCCTCACTTAAAATTTTCCCATTCTGTTTAAGAATTCCAGAGATGATGGGAAAACGAAGCTTTTCTCCCTTCCAGTGTTTTCTAAAGCCTTGGCTGAATTCAAGCCATGAGACATATACCAAATATTTTCCTCCCATCTGTTTTTAGGGCACCGCTCAGCTATAGGACAGAGGAGAAGCTCCTAACTGCATTCCCATCCAGGAAAATCCCAGAGTAAAAACTGAGAAAGAATAAAAATGTTCTACATGGGAATGTTTGGGGCGATGCAAGCTAAGAGCCAGTGAAAAGGCACTGCAGCAACATGGACAGGGTGGCAGTCAGAAGCAGCAGTATGCTTCTCGGCTGGAGGTCTGGCTGTGTTACACTGCTGCGTGCAGGCCTGGTGTGACTGGAGGGATGGCACCAGTGACAAGTGAGAACTGATCCTCCTCCACTTCCCACATGGCAGATTGACCCAAAGCATCCTGACTGTGTCCAGCAGTATCCATGTCCTGTTTCAGTCCGCTCTGCCGTGGCAGAAGCCTGAGCATTGTAAGCCTGCACTCCGGTGCCTTCCAGTCCACATCTGACACCTGCACATGCCGGAATAGTCCAGCAGCCTAACAGTCTGCACAGAGAGAAAGCAGCAGAAGAAAGGGTCAGTCTGATGTCCCTGCTTCCAGCTGAATCATTCCTCTGTGGGGATTGCAAACATCCAAAAGTTTCTCTCTGAGGAGCAAACACAAGAAGACTGGCTCACTGAAGAGTGTGATGGACTACTACCCTCACACCAGCTATAAGGGAACATCCTCATCCTCATCTTCATCTTCATCCAGGTCAGTGGTGCGTAGGTTTATGTCCTTGAGGATGTCTGAGATGTTTTCAGCAACTGGCCCTGTCAGCTCCATCTCTTCCAACTCAGTATCCGTGGCATAAGTGGAGCTGGGGACTTCCCCGTCTTCCTGTGAGTGTGAGGGCTGGGGGGAGTGTGAGCAGGGAGGCAGAGGGCTCTCAGTACCCAAATTTACTGCTTGCTGTGCTGCCACCATGCCGTTGTCTTCCCGGCTCCACACCTGAGAGCCCTGCCCAACCTTCTCATTGTTGCTGGAAGTCCGGTTGATGTCACGGAAACTGGCAAGGGGTGGTCGGAGACGAACCCCAGAGCGGGTGGAACCCTCTATTGCCTTCTGGAGCTGGAAAAAGAGAAAAAATTCAGAAAAAAACATGAAAGGGGGGCTGGCCCAGCCCTGCCCAGCAGAAGTGCATCTACTCCCCAGTGCAAAGGGATCACAAAGAGAGTCACAGCTCTACTTCTGGCATCTGTGGAGATAATCTTTTATACTGGTGATGTAATGAAAAATTCCATGGTAAATAACAAATTCCACACCACTTTCAGAAACAGTAATAGCCACTCAGTTAAGAGTGGCTATTAAGCCTCAGTTAAGAGCCCTACACTGATGAAAAAGATGAACCTTCTAACATCCCTGTAAACAACACCTGCTGCCTCCTCTGAAATGCGGTCATCCATTCCTCTACATGGCTTCCAAAGAGCTGACTCAGAATTCAACACTGGATAGAAAATGTAGCACTTGCAGTTATATATATTCCCAGCTGGAACTTGCAGCACCTGTGAGTTACTGCAGTGATCCACAGGACACTTGCAGTTATTTAAGAGGATGGCAGAGGGTTGTACTCACCTCTTGCAAAGCCAGCACTCCCCTCAGCTTCCCCATGCTGGTTACGTAGGCATGGCTGAGGCCCAGTAGTGAGAACAATGTGTGTGTCTAGGAGCAAAACCATAAAATACCATTTCAGGGACTTTGGAAACTGGTAACACGGTACTTGGTGCTAGAGCTGGGACTCGGGGTTTAGAAATGAAAATCACAAAGACACACAACTGTGCAGTTATCCCAGTGAGAAATTACGTCTTCCCTTCTTCCCCTTTTGTGTCTGCCAAATACTACCCTTTGCTCCTTCTGCTATGCAGCCAGAGTTAGGAGTGTGTTGATGGTGGAGAGCACATTCTCAAGGTGTCATTGTCATCCTGCATCTGGTGGAGATTCACATATGATGCCCTGTGTTGTGTGTTTAGAGACCTATGCAGATCCTATTTCATTTTGGTGCTGGAAACTGAACTACCATATAGTAATTTGTAAAGTCAAAAATTGCTTAGGTTATTTATTCCAGTGCTTTCCTTAACAATAGAAGATTTCTTTTTTCCTGTCCCAGAATATTTTCTGTGAAAACTTAAGCTTGTTGCTGCTTATCCAGTGCAGTGAGAACACTGAGAACAAGTTATTGCCTTTCTCTTACAAAGTCTCCTTGAAAGGACAGATATCACACTGCTATCAGTCTTCTTTTCTTCAGCCTAAATATACCCTATTATTTTACTATTATTCACAGATCTGGCTTTCTAAAACTTTCCACGTTCTCAGTGCTCATCTCTGGTGTATTTCCAACCTCCAAGTTCTTGAAGCTGAGCTCTAGCTAGACTTTACCTGTGGCCTTACAAGAAATCATTCCATCACAACTAGTGTTTGACCTTATTTTTTTTAGCATCATATGAGATACTGAATGTCATGTTCAAGTGTTAACTAGGAAAAACCTGATTTCTCAAGAACAAGGCATTTAATCTGAAAGAAAACCAGACTGGTTAAATATAGTTTGGTCATGATTAACTATGATATTCTTTTAATTGTCAGTATTCTTACAGTTAGCTCTGACTGTGCATACTTCAGATAGTTTGATTATTTATTCCTGGGGTTTTTCGTGCATCCAAGTTAAGTTGACTTGTCTGTTATTTCAGAGTTTCTCACTTGCTCTTTTGTATGACAGGTACAAAACTTTGCCCATGATCAGCCTTCAGGTATAATTTCTTATAAGCCTATATTCTCTAAGACAAATATTAGTGGTTTTCAGATGACTTCAGCCACCCCTTTAGAAAACTCATCTGAACTATATGCTAACCTCTTCTTGTTTTGCTCAGGGCTGAGATCTTAACAGTAATTAATTAATTTAGTGCAAGGCCTATGCTGACAATTCACATTAAATTAGTATTGATAAAAGCATGCACTGTGCACTTTTGCTTCAGTAGACTGCTTTCCCTTTCCATTCAGTGAAAGCTCAGTCCTATCTTCCTCCTGGTATACTATGATTGCTTTAATCCCCAGTCATCCTATACTGACTCTAGATGTTGTATCATCCAGCTTCCTCTTTCCTTGTGCTTCAGTTCAATGAGGAGCCTATGGTACAGGCAAACTCTACACCCTGACAGAAACACCCTGAGAAATCCAGGAGTACTCATTCCAGTTCTGCACACTGACAGGGCAGAGTGTAAATCTCAGTGTAATGGCCCAGCAGCAAGGCACACAATGCTATTGTTAATGTAGCAAATTTTTTTGTCCAAAAGCTTTTTTAATAAATGCAGTCAGACTTATTATCACAAAGCCTTTCATTTTGCAGGAGATTGGAGGTACACACAGAAGATTACAGGAACAAGCTCACATCTGTAGCTGGATGTGAAAGTGGCTAGTGATAGTAGTTATAGGTGAAGACAAGGAGAAGAAATAGGTCATGGACTGAACTTGGAATGATAGAGTGGAGAAAAATGATGTATGCCTCAGGAAGACATCTGCACTCACCTTGTGCAGGGAAGTTCTCTCCACCAGTTGGAAAGGGGAGGGATCTACACGGCAGCTGTCAAAGCACACGTTCTTGTTCAGCTCCTCCTGTTCCCAAGCATCTATCTGACACAGGAAAGAAGAGGAATCACTCTTACAGTTACCTGCAGCATTGCTGTCTTCTGTATCCAAACTAGTGCCCTCCTCCTGTTAATACTTCTTCCTTCCTATGTACATCATTCATCTCATCCATTATATCTCACCCCTCAGGTTTCCCGTCTCTTTCTTGCCAGATGTCATGTCCCTGTGGAAACAGGGCAATTCAGAGATTTTCTGAGAAGATGGGGTTTTGCTTCTTCCTTCTTAAAGAGGGAGTGAACATCTTTAGATATCCTTTTTGAGTGCATCTTCCCCTTGTCATTTCAAGAGAACTGATTGATCCTTTGTGCAAGAAAGGAAGGAATAACATGGGCCCACCGAAAGATTTAGATGAGGTGGCACCTGTGGAGGTCTTTAGTCCAAAATCCTGCTGTAGCAGGGCTGACTTCAAAGCTAGATCAGATTAGTCAGTCTTATCAGCACATCTGGCCAAACAATCTCTTCTCTAACGGGTGAGAGTTGCCCACTGTGCCACTCCAAGAAGAAAATGGCTTTGGCTATGACTTTATGTGGCAATCACTGAGGTTCCTGGAGTATTGCAAGTGATAGGAAATGGGTAAAATAAGCACTCACTTGACCTCACTCCCTTCTTGCACCTGGTCTTACCTCTTCTGGTGTCATTGTCTCAATGACTTCCACTGGCTCCTGTAGGAGAAAACATTGTTCAGGACAGCCAAAGAACCCACAGTTTCACAGAGTACAGAAAGGGAAAATCTGCACAGCCTCCTCACCCCATGTGGTCCCCTTTTTGTTCCAAACAGTATGTTACCAAGTGCTTAGATTTTCTTTATACTCATCCATTATACGGTGTACTCTGCCCTTGCTGTGCTTCCCTTGCCAATGATAATTCACCATGGAGTTCTGGTGGAGCAATTCAGATTTTTAAACATGGCCATCTAATACTGACTTAGATGCTCTCAGGATATCCCACATGGGGTCCAACCACTGCCCTGGAGTGGATGGGTCTCCCATAAGCTCTGTCTGTTATCCCCAAACCCTGTGCAGATGTGTCAGATAACCAAGGGCATTTAACGTGGCAAGAGCCAAAAGCATTTTTTCATTTTTCTCCATCTGTCCAAAATTGTTTGCCAAATGGAATAGAACTGCACTTTATTGCAGGTTAGCCAAAATATCATTAATTTTTTTCACTGAGAAAAGATGCCCAAACTCAATCATGATGGTAGCCTGACACCTGAGCACAGGTGACTCTTTAGGAAGATGGACACTCCTTTACAGTAATCACACCCTTTCTCCTTGGAGGAGATGATGTCAGAGTTCAGGACCATAATTGTGTCCATGCTTTAGCCAAATGCTGAATGTCTCAAGTAGTAGTTTCTATTTCCATTGCATTCCCTTCCTTCTTCAGGGTACTACCAGGCTCTCTGTAGCCCTAACCTGGATGGTGCTCTCTGTTTCACGTGGGCGGCTGCAATGGCACAAGAGCTGCTGGATCAGTTGCCTCAGACTCCTGAAACTGCCTGAAGGATGAGAACACACACATAGATAAGCGAGAAGAACAAGTGAGAGACAAAAATACAAAGCTCCACACCTATGCCATCCTGTTACCCAAGGCAGGCTGGGAAAAAATGAGGGACATGACAGAGGTGACCCAGTCACAATCTGGCATTCAGTTTGTAAGATGGTGTCTGGGACGTTCCAGAATGAATATTCCCATGCAACAAAACATAGCACACTGAATGTGACAGGTGCCAAGGGGTGAGGAGTCTATGGGTTCTGCCAGCAGTGGAATGATGGGAATAGAAAAGACCAGAACTATACTCTCAGGCAGGGAGTTAGCAAAGAGGAGGAGACAGAGCCTGGTGCTGTTGTGAACAAGGCTGTGGAAGAAGTTTGGTCAGAAATGATAGCTATGAGCCAAACTGAAAAAACAGATGTCATGAACTGACTCCTGTTCCACTTCCTCTTGTCATTCCTGGGTTACTCAGTTCTAGCTTCACATAAAAAGTTTCACACACTGTCCGTGTTTTCATATGTGGTTCTTTTTCTGCTTTGGTTAGATAGGTGGATGGCTAACTCACCACTCCACTGCTCTGGAAGCATAAAGTGGATTTTTCTATGCCTTGAAGGTTTAGTCATACATGAGGGGTGTTAATGAACCAGAATGTGCTATATGCTCTATTACATGTAACCTTTGGGTGACTTTTAGCGTGAGCTAAAGCCCTATCCTCTGTACTCATTCTCAAGACTGGCTACATCTCTGTGCTTACTCACTCTCTGCAGATTTCAGGACACATAAAAGATAAAAACAACCCACCATCCTGCATCAAATATACATGATATATGAATCAGAAATGAGCTATGAGTACAGGCTTGAAAGCAAAACTAATACAGGCTGGGGTATGACACAAAAGAACACAATACATCAGTGTTTGTCCATCACATTAATGCAGCTGAATCAAAGAGATGCGTGTCCAAGGGAAGAGCCTTTTGGTTTTGGAGATGGCTGAGCAACAGCCTAAGCTACTCAAAAACTTAGTGCAGATGTTTAGCTCTCAGGCTGCTTTTCCCAGGGAGATTCATTCACGTGGTGAAGGAGACAAGAGGTGGGACCCTTCCATGCAGACTCTACAGAAAATGTCCAAGAAGTTGTTATTGCAAAGAATGGAGTGGGGAGACAGAAGGAGACCATCCTTAGTGGGCCTACTTTTGCCATGCTCTCTGAGGGAGCATAAGAGAAGGTATTTCCAGGTACATTACACTGATGTTGAGGTACACTTACAAAGTGTCATTCATACAGGAACAGCAGAGAAAGCTCCTTCTCTCAGTCTCCGGGAAACCAGCACCTCACACAGTTAGCATGAAAGCTGCCCCAAGCTGGTTAGGATGTGGTTGAGCCATGACAAAAGATACCATACCTGAATGTTGCTGGGGTTCCAAAGTTTCAGGCATTTTTTTAAGAGGACTTGTCGGGCCATTCGGCTCCTCTGGGTAACTGGGAGTGGGACTTGGGGGCTGAGGCAGCTGTCATGGAAAGGAGAGAAAATAAAGTCCACCTTATGCCATTTATTTCTCGGCCTCCTCAAACGCCTAACTGCTTCTTCAGCAGTCTCTGTGTTGCAGTCTGTCCACATCTCTCCCTCACCTCTCCCTTCTCATCTGTATCGTCATCCTCATCAACGTAAGCAAAAGATTCGTGCTTCAGCTTTGGCAGGTTTGCCCAGAGTCCCTCGTAGGCTGCCTCATTCAGCTTCTGCTGCCTTTCTCTGTTGAGGAGCCGTCGCCGCTCTGGGCTGATGTGTGTCTGCAGGAGAGCCTGCAGCTCTGATCGCTCCACAGAGCCCAGGAGGATCATGGTCTCTGCACAACACAGAGCAGAGAAGCCATTAAGCTGCCTCAAGGTTTTGAACGTCCCCTTCCACGCACTGCCCCTTCCTCCTTCCAGCCTCCTCTAAGTGCTCAGGCTCATGCTATCTAGAGCTGTACAAGAGTCATTGACCAGCCCTGTGGTGGCTCCTAGGCTGTGGGAAGGGAGCTCACTGTCCTGAGCTGTGCCACCCCTCAGCACCACAGCAGAGGCATGCTCTTGGCTTATGCAGGATCCCAGGAGGGCCCTATTGTCACAGTTCAGTCTATAGATGTCCCACACATCTCCCTTACGTGCTGGATCTGCTTTACCACCCACACTCCAGCCTACCTGTCTGGCCAGCTGAAACAGCCTTCTGCTGTTGCACTGTCCACAACGGGAGATTTTTAGGATTTATTTTTTATGTGGTAGGTCACACTGCCTGCTTCACACCATGTAATTTGAAAACTAGTTTCTCCAAGCTGAGACAGTCTCCAGGAAGGACCAGTTTCTCCACATTGCTTACCTGGTGAATCCACCAAAGGCAAAGACTTCACTGTGGTGCTTTCGAGTACCGCTTGCAAATCTCGATATTTACAGTTGGAGGAAACAAATTTCACATCTTGGACCATAATGTCCTCAACAAAGATATTGTATTTGCTGTGAATTTATGGATGACAAGAGGAAGAGTTAGCATATTAAAAATGTTAAGCAGATAAATTCCCTAAAGAAATATACAAATTACCACTTATTTAAAAAGTGTTCAAAATACAGCTGCCAAATGATCTTCTGTGAGAGTAACCAGAGGACTTTCCAAGAGGACAAACACAGATTAACTGGATTTCCATTACAGTTGTATTCCACTCTGTTATCCCTCTCCATAAAATATACACATGTATACATATAGGTATAGATGGTTTTTATATATGTACCTATGTGTATGATATATACTAGAGAGAAGAAGACATATATAGGAATAGCTGAATTTTGCTTCAAGCAAAATATCCAAATAAAGTATTTCAAACATTTGCTGAAGAAAAAATATCCAAGCCCCACTGAATTTAGATACATGAGACTCCGGATTTTTAAATTTTTAAGCTGAAGCAATTTGGCAATAATACAAATTCAGTAACATTGCAGGTCATTCAAAGTTGTGTTTTCAGTGAAAAAAAGGACTTTTCTCTATTTTTGTGTATGAAACGTAATTCTACTCCAACACTTGTTTTTTTTCTTACTGCAGGCCTAGTCTGTCTTCTTAATTCCTTTGTAGTACTGAACCCTTTTCGTAAGCTTTTATTCCCCTGTGGTCTTAACCCTCTCCTACTTTATTTCTTTGCCACTCCCTGTTTCCACCTGTTTTGCTACTATACCTTATGTGATTCCAGCCCAGGTCTGGCAGGTAGGGCAACTTCTTCACCTGGATGATGCTGTCATAGAGGCTGGGCTGCAAACTCTGGGCCACCATGTTGGCAAGAATGACAGCCACCATCATGGGCAGGATGTGGGAGATCTGACCCGTCAGCTCGAAGCAGATCACAGCGGTGGAGACAGTGTGGCTCACAGCTCCTGTCAAAGCTGCTGCACCTTTCCCAGGTAGGAGAAGGAATAGGGAGAGAAGAAGACTGTCATATAGAAACAGCACATCGTGTCAACCAGGAAAATTACAGCAGTGGGACCAGGTGAAGGAAAAGGAAGACATGGAGGCTCACCAATGACAGCATACCCTCCAGGTAAGATTTGGTAAAGAATATCATCAAAGAGGATCCCATTGGGAAAAAGCGATGCCATCATTTCCCCAATGAGACGTCCAAATGCAGCACCTGAAAAATATCACTGATGGTTATGGAACATCCAGTCTGTGCTGTGCAGCTGTGCTGGGCAACCACTTGGATATTTTCTAACAGAAATGAAGCCAAAACTTACCTTAAAAGAACACTGGGGACTAAAGTGTGTTTCTCAGTTACAAAATACAGCAGTTAGACTCCAAGAGGAAGAAAGGGTACTAAGGTAAATACAGTTGACACCTCATTCATTCACTTGGGCACACCAGGCACAGCAGTACCTGTAATTCTCAAGCTGGAGGACTTATTTTCAGACTGTGTACAATATCAGTCCAGATTACAGTTGAGGCCATTTAGACTCTTGTTCTGTGAATGTCCAAACATTAGAATCACAGCTCACAGAAAAGTTTAGGTGGGAAGGGACTTCTGGAGGTCTTGTTCTGACTCCTGCTCAGAAAAGGGCTAATTTCAAAGCGAGATGGCGTCACCCATGTCTTGTTCAGATAGGTTTTACAGGTCTGCAAAGATCTCTTGGATTGGTGGACACAAAATAGCACAATATTCCAGAATTGTGTCCAAAATGCTGAATGCTTAGAAAAAAATAATTCCTTTGCATTGCTGGCTATGTCTTTTCCTAATACAGCCTTGATGGTGGTTAGCCCTCATCACTGCAAGGACATGGTACTGCCTTATGTTCAGTTGCTGCCTGCCCGAACTCGGAGGTCCTTAGAGCACACTATTTCATTTGAGAGTTGTGGGTACTTAATGATGAACTTCATGAGCTTGTACGGTTCAGGCAATACACCCTCTCTTTCTTAACAGTAGCATAGTATTCTTTTTAATTTTTTTTTTTTTTATTATTGGAATGAAAACCAGTTAAAAATCAAGAAACTTTATGTTATCACATTTCAGTCAGAAGAAAGGAGTAAGTGGTAAGTTACATTGCAGGTACTAGTTTTGAGGTTATCTCTTCTGGCTGGCTTTCAGGGGTGAAAGGAGCAACTACTATTAATCATAGGATGAAAGTTTGTCTGTAAGTGAAGAGGCATAGCGATTAGAAGGCCATGGCTCAGCATGTCTCCCCAAGTGTGGCTTTCCTTATGTAAAAGGATAGGGATTTCCTACTCAGCATTTGGTTTTGGGGGGTTGGGGAAATGTCAAAAGCAGAGACCCAGAAGCTGCTAATCAGGTTGTGATAGACATCAAATGACAACTCCTTATACCCCAGATGAACCCTACTGGGTGTGTAGGCAGTGTCTCTCCTATTCTCTCCACCTGTCAGATGAATATGCTCCAACACAAAATTGAAACTCACCTAATACGAAAACAGGCATGAAGCCTCCACAGGGGATTGGCATCGTGGTGGCAATAACAGCCATGCAGAACTAGAACAGAGGCAGAGGGTGCAGTTGTTACTGAGCAGCAATAGCATTTCCTGCTGCCCCACTCTGTGCCCAGCCTGACTACAGAGACCAGAAAACTGCAGAGGTGCAGTACTGCTAACTAAGCTCTGTCTTTGCAGTACCAAACCTGGCCAAATACAGCTGAAAACTGACTATACTGCAGTGAGAACAAGGCCACGTCTTTGCCCAGAGTAAAACAGCAGTTTCTTGTTTATGTGGTCTATCCCAATGTTGAATATATCCAGAAGAAAGTCAACTGCTCCGAGCAGTTACCTAGTGAGTACAGAAGGCTTTTAGTTAGTAGGACAATGCCACGGAATCTAGTGTCTGAGGATACAGCTCTTCCAAAGGCAAACAGATGGACTCAGATACACCATGTAGTCCCTCCCTCTTTCCTTCACGTAAACACAAACTTTTCTGCCAGGTACCCTGTAATAAGAAATATCACAGGTGGAGAACCCTTAACTATCTGTCAGAAATTTGAGAGAGTGTTTTACTTTAGATGGAAACAGTTGTGTCAATCAGTCATTGATAGGCTTTCTTGATCTACTGAAATTTTCAACCGACATTACAAGGTGGCCTCAGCTCTTCTGCTCCTTTGCAATAAATAAATAATTTAAAAATTAGCACCCGTTCTATTATACTTTTATCCTTTTGTGTATATTTTTTCATCTTAGGAAAACCTCTTTCTTGTTACTTGGAATATGATGCTTTTTTCTTTCAAATGCCTTTTTTTTTTTTTTGCTCTGTCCTGTGTCTGTTACACAGCTGATCCTTTCAGAGGCTGAAAAGTTGCAACTTCCACAGACCATGTCAGGTCAGAACTTTTAATCTGCTGTTGCCTACTGAGAAGTGAGCAAAACTGTTTCCAGCTGCATTTCTACATGAAGTTTTGGTACTGCTAACAAATCCTTGAGCCTTACACAACTATAGATTGTGCTTGCATATTCCCGTTTGTCTCCTATCTGAAGTCAGGAATATCAAATAGACTGTATCAGACTTCATTTAGATCAAACATAAATTACCTGAGAGCGTTTTATTCAAGTATTTATTTTTGTGGAACTTGAGTAATCTTTCATGATTTAGTCCTCCCTACCAGCTAGTATACAGTGGGTACCAACGGTCATTCAGCAGGATGCATGAGGAGGATGACTTAGGGAGCAGAAAAGGAGGCCACTGAATTAAGGAAACTATGCCCTAATAATTTTGGTAATGTTGCATTCAAGGTGGACAAACATCACATCAAAAGATGTAGGAATCCATTGCAGTTGTAGTGCTTCATTCAATACCCAGCAGCTCCTCATTGGCACTTCACAAACTGTTCTACAAAAGGGCAAGAACATTCAGTCTGAGTGTAGAAGGGTTATGGTGAGCTGGGCTTCCTACCTTCACGAGAAAGAAGAGCAGGATGGTGACGAAGACACTGACTTTAGGATGGATCCAGGCAGCAGATTTCCCTAGGATCTGGGTGTCCCCAGTGTGTTTGATCCAGGTGTAGTTATCGAAGAGAGTGCTGATGGCTTCCCGTGGCATCAACTAAACAGCAAAAAACCAGGTATGAGTCATGAGATTAGATGTAGTAAATATTTTACCTCTATTACAAGGAAGTGAAGGAGACTTTTACTTTGGTAATTCATGACTACAAGACTTAATTCACATTTTTAATCTTCAGGAAGAGAGACAGAACTTTACCCAAAGCAGTAAAAAGAAAACTACTTTTACACATGGGGTAACATCTTCCTTATTATTTGCTTAGGAGAGTGGACCTTTTTCAAGTTTTCTGTGAAGGAGGTACCAGAGATCAAACAGTGCCTCCCCAGTCCAAACTCCTCTCATATCTTTCTTCCCTTTTCCATGACACAAGGTTATTGGGGCAGAGGATAAGGAGATAATGTTCCACAGAACTGCACAGAATTGATAATACACTTTCCACTCTCACCTCTCCTGCCATGAACTGCCCAAATCCATGAGGAAATGTCACAGACGCTATAAAGAAGGTTATAACAGCAGGGTATATCAGTCGGCTGTAAAGAAGGAAAAAGTTATTACAATAGGCCTCACACTCTGTTCTTGTAGCACCATCAGTTCAGGACTATGAATGCTATCTCTGTGAAACCTCTCTGTATTTGTATCCATTGCTTTGGATGCTGTTACTAGCAGTTTAATGCCCTGCTCCATGGATTATCATAATTCATAGAGCTCACCTATCAGCAAAGCCCTTTTCCCCATCAGAATTAATGTAATGGGAGGGATGGAGGAAGAGAGGGATGTACAACATGCACAAACTTGAATATGTGGGGGAAATATATATTTGCAGTGATATGTTGACCTATTGTTAAAAGCCAGTACTTTCTCCATTTGTCCTGATTATGACAGTCTTGCTTCTTCACCCCCCATGCAATGTATCCTGTCCTAGTGGATTTTAATGTAGGGTTTTTTGATACATTTCTGCAGGCACCCCTTGTTGCATTAATTCATATGGGGAAAACTGCTTCTCTTTCCATTGAATTGCTGACTGTCACAGTTTTGGGGAAGGTGTCCTTGGTAGCCAGTGGGTGTAGCAGTACCTGGCCAGTGGGGCACAGCTGGACAGAGGCTGAAGCCATCTGTGTCCTTCTACGCTGTGTCCAGTCCCAGGGTGGCTTTCTGGGTAAACCGTGACACTTCACAAGCACTAAGACAACATGAGCCTAAACTGTTTCCACATGCTGGACTAATCCTGTCATGTGTTCCCTGGCAAGTTGCTGTGTTTCCTACACAGGAAGTGTTGGCCGAGATTTAGGAAGACAAAATATAACTTGTAATTTGTTTGAGTCTAAGGACCTCAAAAATTCTGAGAAATCAGTGGAAAGTAAATTCCCACTTTTCAGGCTTTGTTCCACTTCTCTATTAAATTGATTTGATAGCCCTGCTGATGCTTGTGGGTAAGGCTATGTTATGAAGAAAGAAAATTTTTCTTCCACATAAGAAACTAAGTTAGTTTGAACTTCTGTTTTTCTAGTGGTTTTCTTTTGCTCAGGCCTGCAACTTGATAAGAAATAAGGTCCTCCACACCTCTCAACTTGAAAAATTCTCATAGCATCAGATTTTTTCTATAAAGAGACTGAAGACATTTACAGCTAGCCACCATTTCTTCTTCAGGTTATAAAGTGTGGAGGTTAGGACTTTATGAGAGAGGGGAAAATAGTATCTTCAAGTGTCCTGTAAAACTTTATTGTCAAGACTTTTATTTTTTTTTGCATTTCTGTTCCATGCATTTCATACCATTTGTTTCCTTACTATCAATTTCAGATTTTGGTTCAAAAGCATGCAGTAATTGGAATACTGCAGCACATTCCTTACATTTTTGCCAACACTTTGATTAAAAAACATATATATTTTAAAAGGATAGTTAGATTTCAGCTGTATTTAATTTTTGTGAAATATAAATGATGTTGAATTTTTCACAGATCCTAAAAAAGCCAAACAAACCAGAAACAGCATGATTTTAAGAAGCATGATCATTGACTTTCTAATTTAAAACATTTTCTGTCCAATCAATAATTTCTTTTGTCCTCTTACTAAATATTGCAGTCTCCCTTCTAAATCAAGAAGCCATTTGAAACTATTGAGGCTGATCAAAAAGAGAATCCAGTGCAGGAAAAATTCTTTTGATGGTTGCAGAGATCTTACTCTCATATAGGAGCAGTTTCTTGTATTTTTACTATGTTACACATGAAATAGTTCTACTGTCTTCCAGAAAGCATTTGCTACTATCCAATACCAGTAGGGTGTAAGAACCGGGTCCCTATAAAAAAATATCTTCACAAGCACTCACTATTTGGTGAGAAACTGGCTCAGAGCTTTATGACGTCGGACGCCCAGGACCACTTGGCGATTGAGATAAACAAAAAAGGCTCCAAGGAATCCAGAACATATTCTAAAATGCAGAAAAAGAAATAAAATCATGCCAGTCAACAGATAATACACAAACCATCAACCAAGAAAATGAGTTTAAGTGGTTTAATCTTCAGCTGTTCGTGAAGCCTTTTAAATGTCAACTAGAGGTTTAGTCCTACAGCAGCTCATTTGAAGACACTGACTCCCTGATGAAAGGGGAGAGATTATGTTGGACCTCTTTTTCATACACACTACCATTTTACCAATTTTCTCTTGCTGAGAGGGGGAAATCTCATCTATAAAAGTCTATTAAAAAATTTATAAAGAGACTGACTGTTCTCAGTGGGGGCTCGTGAAGAGCAACTGGGCAAGGACCAGTATTGTCAGAACTTAAACATCAGGCTGGAACAGAAAATAGTAAAAGTGAAGGGAGTTTTAAGTCTGATTCAGTAAAATGATATGCCTACTACAAATACTAATAGTAATAGGAACTCTTGTGCCTAAAGCAAAGTACGTCATCTCTATGATCCTAATCACTTGGGCTTATGTTCCTGATCCTAATAAAGTAAGAAAAAAGTGTAGTTGTCTAAGAATTGGCCTGATCCTTAGGCTCTGTAGCTTAAGGATACTTGGATAAATAGGGCCTAATACTCAAAGGTGAAATATAAAAAAAAGAAGAGCGAAGAAAGACTGCATTTAGAATTGGTAAAAGGAATCCTTAGTTTATGTGGCAAGTAATTAGCTCACATAATAATGAGGATAAACAGTTAATATTTTTATTCTATTAATTTCTAAAACTAATGGATTTTTCCTTTGTTATATGTTATGCATGCTTTTGCCAAATCTCATTCAATGATTAATTTAGTATACTTAAAACATTGTATGCTGAAAATAATTCGGCTTTATCATTTAAAAATTGCACAGAAACATGTTTAAACTAAATAGAAAGCTTTTCACAGACAAACATCTCCCATGAATTACTCTTAAATATTTTAAGCCAGCACTGATTAGAACAGTGTTTAAAATAGACCAGTCCCTTAGGCAATATAAACCTAAAGACTGCACAGTGAACTGAATTCTCTATAATACTTTATATTAAAATATAGATCTCTCCATTCATATCTATCAATTTATCAATAAACTGGAAGAGCTCCTTCTGTATAGATTATGCAAATTAACATTTCCTGACACAGAAAAACAAGATCTACCTCCTTGACAGTGCTTGTCCTACCTGAAAGTGAAGAAATATGTTGGGTAGAAAGAGAGTTCAACTTTGAGACTTAATGTTAAGAGAATTTGGAGCATTCCAAGCTGGTATCAGGACTTTATCCAAGACTATTGAAGTCTTTAGGGTTGTTTTTTATTTTAAATACCATGTTGGACACCCATGCATTTGAAAGCATTTTGCAGTTGTCATATATGCCTTTCCTAGCCTATGTGAGTGCTGAAAAAAGCCAGCTCTGTCAACTCTGTCCAAAACATGGTGACAAGAAGTTTTGCATTCTAACAACCAGCTGTAAATCACAAGGATTATGTTTTTCCTTGCCAATCTAAGTCAATACATTCCCCCAAGTTCATTATGCAAGTCTGTTTAAGAGGAAGAACAAAGTGAATACATGTTACTAGAAAAAGTTCCTGTGTATTCCTAGATTTTTCAATATATCTGATGTCTTCAAAAAGTCCCACTTGAGTTCATAGTCAAATAACTTAATAGGAGGGTAGCCGAGTAAAAAAAGCTGTAAAACCTCAAAAATATTTCTGATCATGGATACAGGTCTGGCAACAGGATATGTTCACAACAGCAGCACAGGCATTTGTTCCTACAGTGTATTCCCTTCGTTACTGCGCTGCAGTGATTTCCCTGAAGCCTCTCTCAAGCTCTAACCAAAGTAGTTTCCTCACAGTAATTCCAAACTCATCTTTTCTCCAGTATTCCCCAATTTTCATTTTTCTTAAAATCATTCTTTCATTTCCTCCAAATTAACGGTTGTTCTCACTGAATCCAATTACGGTTGGTTACCCTTGTCACCATGTTGGGTATACCAACCTCTCTTGAAAAGGATAATTATTCTGACTTTGTGAAAAGGAAACTTCTGCTTAAATCTTTTGTCCCATTTTTGTCATGTGAAAAGGGTACCTGTTGGATCTGTTCATTTGGGAATAATGTCAAAACAGTTAAAGGGCCAGTCAGTAAATCTATTCCCAGAACTTAGACCAAGTTAGACCCTTTTTATTTATTTATTTTTTAACCTCAGAGCTTAATTTCTGAAAAAGATATATGGAAAGGAAATAACAAACAGCTTGATAATACCCATATTTCCTTCCTTAGCCACTGTGATATAACGGCACCATTTCTGAAGGAAGAATTCCAACAAATTCTGCCTTATTTGTGACAACCAAAGTGGCTAAAAGTGGTGTATGTAACTTTGTGGCATAAGAATTGCTAACAGAGATTGTATTATAACCTTTGTAGAGCAAGGAGTCAGTTTCCTGGGAACTTACCCTATTATAGCAAATGCTGGCAGCTCTTGCAGATCAAAGGGGAAATCCATACGGAAGTTTGTTCTGAACAGGGCTGTGATGGTAACTGTGAGAGAAGAAAGGCAGAGAAGGAAAGAAAATAATGAGGTGAGAAGTTAAATGCAATAAAAGCCAGGGGTAGGAACAAGGAAACTACTTTATACATGCTCCTGTGTGGTTTCCTGACATTATATACATTATTACAGATTGGCAGACTGCTCTGATTTAGTAGGTCCTATTTTTGAGCACTTGCAACCCTAGCACTCTAGATGGTCTAGGTTTGTTTTCAGAGAATGTATGCATTTTTTAGCTACAATCCCATATTTTTTAAAGGGTTTTCTTTTCTTTCTTGTCTTCTACCATCCATTCACTATAAAAAAAAGCTCTTCCCAGTATCTTTACTGACTGAGATGTCTGTTTGCTGAGGCAGGCAGTGCCTGCATATCTGAAGCAGCTGTGTCACTTCTCACAGTTGTGACTGTCTTCCAGAAACAAAACTCAGATCCTCCCTGAAGCTACAGCTTCAAAATTTTTGACTGGTACCAAAACAACGAAAGGCTTAGAAATCAGAGATGGAAAAGATCAGCTAAGTCCCATCTTGTCCAGCCCACCCCTCCTGGCCGTGCTGCCCTGCTACAATGAAATCTTGAAACCTGTCCTGCTTTTGTCTGGAGGTGTGGTATTGTGTGGAAACAGTAAACATCTGTATGTTAACAGATGAAGGATAAATTAGCAATTCAATACAGAGTGGAAGTGCAGCTGAATGAGGATGGATATAAATCCCAATTTGCCCTGGATGAAGGAATTATTTGTTCAATGAGGAAATAAAAGAAGCAGTGAAAATCTAGCATATGATAATAACAGGAGGCATTAACTACTTGTTATTTGGTCAGACAGAACTAGGTTTAGATTAATGATTTAATGAGGTCTCAGTGGGCTACATTACCTAAGATAGCTAAGCCTAAAATTGCATTCTGGTATCCAAACTGGGAAGATCTTTCTCTGTCTCTTCTCCCTGTTCCTTCCAGCTGTGCTATTGTTCTCCTCTCCCATTGGGCCTACTCTGACATATCACAGGCTTCTCTGAGTTCCTTTGCCTCATTAAAACCTCCCAGAAAACCAATCTGCTCTTTTCCTGGATTACTCTTTGCCAGAGAATGTGTTGAATCGAGGGGAACAACAAACACAGAGACGGTACAAGGGAGGTTTAGAAGAACAGTCAGGGATGGAATATGGTGAAAAGCAGGATGTCCTCTTTTTTGTTAGATCAGCCCAAGAAAGGGACCATCTCAGGTCAGTTTTAGGAAACAGATAGTCCAAGCCACTAAAAGGCAGAGCATTAAAAATATAGTAGGGGTCATCATCAAAGAGTTTTGCCACAGGGTGGCAAGATGACCAGAGCAAAGGGAAACAGTCACAGCACTTAGTCTGAGTGTTTCTGGGTTCCCTCTCTACTCCCATAGGACAGAAAGAGATTTCCACAGAAAGATTCATCCCACCTATCTTCATCCCCTTTCCTGAGTGACTAAGCCATCCTGAAACTGAATGTCTAAGCCCTTTTCTCTCCATTGGCTACAAATTGTAATAGTTTAGAATAGCTGTCCAATTCTTACAAGGTTAGAAGTAAAAAGGAATGGGAAAATCTAGGTAATTTGAAAGTCTACTTAAAAATAGATTTGAATTTTAAAATAACACTGAGCCATGTGTAGAAGCAACCAGAAGGAGCAGGAGGAAGGCAAGCCTTGAAACCCTATGGCAAATAAGATGAAAGTCCAGGACATAGTAAAACAGAAATCCTGCAATTTGCAGAACTCCAGCTTTCCATGCCTGGCAAAGAGGGGTTCAAGCTGCAGCAGCCAACCAGAGTGATTGGCAAATAACCAGACATTATTTGGAAAGTACAGATAATGGTGTAAAGCCAGGCAACAAAGCCATGAGTATTGAAAAGCCGGCAAAGCTTCTGTGGATTTAAGAAATAGAAGAATTTTGGTGACTTACTACTCAACTTATTTGCATCTGTCATTCTGTTGTGATCACTTCCCTACCTGCTTCTTCCTGGTAGCAGGCATAATAGAAAAACCTTGCATGAATAAAGACTGGGACAACTGAGTGTGTAACTTTCCAAGGGAAATAAATGAGCAAGAAAAGACATGAAAGACAAGTTAGAGCAGACATGATAAAAGATCATAAAATAATGAATGACTAAGCTAGATAAATGTTTCTAGTTCCTTAATACAAGGACAAGGAGACTGACAACACAAAGGAAATACAGAACTGTGAAAAGGAACAATTTTTCATAGCCAATTGAATCATGGCATTTTTTTAACCTAGACAGTCAATAGAGAAGAATTTAAGGAGCCATTAATATGGTATTAAAGCTGTCTGGATGATTTTGAAGAAGGGACAGGAGTCAAGATGTTTCAGGATTAAGCTAATTTCTAGTGATTTCTAGTGATTTGAGAGATGAATAAGAGAGTCAGAAAAGACAAAGTGAAGGACAGGAGATTATCTCCTGTTATCTGTCTTTGTGTTTCTTATATTTTTCTCTGTAACGAACAGAAAGATAGGGGGTTTGGGTTTTTTGTGACAGACCTAATGGTTAAATACCTCTCACTTTTAGGCAGTGCTACATCAAGAAAGATGTAATCACTTTCTACATTCAAGCAGTAAGTGTAGTCATTTTCTGTATTCCAGAGAATATTCAAACCCCCCAAAAATCCAGGTCTCTGGAGTCAAGAGAGACATGTCATAGCAGTTTTAAGTAAGTAAAATGCCCACATGGAGCTCACATTAATAAAATAGATATAACTGTAAGAATAAAAGATAAAGAAATTATAATGAGAAAGTTTACATAGAGATGGCAGCCTTCTGCAGCAGCACTCTATTCCCACAGTGTCTGAGATGCTCTCCTGAATAAGCCTGACTTGTGCTATTTCTGTCTGTACAAATGTCACTCTCATGTTTTTCAGTTACTGTAGACACTTTATTTTTCCAGGACCTTCAGTCAGATTCTACCAGTCCTGTACTCTCCTAATCATTTCATCATCTCAATTTTCTCGACTATGTGTTTTAATGTTTTTAGTCAAGAGATGACCAAAGCAGACCATGGCTTATCCAACAAGGATTACATCCTCTGTGAAGGGGTGCCTCAGTGTTTGCAGCCTGGATGCTATTCTGAGTAGAGGCAAAAAAAAACCCCACCTCAGGGGCCCTTTTGCTTGCTGAGGACTCATATTCTGTCATTTATCAGTTAGATGCTTCCCACCACTCCTAGGAAGAGGTTGGGCTAGACAACTGACAAGGTGACAAGGCACTTCCCTTCCTCCTTCCTTCTGTGCTGCTGGAAGTCACATGTTGTGGCAGAGGTTTCAAATATCATAAGAATATTGTGGTTTTGAGTACGATGGAAAATAATGCATTAACAGAGCAACTCTTGTGCAAAGAGAGTAGGAATGGTTCTTAGCTTACCTGCATCCTTGTTCCAGACAGCAAGGACTCGGAACACAAAGGCACTAAAGGTAGCTGCAAAGAAGCCTCTCCAATAATTGCGCACAGCAAAGTAAGTGGAGGTGACCTCGATGCTGAAAAGAACCCCTAGAAAGAGTTGGAAAGGGAGGAAAATTAAAATAAGCCCTGTAATGTTAGAAGCATGAGAGAGGATTCTAACTAGCTTTCTAGAGCAGTGGTCTCCACACTTCTTTGATCATGCATCCCTACCAATAAAAGGTTTTTGAGCATGTACCCTTCCCCCCCATATGTGTATTTGTTTAAAAATAATACGCATGTACTACTGTAGTAAAATATTACATACAATATAAAACATGGGCAAAAATAGAAATTAAGCAAGGATGAGATAAAGATGAAATAAAGATAATTTAAAAAAATAATTTGCTTTATTAATGAAACAAAAAACATTTTTATCACTAAAATACTAATATTCTTTATTTTTTAAAATCTGGGTTTATTGCTCTGTGACACAGTGATTCAAAGGTCTGATTCTATGTTCAATTTATTTTGATGCTTGGTCTTAAAGGCTGTCATATCTACAAAGAATATCTCAAAAAGACACATAGACCCAATGCAAGAAATGTATCATTCTCTCTGCTGGCTAAATCATGATACTATTTTTTCAGTCCCACCCACCACCTATGCAAAGATTTTTGTTAAAATTTGGATAGTAAATTTTAATCCTCCCTGATGTCAATCAGTTGTTCTTGTAAAATAATCAGAAGATGCTGAATTTTTGTATTTTTAACAAGTGGATTCAAAACCCACTGAAAATCATAATCTTTAAGATTTTTAAGGAGGTAGAATTTTCTGGTTTCAAGTCTTTTGAGCATATCTATACAATGAGAGAGTTTTTGTAGCTAAGACACTTACATTGTATTTGGCAACAGATTCACAAAACCTCCACAAGTTTCTTTTGAAAAGCAGTTTTTCACCCACTGTTAGAACATCACTTTCACCTTGAAGTACATCAAATATGTTTACTTTTTCAAAAATAACTGCTAGGTAGTTGTCACTTGTCATCACAGAAAAGATCAGCAAATTCAGAACACTTGTCTTTTTGTGAAAGAAAAATGTGCAACTGGACTTTAAATTCAGTTGCTATGAGATAACCAGCAAATGCCTGTAGGATTTTCATGGTCACTTCCCATCTCATTATGAAGTATTGTAAATATTCTACTGTTTTAGGGTCTTGTTTTTATGACATTAACCACATCAATGACATCCTGTAGCACTTTGTGCATGTCTGGCTCCCATTTCTTCACTGCAATAGCTTGTCTGTGAACACTGCAGCACGCAAATTCCAGGTGTAGTGGTGTCTAGGTAACCTTACCACCCAATTCTTCTCTTATTCTGCTCCACCAGTGGTTACACTTGCACAGCTCTTCCATAAAACATTTTTCATTAAAGAAGTAATTTACGGTTGAGAATACAGCTTCTGTGGTAGATCTTCCTTTCAGTGTCTCACACAAACAAGTTCTGCATTTCACTACCAAAACAGACTCTGGAAAATACCATCATCTGAGGCATTTTAGAAACATCTGTACTTTGACCCAGCTGTACAGGAAGCCTCTCCCACTGTGTAATTTTTACAGACACTTGTTTATTCAAACCTTAAGCAATGTCCTCTACGGCTCTTCCAGCAGTGTTTACTGATGAAAGAACACATTTTAGTTTGCTGCTTTATTACTTTCTGTGTTTTATCACAGCTATTTTTACATTTCATGGCAGGAAGAACAAGTGTTTCCCCTGTGGTATGTGGTATTTTCTCTTTTGCTGTGAAGCAAGAAAACTTAAAGGAGGCTTCTACACGTTTGCTGTTAGGTTCAGTGAAATTTTGTACAGTAGTGGATTGAATGTCACATGGTTTGAAACATCGCTGAAAAAATTGTAGAGGTTTGTCTTCATGTTCTGGCTGCCTAGATTTTAAACGTCTTGCTAATTCTGATGTCTTCATACCATCATTAGTTAACTTCTCAAAACACAATACACACATAGGGTGAGGTTCATCGTTAACAATAGCAGATGTAAATCCATATTTAAAACAGCCTCAAATAATTTTAATTTTTTTGTCCAATTTCCTCTCAGATCTGATTAGCTGGCCATTGTTTGTACCTCGTAATGGGACTGATTAAGGGCCTGTACTAGAAGTAGAAATATCAGCTCTGCCACTCTTTTGTCATTTCTCTCTGCTCACATTATTAGTATTATCTTCAATCCATAGCCATTTGCGGGAACCTTTTTACGCCACTTTTCCAATTTGTGAGGATTAGTTTAGTTAACACCAGATAATATAATCCATAAATCCACTTAATCCAGTGTGTGCACATATTGATTGCAATTCATTACAATATGCTGAAAGAGAGGAAATGATTGAGGGCACCATGGTCAACCCTCCGTGTTGGGAGCAACTCTATACCTCATGCACTGTATGTGACAAGTGGCCATGTGACATATTAGGGCACCACTGCCAATACATATACCTAATATTAGTGAAGTTTAATTAATTTACTTCTTTATATTAAAAATATAGAAATTCTGGTATTTCCTTCCCACACCCAATAGATCACCTTGTGCACCCCCTGGGGTACACACACCCCGATCTGGAGACCACTGTTCTAGAGAGCCTTCTCCTCTTGCCTCCAGAAAGTGGACAACATGTGGAAAAAAGACTGTCAGAGATGCTGGGGAGGTTGATAACGCTAGAGGTGTCTCTGTCCAAAGTAAACGTCACATCAAAAATGTGGTGCAGGAGAGGGGGAGAGGAGAAGAGGACTAGGCAGGAGAGGATTTAGGTACCTGAGGAAAAGGAAACAGAACAGCCACTTGCCTCCAAGTGGTGTCCCAAAGCAGCAGCCAACACCCACAGCGCACCCCACAGTCAGGACATCCGTGTAATAATAGGGCTGCTACTGGTGAAAGAGACAAAGAGAGACAGACAAACAGAAGAAAGGAGGAAAGAAAGCAGAGAGTGAGTAACAAAATTGGCAGGTATGACCGCATGATGTCACCCAGCTCTGTCACCAGCCGCAGAGTTATAGCTATGTTTATCTTACTTCTCCCTTCTGGATGGCTTCAAAATATTGAAAAGACAAGACCTGGCACAGGACAGGCATATACCTGGAATCACACATTCAAGAAATGTGAAGAAGGCAGCATCTCATTTTCCTTGGAAACATACACATTTCTGTCACTGTAGAAGAAATGGAAAATCCTCCAGAGGGTGGAAGGAGCATAAGTAGGTTTTGCTCCATCTCTTTTACTTTGCAGGGAATCTCAGGATGCACATGTGATATAGAATGCCTCAAAAAACCCACCCTGTGAGTCAGTATGCACAAGGCACACGCATGTCCAGAGCAGAGTGTGGACTAAGGCTGAAGGTTCTTCCATGCTGGGTAGGTGAGTGGGTGACAGATCACCCAGTAAAGCATTGTGCTGTCCTGGTGAAAACTAGGACATCATAACAAAAGTAAGTGTAAGGTATAAAAGGGAGAGTCTTACTCAGAGACTGAGCACCATTTGCTTGTCAAGGGCTAAACTGGCTTTTCAAATCCATCCTCCTTAATACACAGGGTGGTATTTACCTGCAACAACACCAAGAAGTTGCACACCAGGGCAATATGATGTGAAACTGTGAGCTGTATCCTGGACCAAGGTCAGCTGAAGATTACATGACTCCCAGGTAATGGAAATCACATTTGGCAACTTGATGTAAATCCAAAAGAGGAACTAGGGCTACAGAAACTATGATAACTTTCTGTTTGTTCCCATACTACAATGTTATCACAGACTACAGCAAATTTTAGTCCTGTGTTTCTGAATGCTTCTCTATCTCTCTATTCAGAGCTGAGCTAACTCCAAGGTGAGATCAAGGGCAATAAGACCAGGGTGCTCATGATCAGGGTGCTAGGTGAGCCCTGAACACCTCCAAGAGCAGAGATTCCCCAGTCTCTCTTGACACCTGTGCCACCCTGAAACACTTTTGGGGCAAGGGGAGAAATTCTTTTCATGCATAGATAGAACTTCCCTTGTTGCAAGTTGTGCCTCTTTGTCCTTTCACTGTTCTCTGAGAAGATTTTGGCTATTTGGCTAACATCTCCTTTAGCTACCAAAGGCAGAAGATAAATCACTCCCTGTTTAGCCTTCTCTTTTCTTCTCTAGCATCTCCCAGTGAACTATGTATGATGCATCCTGCAGTCTCTGAGACTATGTTAATTCCAGGTACAGAGAAAGAAACAAGAAGCATAGACCTCTACAGAGGTTTTTTGGATTTGGGATTTTTTTGCTTTTTTTTTGGATTCGGGATTTTTTTGCTTTTTTTTTTTTACCATTAACATAGATACCATTCTCCTGTATACTACCAATGGTTCCACCGGACTGGTCTGATCCTTGGTTCTGATACTGCTTTCTCTCAAGGATTTTGGCAGACTGACATATTTTGCCTTGAAGCCTCAGGCTCAGGCTGTCTACATCTTGCTAGATTGCCCACATATGCACAGTTCTCAGCCTCTCTCTTGCTTAGGCTGATTTTTTTCCTGGCATCTTTTCTCAAGTTATTAACTGAAGGATCTCTAATCTGTAGCTGACAAACTATGTTCCTTCCTTGTTTTTTTTTTTTTTGTTAATAGCCAACCAGAGTAAAGATCAGTATTACTGTTGATGCAAGATCACATTGCATTTGTCAGCTAACTCATCCATTTGAAGACTAACAGGAAAGTAGTGCATGGAAGAACTAAAGCCAACTTAGAAAAAACCACACCATTCAAAAACTCCTTACACTTCTGGGCACAATAACCATGCAAAGATGTTCAGGGCAGCGCATGGGGAGAGAGAGAAGTGAAATGAAGGCACAATGAAGAATGGAGAATGCTTTGAAGACAAATTATTTATGAATGGATTTCCACTGTGTTAGGAAGAAGCTATCATGTGCCTCTCTTTAAAGAAATTCTGTAAATCAGAAGACTAGTACAAATGCATGGGGGAGACACAAATTTCCAAATTTCTCCTCCAAGTGGGATCATGAGAAGTTGTGAAGGGACTACTGGAGTTGTCTACCTGCTCAGAGAACAGTTAATTCTGTTAATGACAAGGCTAGATGAGGTTCTTGTCCAGGTGGGTCTTGCACATTTCCAAAGGTGGAAATTCCCTGGACTCTGAACACCTATGCCAATGCTGGACCACCCTTGGGAGAAAAGAACATCATTTCCTTGAACAGAGTCAAAATTTCCCTTGTTGCAAGTTGTGCCCATTGCCTCTTGCAAAGCTTTTTTTTTTTTTACTTCTGTTCTCTACTTGATCCTTATTGACTTTCTGGACAGGCCTTGGTACTCTCCAAGTGGAACAGTGTTCATGGCTGTCAGGGACTGAACAAACTGCATCATTAGAAATCAGCACTTAAACAGGTGTCACTTTTCCTGTAACCTTCCCTTCCTTTCGCTGCCACCAGTTACACATGAAAAGAAAGAACTCGTGTTGCTGAAGTGGAGAGATATCTGTGGAGAACCTTTGATGAGAGCAGGAAGTCTCACAGCAAGAGGCTAAAGGAACTGTACATTAAATGTCACATATAGGAAGACACTTGCCTCCAAGAGGAGCCTTGAAGCAACATCCGACTCCAACTGCGCAAGCCGGCACCAGGAGGTCGAGCTGCCTATGCACGCTCTGGAACAGGGAGTGCAGCCAGAGACGGGCATGCTGGGGTTAGAGGGAGCAAAGCCAGGGGTTAGGACCCAGAACAATGAAAATAAGCAACAGCAAGCAGCACAGTCAGCCATCACTATTACAAATAGCAGGCTCTACACACTTTAGTGCAGTCTTTAGTACTGTCAGCTGGTCTTCAGCAGTGACATCTGGTCCTTGTGCACAGACAGGATCTACTCAAGTAAAACAGCACCTCCAGTTGTATTACACAGTCACTTTCTGCTAAGAGCCTGCACATAGAGGAGTTCCTACATTTATCTATATGTGCATTTGATAGATTTTTTTGTATAACCAGTCAATACGGTGATCAGCCTGCAGAGGCTGTTCTGCAATAGCAAAAGCATAGAGACGGTGTCAGTGTCTAAAATTAGCAATGCTGTATAAATTTGGCTTAAAGACAAATTGATCTTTATCTGCAGCTACTTTTTTATACAGTCAATGATCACAGTGCAAAGGTATCAATCATGAGACTGAAAACTTGTCAAACACATACTCCTAACCAGCCTCTGTGTCATTTCTGGGTAACATTGGTAGTCCTGCACAGTTATTTGGACTTCAGCTCTGGCCTTCCACTACTATTTCATTCAGCTTGTATTTTACTGCACTATCGCAGTACAGTGAACTTCATGTGTTTCCTCTGTGTTCATGGCCTACCCATACTATCCTGTGTGTCTTAGGAGCTCAGCCTGTGGAAGAGCTGTGTGCAGAGATATGTGCCTTACCTCATACACCCCACAGAAGATTGACATGAACTTGCTGAGTACCACAGCACAGATACTGGCAATATGCACAAAAGGACCCTGCAAGGGAAGACGGGGAGAAAATCTGAGAGGGTTGCCCTCTGGTTACTGACAACCATTTAGCTACTGCAGGCCTCATAACTTCTCTTTGGCCATCTCAGCCAGTAATAGAATCACTAAGGTTTGAAAAGACCTCTGAGATCATTGAATCAAACGTTTAATGCAGCATCACTATCCTCACCACTAAACCACATCCCCAAGTGCCACAACCACAAACGTTTTAAACTCTTCCAGGGATAGTGATTCCACTACTTGTCTGTTTCAATGCCTGACCACCATCTCATTGAAGAAATTCATCCTAATATCCAATCTAAACTTTCCCTGGTGCAACTTGAGGCCATTTCCTTTTGTCTTGTCGCTGGTTACCTGGGATAATTGACTGATTCCCACCTGGCTACAACCTCCTGTCAGGGAATTGTAGAGACTGAGAAGGTCTCCACTGAGCCTCATTTTCTCCACACTAAACAACCCCATTTCCCTTGGCCACTCCTCATAAGACTTGTGCTCTAGACCCGCCAATCTTCCTCAGTTCTCTGATCTCCATTTAATTTTTTTTCCCTCTCAAAGACTACCTGACTTGAGTCCTTTGATGTTTCCTATATCATGTCTTTCAAAGTGGAAGGAAAATTGCCAACGAAATATAGGTGTTGCTGGAAAGAGCAGAGCTTTGAGAAGAGGAATTGTGGTGAAGGTAAGAAAACATTTATAGATTCTTCTTCTGCAGACAACTCCCACCTTCCAGACTCTCATCACTACTGCACATGGAATCAGCAATATTTACCTCTTTCCCCACAGGCATGCCACTTCCAAGCCCAGCTGTGAGGGCCACTACTTTGGCCACAAAAGCTTTGAGAGTGAGATACTCCTTGAGGACCACTCCCCTCATAATGGTCTTGAGTTCTGGGATCCCAGACCCTGAAAACAACAGCAGAGCCGAGGATGAACAAAACCCACAGGCAAACGGAACAAGAAAAACGAGACAGACAGAAACAGATCTTGCCATGCCTTCTGCCCTCACCAACAGCCTGTGGAGAGACGAAGTGGCAGAAACTGGCCGCAAACAGAATAAGACCAAGTGGGAACGCAACCCACACCACGTACTGCAGAGGGACATTCGGGTGCAGCTGTCTGTATGTCCACTTGTAGGCTGTAGACACATAAAGAAAGAACTTGTCAGTAACCACAGCTGCTCCAAACAGGCTGGTAGACATCAGAGAATCACACGATTGCTAAACGTGCCCATGCTAAATCTCCTTCAGAAATACTACCCTAATGCTACCCTAATGCTACCCTAATGCTCCTTTTCTAAGGCAAGCCTTGCTACATTTTGAGTACGAGTTCCCAAATAAAGCAAGCATTCTGCAGGAATGTAGAGAAGACACTATTAATACCTGTGCATGAGTGTGGCATAAAAAGAGGTGTGTTACATGCAGCTGTGAGGACAAATCACTGTGCAGTGTCTTTTCATTTGACAGTCTGAGGGTCTTGTGTGGGTTCTGAAGGACAATAAAGTGGTCTACCAATAATTTCTTCAAAAACTAGTTTAAAAGCTCTGATTATGGTTTCCCTTCTAGAGCAGCAGCATGCTCTTAAAACAGCAGTGGCACCATTGCTCAGATGGTAGCAGCACAAGCTGCTGAGAATCCAAACTGAATGGCAACTCCTCTGCAACTTCATCTTCCCTGCCTGAGCTGGCTCCCCACACACCCTCAGTAGAGGCTGAGACTTGGCAGAGGAAAAGGAAAAAAACCCTCAAAGGACTCAGCTGCAGGGAGTATAAGGGACAGGAACCCTTGGAGTAGATTATGCCAGTCACCTGGTAGATGGGGAAGCTCTAGGGGGAGGAAGACTGGGCTGAAGGAATATTGGAGCTTTGAGGAATTCCAGTACCTGGTGGACATCAGCAGCCAAGAGGAAAAAGCTGATGTATGTGTGTGCCAGTCAGGACTGGGACACCGAGGGTAAGGACAGAGGAACAGTGCAGTTAACAGGATGTGGCAGTGGAGTGTGTGCGTGTGTGCACACTGTGATGGAGGGATGAAAGAGCTTGTAATTTTTATTGCTGGCAAAGGGTGACAGATCACAGGAAAAATGCAGGGAAGGTATATAAGACAGGGAATGGGAGATCTTTGTGAAAAAGTTAAAAGGAGAGAGCACTATGTGCCCAGGTGGCAGAAAAATTCAGGGCACTGTATAAATAAAAATTGGAAAGAACAATAATGAGGTAAAGAGCAGAAACAGTGTCAGGAGGGCATCTAAGAGCTCCTTCCCCTCCCTATCCCACATGTTCTTAATATTTTTGGGGAGAAAGGAAAGCAGTATAACAACAAAGGCCACAGTACCATTTCCCCGTGCTCCTGTATATTCAAGGGAGCAGAAAGGAAAGGGATTCAAAAGAATGGTTTGTCTTTGACTCATCATACACATATCCTTTGTTTCTGCCCACTTACTTCCAAATTTTCCCCTGTCATCCCTTTAAAGAACCTCTCCCTAGCTAACCTTTACCCTACTATGTTGCCAGGACTTCAAACTTTCCAAGTAGCAGGGGTTGAGGAGGGGACACTGATGTTAAAGGAAGAGCAACACTGGTCACCTGACTTTGTAAAACACTCATGTCATTTACTGGCTGCTTTTGCAACACCTGAATGGGACCCACCCTGTACGGTCTTTGCACTGGCATAATCCACTCCCCAGCTCACCAACGCCATGACCAGACCCAACAGAACCAAGAAAATCCAGTCCTCTCCAAGCTTCTTGGTAACATATTTCTGGATGCGTTTAGCACAGTCTGTGGAGGGAAGAGTGAACCAGGAAAACTGAGTGAACACAGATGAAGCTGTGTCTGTCTCTCCTATGCTGAGAACTGACTACAACAAGGACTTATTTGGAGGCATCATGGGCTTCATGTCGAAGGAGTGGTACCCATCCCTCTGTCACACAGTTCTGTAACATCTTATGTAGTTTAAAAAACATTTTAAAAAAGGAAAGGTGGGGGAATGGGCAGGACACACAGGGTGGAATTTATATCTTGTACACTAGCAGCAAAAGTCTGATACAAGGAGGTCCTTTTCCTCCTGCTACAGAGGTCTGTTGTGGAAAAAAAAATTTACTTGGGTTTTTTTTTTTTTTTAATTCCAAACAGATCTTTTCTCTTTCCAGGATGAAAGCTCATATGAAAAAGGTTTTTCAACCTAATGATATTTGATTCCTTTTCCTTCCCTCTCTGCTTCTCCTCAGTCACACTTGCTTAAATTCCATCTCTCTTGCTGGCCTACCCAATATCTGGTCATAGGATAATGAAAGATGAATTGTCCCTACCTTGACATTTGGAATAGTGCTCTTCTTTGATCTGTACTTGACTGTCACGTTTCAGGGGTCTTCCATTGTTCTTTTGGGCCTGTTTCTTCAGTAGTCTTGCTGCTTCCTTCTCTGAAATGTTATCCGTTATGTGGTCTGTGTATCGGCCATAAAGCTAGAGGAGCAGAAAACAAGAGGGATCACAAGGAAAAGGTAAGGCAAATGCTTCTTCACAAATAGCATTAAGGATGACAAGGCAGGTCTACCAACAGTCTAAGGTACAGAGTCAAATGTAACCAAGCAGGGAGACTGAGACACAGAAACTCTGAGACAGATGCAGCTCTTTCCTTTTTTTCCTTTTTAGTTCCTTCTTTCCAATTTCTCCTAAACATTTTCACCTCCTTTTTGGGAGTACAAGATATTAACACAGAATATTAATTATTTTCTCATGTCCTGGGGAAAAAAGGGCTGAGAGATTGAACATTAAGAGACAGTATTTGAACATTAAGAGATGGCTTTCTAGAGGTACAAAAGAAGGTCAAAGTAGTTCACATGAGGCCGCCCTCCTCAGGGCTGTCTCACAGATTTCAGCAGCACTGTAAAATATCTCTGAAGGTTTTGAGAGGCATTACACTCTCAAACAGGCTGCAGGAATGTCCTGCATCTGTTCCTCCTGCTGCCAAGGAATGCTTAACAGGGCACACAGCCACTGATGGTGCCCGTGGAAGAAAAGAAGCATCATCATCTCAGAAATATCACAGGCTACTGCACACATCCAACCATTATTTACCCAAATCAGCATTTTAAGTCCTCCTGTATCTCCAGTTCCTCTGAATTTCCTAATTGCTTAATCTAGTCTTTTTCTTCAGATAATAAAATTGAAACACAGTTGGTTATATGCAATTCACAACCAGCTACATGTGCTTACCAAGGACATTTCTTACACGGGCCTACAGTAAACTGGGCACTTGTGCTGTCTTGTCAACATCTTAAGGGAGTTTGAAGAACCCTGACTGTGCCCCCGTGTTTGTTTACCAGATTCCCTGAAGAGCAGCTATCCCACCTCACTCTTTCTGAGTATCGGTGGGTATGGTGTGCATTTGAGAAGCAGAAAATAAGCCTCTCCTCCTTGCATGTCCTTCAGTGAACCAGGTTTGCCTTTACTTCAGACCAGGTTACCACCTGTTGCACTTCCCACCTGTGAGAAGGTCACCCTTTGCTCCCTCCCCAGGACAACATCTGCTTCTCTGAGATCTTCTGAGTGGCAGGAGAAGAATGAGCTATGTTTTGATCAGCAAAATCAGACACTTTGGCTGGAGAATGACAGGACGTATGACAGAGATAAAGCACTACCACACACTTAGGAGGTATTTCTATTTGACAATTCCTGCCTCCCCCTTTCAAGTGATGTTCCCGTTCCCTTGAAACAGAGACTCACAGAAAGATTTACACTGGTAGGCACCTCTGGAGGTTTCTAGTCCAAGCCTCTGCCCACAGCCCGCAAACTCCAAAGCCAGGTAAACCAGATTAGGCTGCTCAAGACCTTGTCCAGGCAACTCCTAAAATCTCCAGGGATAGAAATTACCCAGCTTCTCTGAGCACCTGTTTCAGTGCTCTACCAATTAATATTTCAACATAACAAATATATGACTGAAGGTCCTAAGTTTTTTATTTATTTCCACATATTCCTCAAGAGACACTTGAACCATGTGCCATAGCTCCTTTTGGAAAACCTAGTGATTTTTTTTTTCACAGAACCCATATCTGCGCCTTTTAAAATCATCCTGTTCTAAAGCTGGCTCACCCGCTGCCTCTTAAACAGATTGATCCTACCTGAACAGCTGAAAGTATTCTTCCATTCATCACTGTATTGGAAGCTACACAAATCTAATGCAATTATTAGCCACGTGATTACCAACACATTCTAGGTAAATTAAGCAGTGAAGACTCTTTGCAGTGAATAATGGCCATGCTCTGACCCCCTTAAAACAGACAGGACAGTGAAACATCAGGCTGAAGAATTTCATCTACAGGGTAAACTGTCACATAGAGAATGCAGTCCTATCTAGCAAACTGCTCATTTTTTCTTTTACTGTGTCTTTCAGACAGAAATGCTAGCAGATTTTAGATAAAAGCATTTGCACATCACTGCAGCCAGTGTTTTATTGCTGTTAAAAGGTCATGAGGGATGGGTTTATGTCCAATACAACTTAAACCCAACCATAAACTCAAACCCATGTCAAGTATGAGATTCAAATTAGAATCTTCCATCTGCCAGATAGAACAGCATGACAGTATAATAGTACGAATTTTGAAAGTCCTCATATGGTATCCTAGTTCACTGCTTCTGCCTGGCTGGAAAATGGTGCACTTGGGATATGGAAAAAGGAGTTAGTCCACAGACATAAAAAAGAAGTTGCTGTCGTGGCAAACCAGGTAGTGTCAACGCATTTAAAGAATGCTTCACATATGAAAGAACGCTTTACATATGTGTTTTGCTTCTCCAGGACTCTGGAAGGATCTCAAATAGTAGGAGATTGTGGGACAGTGAAAGAATCCAGAAATTGGAGGATGACCTTACAGTATAATTAGGTTAGGAAAGAAATATCCACTCTACTAGAAGATGTGAAACTAAAAATATAACACAGTAGGACTCTGACTGTTCCTTCTTCTGTTGCTCCCTCTCTCACACATGGAACACAAGGTTTCTGAGCACCAGAAAAAATGAAGACAGTTTTGTAAGTTCTCAGCAACCACCTAATGGTTGAACCAGAAAAGGTACTATCATGCCTACCTTGGCTAAATGCTAAGAGAAAGTATCAAAATGGTGCAAAACTAGAGATGAAGGTATAAATACTACTAAGGATAGATGGGAGGAACATACAACCCCACCCCCTAAAAAAAAAACCAAGCCCAAAAACCCCAAACCATCCTGGGAGAAAGCACAACCAGGTAAAGTTCATTTTCAGACAAGAAGCATTTATCAACGCAAATGATCTTTTGTCTTTCCAAAAACTGGGGAAATTTCATTGTTTGACTAACAGAGGGAAAGCTGCACAGAATCTCAGGGGGAAAAAAATACACCACAAACTCAAGACATTTCTGGGAGCTATTTTCTGAGGGCTCAGTACCTGTATGAAAGTGCCCTCCTTCCACAGTCCAAAGCCTAAGCTATTTTCCATGCCATTCAGACTAAACAATACATTCCCCACAGAATACTCCAGTCCTGAAATCCCTTCCCCCAGCTCTGCCAGTGCATCCTGTTTATGATCTGCTGCTCCCAGCCACTGAGGCAGCCTTGGTCTGTACTCTCCTTCCCTCTCACTCCTGCCTTGTAGCCATCTTGCTATTCCTGAAAATATCTTCCTTAGGTGATTTTTTTTCCCTAATTGATCACCAAAGAGAAGCCATATTTGACCTCAAAGGTGAAACCTCCCAAAATGCACCGCATAAGTAAATTTAAATGTCAGGAAAACATCTTGGTCAACTGCTTAGACATAGAGCCAATGAGGGACATGTAAGGGGCAGGGGACAGCAACAAAATAATAGTTGTTCCTGAAGAAAAGGTGGCCAAGGGGAAATCTTACAGCATTTCCAGTACCTAAAGGGAGAGATGGGTTGGAGAGAAACATCAGAGCAAGATATCTTGGAGGGGCACAGTGACGAACAAAAGGGAAAAAGCACAACTTGCAAGAAAGGAAAGCCCAGGCATAGGAACATATGTCCCCATCCAACCCCACTGGAGGGTAGTTTAGCACAGGAGCAGGTGCCCAATGGGGCTGGGGAATCTTCAGTCTTGCAAATGTTTGGAACATGCCTGGAAAATGCTCTGGACAATGTGACCTACCTTTGCAGTCAGGGGTTTGGGCTGGAGAGCTCCAGAGGCCCTCCCACCTACCTCCCTCTATGAGAGTGTTATTCTGTATTACTGCATTGCCTGATTTCTTATTGCACATCCCTCCCACTACACCCATCTGTGTATTGCTGAGTGAGCTCCCTGCCAGGAACACCCTTTCTATAGTCACAAATAGCACAGCTTTTAAATACTTCACTGGCTGTAGCTGCTTTCTCATGCAGAAAGAAAACAATACAAAATCCTACATTGTATGATAATGTATATTTTTATCAAGGTATATTACATCATCTATCACATATCTACTATCTGTTACATGAATTGATAAAAATATATGCTTATTATTATTATCCTACTAGTATTATGTTATTATCTATTAACCACTATATGCTTTTTGACTATCAATTATCTGAAGGTCATAGGCCAAAGATCAAGTTTTTACTGTTCTGGGGCCTATGTAAACCAAACAAAATCATATGTGCAGCAAAAAGCAACAGCTAGGAAAAGAAAAGAGCACAACAGAATCAAAATCTCTGTCAAATGTTTTTTCACATGACAGTGGGGAAAGAAATCTTAATGATTACTCTGTGTGGAAATAGATGAAAACATGTGCAACAGGTTGTTTTTCATGCTAATAACATGATAATAAGTGTGCATGTTTGTACAAAGTACACACATGCATATTTATAATTTATCTGCATGTGCATGAATGACTAGCAAAATATACACATTCATAGCAAGCCTGGCTTAGCCAGAATATGTCTGCACTCAAAGTTCCATGCATAAATGTACATGCATACATGTACATGACTGTTTATGTTAAATATTTCTAGGACATATTCTTCAGTAAAACTATAAATACAACTGCCTGGTTTTTAGATTGCAAATTACCTTCACAAATGCATACTTGCTTGGGGATGTTTCTGCCTGAAGATATGCATGGGAATGGGTTTGATGGCCTTCTTTTTGTACGTGAGGTCATCTATCTACGTTCACTGACCACCACACTTCTGGAACTGAGCACAGAGACACTCTGGTGTCAGGGAGTAAGAGCACAGAACTGGTTGTGTTGCCTGTGTCGTCTGTGCCTGCTGGAGAGTGGTTTTAGGTGTGTGGGACCGGCATATCTGGTGGACATGTGTGAACTGGGTTGTTTCTGTGCATGGATGTGCTTTACTGGAGAAAGGGTTTGCATCGTGCAGCTCCCCACACTCCAGCTCACTCAATGTATTACTGCATTGCAGCATCCCAGGTGCTGCCCTGCTCACACCCCCATGGGGCAGGCCTGACTCCAGTGGAGCTCAGCCCCAGGTGGGCACACACACCTCTCCACCCCATCCCACCCCCCGTGCTCACCCTCTTAGTATGGCTGCTGCAGCAAAAGCACTGCCTTGCATTGGTGTAAATAAAGCCTAAACTGCTCCAGCCAGACCTCCGTCCGTCTTGGGCTGCTGCTTTCAAACTTGCCAGTGAGGTGGTTTTAGAAAAGTTTAGTGTAGGAGACATGCAAACTCAGATGTTTTAGAGAGTTTCAGAAGAGAAATCCCTGAATATGGCCATGGAACTGATTCTCTGGTCTTTTGCAATGTGACACATAACCATCCTTGTTGGGATGCTTGTCTACTGGAGGAGATTTTCTTGGTGGTCAATGTGGCTTTTTGCCTATCACTAAATCACGTAAGTCTTTAGGAGGCAATTAATGCAATCTCCTTCCTCAATCATTCACCATCCATGAAAGAGGATTTGTATTCATGTAAGGAGAAACATCCACTTTACGAACGTCACATTCATATGCTCTCTTCCTCATAATTTGACTGGATCCTTCATTGCGCCAAAGCTCTCTTAGGTCAGCTTAATCAGAATAGAGTGGTGGGAAATAAGACACCAAGACTCTGCTGTAAACCCTCCCCTTTGCAGGAGGCTGTCCCAAAAGGAGAGGTAAGGGAGATATAGAGCATAATGCAGCAAAAAGCCATAACCAGAGTACATCTATATCCCAAACATTTTTCTGAACCACTGCTTGTATAAACCAGAGCAAGAGTCAGGTCAAGTTTAAGGGCTAGAAAATCTCTTACAGCTCCACTAAGGATTACCAAAAATATCAATATACATGTATGGGTCTATGACCATGCAGTGCTTTATGGTCAGAGGAAAGTCACAAGAGAGCTTTACTTCATCTTTAATGCTGTGCAGATAGTTACCCATATATCTATATCGATGTCTAATCTATATCTATATCTCTCACTCTTCTCTCTGGTTTTACTCACTCTTCTGCTTCACTTAATATCACTATGCAGCTGAAGGGAGCTTCAGCTTCTCTTTGCTGTTACAAATATATTAATTCTCTGGTTAATTTTCCCCATCCCAGCTTGCCCATTCCAAGTCTCTTTGCATCCATGGCAGGTGACAATAACCTCTGATTTGAATTACTGGTAGGATGCTGGGTGTAAGTATAGCCATGAATATCAAAGCCTGACCTGGGACTCAGGAAGCCAGGGGGAGAGCTGGTAGGACTGGGGATGGACAGGGATGCGTGCTCTGCCAGCGCTGTTCCGAGAGCCCCAGAGCCCGTGCGATCCCAGGGAGACCTGTGCTGCCACAAACGTCCCGTTGTCCAGCCCTACCTGTGGGTAGCTGAGGGAGTTCTCCGGGGAGCGCATGCCGTCCCCTGTCGCCCCGGCCTCGTGTCCTGCCTCCGCAGGTATCCCGTAACGGGTGCATTTCTCAAAGCAGACATAGTCGTATTGCGGTGTGCCCCCCCACAAAGCTGGCTTCGAGCTGGCTTCCTGCATCGTGCTCTCTGAGCTTTCCATTCCTCTACTCCTCCTCACGCTCAGCTGTGACTGAGCTGCTGCTCTGGGCCTTACCTAGAACCACCTTGTGTTCTGACAGAGAGCACGGCCTCCACATTCTCTGCTGATCCTTCCTTTTTTTCTCTCCTCAGACCACTCAACTTGTCCTGTTCCTGCACTGTCTTTCTCTCTGCCCCTCCTCCTCCTCCTTGTGCCTCTCTCACTTTCTTCCCTTCCTGCCCAAAGGGTTCAACTATATTTATAGCAACCTTCCTCTGCCACATGATTCCCCAGTGCCGTGTCTGATCTCAGCAAAAGGCAACTCTGCTGGGATTGAATATCAGGTGTGAGCAAGAGGGGAACTCCTGAAGGAGAGGGAGGAAGCAGGGGGAAGGAGGTGGTATGACACACAGAGCTACAAGCACAGAGACAGAAAGCAGCCAGGAGGAAGCAGAAATTATTATCCAGGATATCTCTTCTTTCACATCCCACGCACGCCCTGTTTGCAATGAGAACAAAGGTCAGTGGGATTCCTCATTTTCTCCTGAGATACCAGGTGTCCAAAAGAATAAGCAACCATCATGCCAGCAACTATGATGAGATGGAATGAGATGGATATCACTCAGTGTCCCAAGACTATTTTTCTAAGTCCACAGTCCACATCAGCAAGCCCTAATGGAGAAGTAAGTCATCCCTGTAAACTGCTGAACATTACAGTCTAATCTCAGCCTTCCCATGTGTCCTTATGGGGAATACTTTGCACTTCAAAGCATGTCACCAAACTGCTCTGTGGGTGCTCAATTATAGGTGTATGCATAAATTTAATTCTTCTTGACGCTCACTTTTCCACAGATTAGAGCATTCAACAGCTTCTCTCCACTCTGCCACTTGTTTCTCAGCCAGGGAGAGAAGCAACGAGCTCAGCCAACACCAGCCAGCAATAGGAATGAGAAGCATGTTGCAGCAACTTGGCCTAGAGACACCTCACAGTACTGTCAGGGTGCTGCCTTTAACCATACGTCCTCTGAGGGCTATTAATTAAGGAGGAGCAGAGCGTTCAAGAACTTGGAAACTGTATACAAGAAAAAATGACCTCACATGCCAAGCTACTCACACTGATTAAGAGATTTTCAGGCAGGATGGGGCGGAGAGAGGGGCAAGACAGCCTTTTTTGGATCCAGAACAGCAGTCTCATTATTTAATTTTGCAGACCCCTGTAAAACCTTTCTTCTTTTGCTTTTTTTCAAGTCAGCATGGTCCTCAAGACTAAGGTAGAAAGAAAGTGTCCAAGAGGAAGACACATTTCATTTCTTCAACAAACCACCTTCTCCAATGTTCCTGCTAAGATGTGGATATCCATTAGCAGCACTATTCCTGTGGATAAGGTTAGTCTGTACAACCCACAACTGGTAGCAGGCCAGGCAAGCACTGAATATTTACTAAAGCAATATCAGTGCTGCCCCAACGTTTACAGGCTCACCTGTTTCATTCTCACCAGCACTCACTTTACTGTCAACAAGCACTATTTTCTGGAGGAAGACTGTGGCCCATAGGTAGGACAAAACTTGTAATGAGTCACCTTAAAGAAGAGTTTCTAAGTGACTGCATCTAGGAAATCAGAGAAAAACATTTGGATACCCTCACAGGTTACCATCACAAAGGCATTAATTGCTCTAAACCTACAGAGATGCCTTTGGAAGACCATTGTCATTATGGCATACATAAAAAATGATGAATAGCGCATACTATATAGTCTGTAGTAAAATATAACAAACTGTCTAACATATAAGGTACATTATCTATAGGAAGCCTAAAAACTGAACACAGTGTGGCCCAGCAAACATCAAAGCTGTAATACAGCACCAGATCTTCAGTTGCTGTTACATGTACCAGAGGAGAACGCTCATCACAGCCACTGTAGAAAAGTAATGAGAATGTTTACCTGAAAGTGCACTCTTCTAGGTCTTGTTTTTCAAGAGGCACAAGAATGGCACATTAGAAATTGCTGCAGTATAAAAATTAATCCTCTACTGACAGCTAATCAAATTCTACTGTCTGTCTTGCATGATACTGTGGTGGAATTTCCATGGGAAATAATGATATAATAATAGCCTAAAATAGGATGATTGTACCCTGAAAGGCTTTTTCCAAGAACTCTCCCTCTCAGCTTCCAAACTGGCCCCAGCCCCACTCACCTTATCAGTAAAAGCATGAAGGACCCCAAGGCCAACCATTCACCAAGTGATTCCAGACGCTACTTGAATAAGAAACCTTTACTATCCTCATTAGGAAGACATCCTACAAACCCTCTGAGCCCTCACTCGTGCTTCCCACAGTGTAATACACCTCAGCCAGTGCATGGAATGGTAGTGATAACTATGCAGCTGACCCCGAACAATCATTGTGTGCATGGTGCTACCTATGCACTAGGAAAGACCTAGCTCATCTGTAGCTAAGGACCGAGTATTCAACTATTTCCCACTTCTCAGCAAACAATATCTCTAGTCTTTGTATCCAAATATTGTCTACCGAGGAAAAGACTGAGAACTGAAATTCATCATTTCAATGCATGACAAAATACATGCAACCTGTAGAGATACTGGATTAATGTCACATTATTTCTTGTGTCCTGAACACTAATCTTAGCATGCTACTCAGGTTATAAATCAGCCGTCTCCCTCCTTCTCCTAGGAGGTGAAAGTGCTTTGTCAGCTTTCTGGAAATTAACAATCCTTGCTCTTGCACAAGGTACCAATAATCTCTGTCACAGCCTCCAGCCTCACTGACACTAGTCTAGTTAAATTCAAAGGAGCTACTCTCAACTTGTATTTGCTCTGAGATCTGTTGCTTCTATTTCACACTCTAAGAAGAACTTGTAGACCCAACAGCTTGTCCACTTTTTCCAGCTGGCACAGCTGACCTAATGAAAAGTAAAGTTCCGGCTTTACTCATAATCTTTTCCATATTTTCGATCTGCAGAGTCCCATAAACACAGAATACAGAGCACAACCTGAAAAAAATCTGCCTTTCTGCACTGCTGTTGCCCAGCAGCTGCTGTCAAATCTCCCCTATCACTCTTCCTACAATTTCCTGCCACATCTCTTCTTTCTGTATTTTCTTTATTTCTTGTCTGTCTTGCTTTCTATTTCCCAGGTCTTGCTCTGCACTTTCACCAGGACACATCGATGGAGTACTGCTGTTGCTTCAGAGGTTACCAGCAGACTCAGGAGAGCTGGATGCACAGAGCTGGAGGAACATGTGAAAATAAGAGGAAGATGTCATAACCATCTTGCACTAGCCACAAACACAGATGACCAGTGGCTTGACTCCTCAGGTGCACCTAAGGCTTTTGAAAAGGCTTACAAAAGTTTCTAGACTTCCCCATGGCATGCAAGAGGAAAGGTACACAACCTGCTCATACACCTTTTTTTTTCCCTTTGCATATTACAGGCCCTAGTAGGACTCCAAAGTGTGTTTCAAGAAGGACATGTTCATGATAGATGAAAATACAGCTATAGTCCAAATTAGGGGTATTAAGTGACAATAAAGGAAAGAAGTTGGAAGAACTGTCACGCAAGATGGGTCTCTTCTCAGTCAGCCATCTATTTTTCTCCCTCCTCTTTCCAGTTTTCCCTCAGGTCTCCCTTTTTCTGCGTTTATTTATTATTTCTCCTGAATGATTTTCTGGATGCAGAAATATAATTCCTAGCCTTCCCATCCTACTGCCTTTACAGTGAAAGCTCTGATAGGCTGGGGGGGAAGGAGGGAAGCATGACTGAAGACTCGCACTTCTGCCATGGTCTGGTCCCAGGACATTTATCACCTGAAATCTCAGTGCTATTAATCAACAGTGACAATCTTAATGTTCCCTATGCCCTGCCCACGCAATTAGCAGACATCATACTAACTTCTGAGACTTCTGCTTATGCTAGAGCTTTTTCTGGTTTGTTCCGTAGCAGGTTCATCCTGAAAGATCTAGATCACTTCATGATGTCACTGTATACAAGCCTTACGCCCCACCAGCAGACTGCAGCCTCCCCTGGAGCAAAACACTTCTGTTTTTCAGCTGCCACCAACACTGCATACACAGACATGATAGCAGATGGTGATGCAGAGCCCTCTGCCACCCCAGACTGACAAGAGTGGAATTTGCTGAGGCAGAGTTATTGTTACTTAGAACCCTGCATGCAGAATAGAGAAACAGTCGTTTAAGAACAAGGCAAAAATAATATTCTATGCTTAAGAAAGCCCAGCCCAAGAGGTCCATAAGCCTGTAAAGAAGATAATATAAAAGACAGTCTATGGGACAAAAGATACTGTAAAGATAAAAAAGGGAGTTTTAAAGGAGGAAGAGGAGAAAGGTGACAGAAGGATGACTACTTAACAGTAGCGGTCTCTAAGAGAGAAACACAGAGGCAACAAGAGACAAAGCACTGAAGGGCATGAGGGGATGAGATGCTGGACAGGAAGAAGATATGGCACGCAAATTTTGGTTCAAGCAATACCTTTAGATGGAGCAAAAAGCAGTGAAAAGGCAGGAAAAAGACTTCAGTAGATGTCAGATAAGGCAATGGCTTCTAGATGAGAACAAAGCTCTTGACTAGGACATTTTATTTGACAAGATAGCCATGGAGGCTTCAAGGAGCTACAGGAGGCAATTAGAGCTTTAGGAGAGAACAAATGCTGTGAAAAGGGTTAGGAAGAGGGAGGGAGACTGGAAGAAAAGACAGCTTTTATAGTAAAAGAAAGAAATAGATCATGGACCGAGGCTTGAACAGTAGCAAAAGATAGAAATTTAAGCTATGCAGGGGCACATAGTAAGCCAGGCTGAATATGGAGAGACAATGACAGAGAACTCTCAGAGGACACTTGAAAGAAGGGTTGAGTTCACAGTAAAAAGTAAAAAGAAAAGACCAGAAAGTTTAAGGGCTTTCATCATGGAGAAATAACAAGATAATATGATGATATTAAAGTGGACACGTACTGACTAATACTAGACTGAGTAGAACAGAATTGACAGAAACAGGGCAGATTTTGAGAATCATCAGCTTTTGATAACTCAAGTAGAGAGAGGCAGAATGGGGAAAAAAATCTCACAACTGAGATCAGATAAATACAGGAGCACAATGATATGAAGGAGCCATTGAAGTAGATGTTGGAACAGATTAATTTGAAAGGAAACTTGAACAGATCATGAAAAGGCATGATGGCAGTACAGTATGACATGATATAACAATATGATATGCCATGACTTGGCAAAAACCAAATGAGCTTTAAAGGGGCAGGGTTATGTCCCAGTTCCAGAAACAACCCAACTGTGACAGTCTGCACAGAGCACCATATCCATGTTGATTATGCCACCTAAGGTAAATTGCTTGTTAACTTGAGGTTGTCATGTCCTACATCATAATGTGGTCACAGGTTGGAACTGAGAGCAAAAATAATAAGCAGAGAGAACTTAAAAAACCACAGCAACAAGAGCAAGACACAGAAAACCACAGATTTCAGAGATGAAAGAGAAGACAGCAAAATTAGGTTTTATAAATGGATCCAAACTCATTCAGAGCTTTAAAGTGAATCTGACTGTCCTGGTGAGCTCTCAGGTAAAGACCATCAGGCTTCAGAACACAAAACAGAATAGCCTTTAGTAGAATAAAAATAAGAATATTTGATTCTTTTAAACAGAGAAAACTTCAAGCATGTAAGTCAGGAAGAACAGAAATAAATATGTAGTCTATACACAACTCTCCCTCACCCACTGTGACCTTGGTTGCAATTAAGTTGATGACCTTCTGAGCTGCTAAAATTTTGTGCTTACACTCTATTGCCTAGGAGATTGTTTCCATATCTCCACAGCTTGGATGCCTCCTCCCCTACAGCTGCCCCTCTTCTTAAATTGCAGCCCTCAATTCCCTCGGTGATTCTCTACCCTACAGCACCCCGTAGCTTCTATTAAATAATTTCTTCTTTTCATCTGCTGAAAGGCTTTCCAAATGCAGAAGTGTATTACTGGTGGCATAGAAAAGTGAATGTCTTGTCTTAGGATAAACCAAGAACAAATCAAATAGGCACGGTGTGTATGCAAATATCAAAAGAAAATTAAAAAAGTAATAATGAAAAAGTAATATTAGACTGCTGAGAAGAAGAAAACTTTTTCTAACTGGATTGTGCATCCAAAAGCAGCTAAAGTCAGTGGGAACTAGCAAACAATTAACTGATTGAAGTGAATTCAGTGGATTTCTTATTTTCTAGGAGAATAATTTTGCATCACAAACATTCTCTGAAGTAGTCAGCTTCAAGACATTTTTAGCAGAAAGGACAAAGTGACATCTAGGAAATACAGACTTATCTCTGATGATCAAAACTTATTAAGGATGCCTCTAAGCTAGTGAATTTGTTATTATTCCAGCACAGAGAATCTACAACTTGTGCCTTTCTTCACCTTCTCCCTGTAGATTGCTTGTTGGACAGGTAAAACGAATAACTGCCCATTAGATCTGCCAATCATGCCATGGCAAACAGCCTGACTGACACCACGAGGGTGGAAAGAGTGCAATGACGAGCTGTGCAGAGCTGGCCTGCCACAGGCTCCTGGGTTTGAATCGGACTTGGTTAATTTCAAGTGGAGAGTGATGCTTCTTATGTATAATGTGGCCAACTAGAAAGATATGTGGTGATAGTTGAAAGGTTTAGGAGGAGAAACTGGCTTGTGAAGTGAAATTATTTGAGAAAGTTTCAAGGACATGTTTGTGGTGTGCTTGAGCTGGGGTTGGTCAAGAAGGAGGAACCATGAGTATCGACAAGAGTACCTCCAGGAGGCCATGGCTAGGATTAGATGTATGCAAGAAAAATTATTTCATTTTTCTGATATATGTTCAGCTTTCAAATGCCTGAATAGTAATTTCTCTGAAGCCCTATGATCTATAGATCTCTATGAAAAAGTGATCACATTACCTAATTTAGGGCACTTGAGGAGCAGACTGGTTGAAAAGGACAGTCCTAATTTTTATGTAGTAGAACTAGTGATCAAGAAGCTTGATGCAAGGAAAAAAATTAATTTTTAGCCAGCTCAGCTTTCCATTCTGGCTGATACATGGCCATGTGAATGTCAGTAAACCAGGGTTCAGGAATATAACTAGAAATGAGGAAAGGGACTGTCATTTCTGATTGCAGCAGGGATATAATCCACTATAAACCTTTTCTCAGCAGCACTTGGGTCTTGCTTACATTTCAATCTCTTGCCATGATTAGAGTAAATGCTATGAATTACTTGCATGAGCCATGGTTGCTAAGTACTAGTTGTTGGCAGTACTAGTTTGTCCTGTCCTGTCTCAGATAACTGAGATACAGGATGTCAATTGAAGGGTTGTAGCACAGATGTGTTATCACTACCATTGAAGATTTTTTATATACCTTATTTACTAGGACAGCAATACTAGTAAATCCCGCAAAGTTTTGACTAAGCTTCCTGTTTTCCTTCTCCTTACCCTATCTAAATGCAGATACCCATACAAAAACACCTAACACTCTAGCACAGTGGGGGTCTTGCCTGTTTTCCACAAAACAATCCTTGGTGGTAATATGAGATAAAGACTAAGGTAAACAGAGGGAAGATAGTATTTCTCTTGGCAGCCTGAATAATAAATCCATCACAAATGAGGGCAAAGAAATTCCCCTGCAGCAATAACCTTTGTTGTTGTCACTGGCTGCTGACAGGGATGATAGTGAGAGTCAGCATGACATTCACTGCACTCCCTCTCTCTTCTATCAGCCCTTTGCTTTGACTTGCAGGAAAGTGTTGGGGGGAGAGAAGAAGAACTACATCAAGCACGTGCATCCGGGTTGAAGCACTGGGCCACTCTTTGGCATTAAGACTGAAGAAAGTCTTTTCTCTGTCGAACTTATTAAACTACAGCTGCTGCACACCCACTAGTGAGAGCCAATTTTCATTGTCACAAGGGAAAAAAGGTGAAAGAAGTATCCCAGAACTGTGAGGGGAAACAATCTCCAGATGCCAAAGAGACAGGTAGCTTACTGTATCAAGCCCAGGACAAGGCAAATCAGCAGAAGAAAGCACAGAAAATTCTCCATAAATGGCATTGTGTCCCAGGGCTGGCATTTAATGCCCATGTCATCTAAAAATATTAAACCTGGAACAGGAGTCCAGGAAAGGGCTGTAGGTCAACACTGGAAACTATTGACCAAGGTCAGGAATGGTGGAGAGATAATGGGCCAATGAAAAAGAAGGTGCAGAGATTAAATGGTGGAAACTGTTCTTTCACTTAATTTGGGAACTGAAATTAGTTCTATAAGCTGCTAAACTCAGACTGTTTATGAAAAATTACAGATTTTTGGATGTTGTGTTTGTTCAAAAGCATTGCTCACACATTACTCTTGCATTATTAGGTGTTCAGAATCAGCAATAATGCGTAAGAGTACTCATGGTATCTTGTTCAAGCACTGCCCTTGGTCTGGGGTGTATATCAACTTTTTCCTGTCTATATCAGAGCCAGATTCTATTCCACATTATGTCTATAGCATATTTTGATACAAATGAGTCAGTAAACAAATAAAAAAGCAGAGATGGACCTTGTGAAATGTTTCTTATCCCACTCACTCTGTTGCTTTTTCTTACATCAGGAAGAGAGTTGTTTTCCTCTGACAGGTGCACTGGCTGGGCTGGAGACCTTTACTTAGGAGAAGAAGGACAGAAATGCCCCAGACCACTGGTTTTTGGGCACCATGAGGACCATGAGCTCACACAAGTCTGCACGTTCCTCAGACCCATCATGCTGAGGGACAAGCTGTGCCACCTGCTGAATACTCATCGTTCTGGCAAGAAGATGCAGCTGAACCTTGCCATGGCAGTTTACAACCTCATCTCCATCAAGGAGGAAAGGGATGCAGAGGTTGTTGCTGTGGTGCTTCCCTGTACCATGGGGGCCACAGCTCTGGCTACAGAACTTGCTGGTAGAAAGCACAGCTAGTACCAGTGGCACCACCACCGTCAACCAACAGGTTCCTCACCCCCCTTCCCTCCCCCTCCAAATAAAACTGCTAAAAACGCCATCATTAAATCCCATGGGATGGAGGCAAGGTCTCTGTAGGGGCAGGGTATTCTCCTTGCATTGGGCAGGAGGGTTCTCCATTGTCTTCCTGAAGGAGATCTTCACCAATCTCACTGTACTTTGTGGTAGGACCACTCAAACAGACTTGTCTGTCTATACAATTTCATATTGAGTTTTGCCACACTGATCATTACAATCCTGTCCTCTTTCAGCCTAGAGTCTTGTATGCTGGGGAACATCATCATTGCCCTGAATCAGCTGCTGAGCATTCAGAACTGCTTAGAAGCAGTGCACTGACATCTTTAATATCTGTATTCTGATACCAGGTCTGAAAGGTCATTTTTATCAAGATGCCTTCCTCTGCAGTCCTCAGTCCACAGGAGGGTCTGGACCCAGCTTTGAATTTTTCTTACAGAGCTGCACTGGAAATAAGAGGCAGATATCACTGAGAAGACAGGAGGTCAGCACTCCCTAAAGGATTCCTGGTACACCCTCCAGCCAGATAATAAGCATATCACCTGCATCCTGCAGAGGACAGCACTCATGTTAAGGATCTGAAGCAGACTAAAGAAATACTGAGGCCTTCTTGTGTGGACCTGTTCCCTTTAGATACCAATATGGTATCCTTCAGTAACCTCTATATCTTCTGGAAATGTTGCACTTTTTTGGACATTTCTCTTAACGGATTAAAAAGCTTCTTCGTTTTTATGTGGTTTCCCATTTGATCCATTCTAGTGGATGTTTTGACCCTTGTTTCCACAAAGGCATTGACTTGAAGCGCATGTGGTCACCATGAAATAGTGGTTTCAGCTAAGAAGTTGAATTGTTTAGTGTGGTATATCAAGTTCAGACGATGTGCTGTTATGGAATCAGTTGTGTCAGTCCTCCACATTCAGTAGCAAAATGTCATCAGCTGATGATTGTTCGTTCTCTTTAGAGAAGATCCATTTAGTACACAACCAAACACACTGATCTGGAAAAGTGGAAAAAAGAAGAGAAAAGCCTACACCTATAAAAAAGAGTGGGGTTGGAAGTGGAAATTACTACAGGTTCTGAAAGAGTGAGGAATCTTTGCAGAAGGATTTGAAAAGGGTGTTCCAGAGTAACTTTGCATATTCTGTTAATTCACTACACTATCATTACACTACCTATTAGCTATGTAGCATTTAAGTGGTTTCCCACGGTGATAGAACAGTAAAAGCAGAGAATAAAGCTGACATATAGCAGCTTAGGGCTAGAATGAATGGGGAGTGAGAAGTCGCATGGGGAAGGACTGCTTCTTGTAGATATTCTGACTCTTTCTGAGGGCTTGCATTGAGGGGCTACTAGTCAGGATGGAACAAGATGCTGCACCTGAGCTCTGCACAGAAAAGGCTGCCTGTCGCACTGTGCACCTGCCTAATCAAAAGCCAGTGATGCATCAGACCCTGACCTCCCCAGTCTCCCTTGTTCTGCATTTCCAGACAAAGTGTCAAGTCTGATCTTTCATCTTTTGGTATGAGGCAGTTATAAGAGAGGAAAAAAAAAGAACTTTTCTGGGATCATGGCATAAGAAGTAGGAAACCAATACCTAATTAAATACAATGTGCAAATACATCTGAGTAATGTTTGCATTTCTGTTTCCCCTAGTCTCAAAAAGAATACAGTAGAACTGGAAGAGTTTCAGAAGATGGTCAAATTACGGAATAGCTGCTGTTCTAGGAACAGTTAAGTGGACTTGCACCTCCCAGGCTGGAAAGGGCAATGAGGTCTGGACACAAATAAAATATTGAGTGATACGAAGAAAATTAACCGAGAAGGTTAATTTGGCTGTAGCTCAGGAGGTAGGGTATTGTTCTATTGAATTCACAACTCCTTGGAATTTAGATGCAGGCAAACAGTTTTCACTTGTTTTTCTGTAATATAAGTAAATGACAGGTTTGTGTGAGTCATTTAACAACAAGGATAGATAAGAGAATTCATTAGTCAAGGAATTAAAAATACATTCTGTGTCATATTTAGAAGACAATAATCTTGTAGACCAGTAGGTAATTTGCACTGCTGTTCCTCTGAGTACTTCAGTTAATTACAGAATTACAGAATATTTGAGTTTTGGATGGGACACTTGCTGTCTTGTCCAATACCATGTTCAAGCAGTGTCAGCAGGAGAAAGTTGCCTTAGGCTATGTCCAGACAGCATTTGGATGTCTCCAAGGATGCAAGAACCACTCCAGGTAAACTTGTGACAGTGCTCAGTCATGCAAAAGCCTCTTTCTTCATGTTCAGACAGAAATTCCTGTGTTTCAATTTGTGCCCATTCCATCTTGTCCTGTGACTGGGCTCTACTGAGAAGAGAATGGCTCCATCATCTTCAGTCTTCCATCAGATAACAAGACCTCCCCTGAGTCTTTGCTGAACAATCCCAGCTCTTTCAGCCTTTCCTCAGATGTGAGATGCTCCTGTCGTTTCATCATCTTTGGGCCTTTTGCAGAACTCTCTGATAGCTCCATAAGTTTTATGAACTGTGGAGCTCAGACCTGGACATGGGATTCCAGGTATGGCCTTATCACAGCTAAGTGGAAGGATGTGCTTCTGATCATAACCTTTGCAGCCCTGCAGTTCAGCCAGTTCTAAACCCACTCTGAAGTCCACTTGTCCAGCCTGTACTTAATCAGCTTACTATGAGGATGTGGTGAAAGATAAAAGCATTGCTGAAGTAAAGAGAAACATAATTCACTGCTCTTCCTTCATCCACCAGGTTGTCTCATCTGATCACTGAACTGTATATTGGTTAAGTATGATTTTCCCTTCACAATTCCATGCTGGCAACTCCCAATCATCTTCCTGTCCTTTATATGTCTGGAAAAGGTTCCCAAGATGAGTTGCTCTATCACCTTTACGGAAATTGAGCTGAAGTGGGTTAGCCTGCAGTTTGCTGGACTTCTTGCTCCTTTTGAAGATAGGAGTGACATTTGTTTTCTTCCTATCCTCAGTAACCATTTCAAATTCCTTTGAAAGATAATAGAGAGTAGCCTTGCAATGAGATTGACCAACTTCCTCACACTTGTGGGTGAATCCTACCAGATTCCATGGATTTGTGCATGACTAGTTTGTTTAACTGTTCTCTGACCTCATCCTCTTCCAGTGAGGGTCCTTGGTCTTCATCATCTTCTTTAGAATCAATTTGCCTTGATTCTTTAGAAGAGGGCCCACATTTTCCATTGCCTTAATTTTGCTGCTGATACACCTGTAGAAGCCTTTCTTGTTGCCCTTTGTGTCCCTCACCAGATTAAACTCCAGATGAGCTTTGGCTTTCTTAACCTCATTCCTGCACATGTGTCTGGTGTCCCTAGATTCCTCCCAGGTCACCTGTCTGAGTTTAGTCAGGAGCTCCTTCCAATTCATGCAGACCTTCTGCTACCTTTGCTTGACTTCCTGCTCATCAGGATGGGTCATTCCTGAGCTCAGATGAGATGATTCCTGTACAACAACCAGCTCTCTCAGACTCCTCTTCCCTTCAGGGCCGTTTCCCATGGGATTCTTCCAAGAAGACCCCTGAAGAGTCAAAAATTTCTCTCCCGAACTCAGGGGTTGAGATCTTGTTCTGAACTCTTAGCCTCCTCAGATCCAGAGGCTGTTCTGGATGTTCACACCCCTAATCAGTCCTTCCACCTTTGTAAGTATCAGGTCCAGCAGAGTACCTCCTCTTGCTGTCTTCTTGATTATCTTGTTATGAACTTGTTGGCAATGCACTCCAGGAACCTCCTGAATTGCTTGCGCCCTACTCTTACTGCTGCAGCACGTTGTTTGCAGGGACTGTGAACATGACCTCTTCCAATTGTCCGAAGAAAGCATCATCTAATTCTAAAATCTGTTTGCAGGACTGTGGTCAGTCCTGCAAAGCCGACCTAGGCTGACAACATACTCAAAAATGGATAGCTATTTTTCTGTAACTGTTAAAACCCGTATGTTCCTCTTCACAGTTAAGTACTTTGTTGGCTTCTGTGACTGATCTTTAGGCAAATCACCTCCCCTTACTCCCCTTCTGTCCCCTCCCCTCCCCTCGCCTCCCCTCCTCTCCTCCCCCCCCCTCCTCTGTCCCAGCAGAGGTGTGGGTAACTCCAAGTATCAGGATATAGACATCCATAGTCACTACAGTAGTTTACACACAATCAAAGGATGTGTACGCTAGACTATGCACAGATAAGACTAGTTGGACAGACTTTAACCTGAAATGAACTTGGGGGTGCACAAGGTGATGTTTCCTCACAGAACTGAATCAGAAAACAGCATATTGAATGTAATTTGTCAGAGTTTTTAGAGCTACAGGTATCTGACTTCCTTTGAAAAGGTGTAGGTGCCACTCACACTCGCAATAGCACTGGGCAATAGATGAAGGTGCTTTGTATTTTTATGTGCTTTTAGAATCCACTGTCAATGGTGATAGATGATAGACAAACATTCCCGATTCATGACCTCTTACAAATATGTTGCGAAAATGGATGACTGTCAATCCCAACAGCCACTTGGTTCCTTTAAGAACAAGAATCAATTTCTTCACCAAGAGGCAGGAATTTGTTGTAGAGATAACTGGCTGAGTTTTAAAACTCAAATCCTTTAACCCTGCCCATGATCTTATCAAGGTCCAAAGACTGAAGTGTTCATTGCAGTCACACCATGTGGAGGATCCCTGTGCTGAGAATTGTATGATTAACAAATACAAAAACATTATATGGCTTCCTGTGCAAAGAAACAGCAATGAAATCTGGTTCCCCCAGGAAGTTCTATGTCACTTAATAGTAAATATGAACACCTAAAATAAGCAGGTTCTAACAAGGTAGTGTCCAACATTATTAAACTTATGTCTGTCCTGCCTCTGCATTAACAAGCTAGCAGTGACCATTGTATCATACAGGTACGTGGAAGCTGTTCCATCAATACTGACAGCAGCAACTTCCTGCTACTTTGCTAAAGTAAACACTGGCAAAATAACTTATTTTCATGTAGTGTTTACTGCTGGCTTCTCTTCTGCATGCCCAGGTTCTCTGGTGTGATTCTGTGGAGATTCACAACAGTAGTTAACTTTACCTTGAGGATTTTTATTTGCTGCACATTTCTGTATTGATGAATTATTTCTCATCTACCATACTTTGTATGCCACCTGCTGTACAGCTGGGGCAGTAATCTCTGTATTCCAGTTGCACCTCTACTGCCATTGCTGAGAATTATACTAGCAACAGGTCTATCTTTTTTTAATGTCAGCAATTCTAGTACATGGTCTTTCCACACATACATCCCTCATCCTAAACTTGCCTGAAATAATTTAATCTGCTATAATGCCAAAGCAGCGCACACCAGATGTTAAAATAATCGTATATTTTCTTGGTCCATATAAAAAAAGCTTATAGCATGCAGCTACCCTATTAGATTTCACACAAATGTGGGATGCCTCCATATGCCATTTACACATGAAGAAGTTTTTTTACTTTTTACAGCACAAGATCAATGGCAAGGTTTAGACTGATTGGCATGCTGCCAGCCCCTGGAATTTATTTGTTTGGGCAGGAGGTCTGTACAATTCATGAAAAAGATTAAAATATGTAATTCTGGACATCTTCACAACAGAGCCCAATATCTGAATGATGTTGGTAATGGGTGAAAAAATTTTTTTTTTGCAAGTAGCAGAAAAGGCCCCTTGCACTCCCTGCCAGGATGGTGCTATCCAGGGTAGGATGTCTGCAGGCAACCTTCTCTTTTGGGGCTGTAACTGCTCAGTACAAGGACAACGTGGGCAACAGCCAGGCAAGATAAAGTCTTTGGTACCATTTCTGTTGCACGTGCTATTGCTAAACCACACTTTCTCCATGGGAAAAGCATTTAGGTCAGGAATATACAGCACTGCTGTGTGGCTGTGGGTGTCATCTCAGGGAGTCTTGCCTGGATTCTTGACTGGAGAGGCTGAAGGAGCAGGGCTTAGTCTCCCCAGAGAAGAGGTTGAGGGCATCTATTTGCTGTCTACCATTACCCAGAGGGAGGGTACAGACAAGACAGTGCCAGGGTCTCCTCTGAGAGGCACGAGGAAGATGCAAGAGGCAACAACCATGACTTGAAACAAGGGAAATTCATAACCAAGCAGGGGGTTGGACTGGACACTGCCAGAGTTTCCTTCCATTCTGGATCCTTCTGTGATTGCTGGGTTTTTTGCTTTGATGGTGAAAAAAACAAAATACTGGCAGGCAAACTTCAATTATTAATAGAACTATGGAGACCAGGCCTGCTAGCAATAAAAACCGGAAATGAGAAAATTTCCTCAAGAAGCTGCTAGGTCTCACAGCAGAACTCATGACCACAGCACAACACCTTCAAAAATAAAAAGAGGAGAGGGGAGCTGTGGAGAATCCCCCCTCTGCCTTGGGACAGCACAGGGAAAGGGTCACATGGGATATTTTTAGAACAGAATCCAATGGCAGTGATGTGAGGAAGGCACAGAGAAAAACACAGCTGTGAAACCTAACACTTGGCCTCATGTATACTGAGAGCAAGAACAGCAGAGAAACAAATTGAGGAGATGCAGCAGAAGACAGGAGTGAGGAGAAGGTATGTGAGGATAACAAGGGAGTGGTAAAAGAGCAAGTGACAAAGAGGCAATGAACACCTGGGAAAAAAGTAGCTAAAAGAGATTATTGGAAATGAAAAAAAATAAGGAGCCAGGAGCAGAAAAAATTAATAAAGTGGCCATAGTATATAAACAAACAGAGATACTTCAACCATAGAAGGGATTTAAGGACATGAAATGGTGAGCTGACTCATCAGCACTCTCATGTAGATGATTTGTGATCTTGAAGACTGATCAGCAGCTACCTCATCGACCGTCTCTCCTCATCTCAAGGTATAAGGGTATAATAATAATAATAAGTAACTTAGCCTGTGGATTGTGACACTGCAATAGATTTTCTAAATCAGAGGAAAACAGCAGTCAGTCCTACAGTCTTTGGAGCCAGGCAATGACCTACTGTCTCTCTTTTGCTACCAACCAGCATGCCCAGAGAGCAATGGTTGCTTTATGTCTGAAAACTGATGTATGCAGAATTAGTTCAGAAGTGCTCTCTGCTTCTGTTCACTCACCAAACAAGAAAGAACTAACATGACTGAGTACATGGAGTGAACAGATGTAATGATGATACTTGAGAGGAGCCTGTTCCTAAAGATAGAATTTTAAGGTGTAAATTGCTAAGATGCTCAAGTCCTGAAAGTGTCTGGCAACAACACTTGAGGCAACAACATCCAGAATGACAGTCTTTCTTTCACTTGGTACATAATCCTTATAAATGTTCTTCATTTTGCTTGTTTTGAGAAATAATTTATCTTCAATTGAGATTGGTGATTCTGTGCCTTCTTAGCTCTATTTCCTGGATTAGATCCAGCAACTAGCTGCCCAAATAACTAGCTGCTGCTCTGCCTATGATCCCTAAGGACTTAAGTATATATGGTCATTCTCAAAGAATTCCTAACTTCAGAGTCATCTCTCATGAAACAGGTCATATCATGGCTGCCTCCTTATCATAAAGCTTATCAGGGATGGTGGTGACTTGAATTCAACAAAGAACTAGTTCTTTGGGGTTTACTCATGCAGGTACTCACAGAATCAAACAGATATCATTTATTACACAATCCTGTCCTGCCCAGAAGCCTAGAAGAGCTCTCAGTGGCAAACATTGGGCATGAATTTATGAATAATATAATGCAATACATTATATTTCTTTCTCTCACAAATAGTTATTTAGTAATGGACAAATATTTTGTCAAAGATTTGCATTAGCCCAAGTTATGCAAATCATGCTCTTTGAATTCAAGAAATCTGATACTAGTTTTGTCTTCCCACAAGCATTCAAGAAAACTCTCATTAGTCTATTTACTCTAACTAGACTAGTTCTACACTAAGGAACCTAAAACTGAAAATTGTAGAGATTCAAGAGCCTTTTATAGTTGCAGAAGAAATATAGCCATTTTATCCAAGTAGCATATTTCTGCATCTTGTGCTGTCTCATGCTCTCTTTTTTACCACTGCTTTTGTGTGGGTTTGTAGCCTTCTCTTACAGTTCACTGCGTCATGCAATCATTACTTTTTTGTTTATAGTGCAAACAGGTCATAGCAATCCCTTTATGTCCCACATTAGGTTCAGTCTCGATGCTTTACTGTTGGTGCTACTCACTCTTGCCACTGAGGATGCTTCTTTTTTATATTTGACTGCAGAAAGTCAGGCCAAGAGAGATGAAATACATCCTAATCCTTTCACTGTAGTGAGTGGCTCCTTCAGCAATGTTAATACTTGATATGTGATAAATAGTGTTCTCAATAAACCATTATTGAGTTGAGGGCATGTGCTTGTGATGTGCCTACGTGGAACACTAAGACATGTACATTCATTATGTAAGTCTGGATTTGAAATCAAGACTTCAGTCATAAAGGGCTATGTGGTCACACTAAAGATCATACAGTCTTCATTCATCTGTAAGGTATGCTGTCATACATACGAGCAGTGTTCAGCAGCAGAAAATTTTTGACTGAAAGCCACTCTCCAGTTCTTCACCTCAGCTTACTGCTCCCAAAGACAACCATACCTTCTCCTTACTAAACTATGTGCTCTAGAAGCAGAAACCAGAAAGTGTGGCAACAGTCTGCATCCAAATAGCTATAAAACAAAGAAGTGCAAGACCCTCCTTGGATGTGCTCAAGAGACCCATGTTGCCAGAGCAACGTGTAAAAAAGTCTCCATCTTTCTTTGCAGTAGCTCAAAGGAGATGAGATTTCCTTTTTTCCTCAACCCCAATAGATTCTTATTTCTCTCTGAACACTGCTACCAAAACTTTGCATGCTCAGGTACAAACAGGCCACTATTCATTTTCAAAGGCTGAGATTTCATTCATGCTGTTACTTAGACAATCTGGACTGTATGATGCTAATTCTCACTTCAAAAGTGAGACCAAAGCAAGAGGCATTTTAGGCACAGGACAAACTGCTACCTCCACTTGTCCAGTAAAGTGTGAGGACTCATGAAGACGCAATGAATCTTAGTTTTCTTAGTTGGCAGTAACTCTTTAAAACAGCTAAAGCAGAAAGAGGCTCAACAGCTTGCATCCAAATACCTTTGTAAAACAAAGCAGTGCAAGACCCCTCTGGGATGTTCCCAAAGGATGCATGGAGCAACATGCTCCATGTTCTCACAGCACCTATAAACACCCCTATGGCAGAATCTTAACCACACCTTTTGGGAGCTGTAAGAAAGTGCAGAGAATGGTTTCAGTGCCTTATCTGTGGTTGTCTGGAAAAGAGAAACCCATTCACAACCAGCAGTTGCATTTCTATGCAGCTCTGCAGACTCAGCTCTGACTCACTCCAGCATTTTTTAACCTGCCTGGTGATATAAATTTTTCACCCATGGGGATTGGGAATTCAAGGAGAATATGGCCATGCTCTGTCTTTGAAGGAAGCCACTGTTGGAGCATGTGCTCAGGCAGATCTCTAAAAGAGTTTGTCTAATGCAAACAGTGAAGGATATTTGCAGGCAAAGCAAGTGTTCAGCCCCTTCAGCAGAGGAGGGAAGCCAGCTCTCATGTAGGAAACATTCTGTGCTGGTGCAGGTATCATACTCACCAGAGTTTCTTGGTATCGGAATGCTTTCGTTGGAGAGGCATCCCCAGTCATGACCCCAGAGACAACGTCCTGTGGAGCAGGGGTTGTTCAGGGCAATGTCCTCCTGTCTGCCCTCCCCAGCAAAATCATGGAGTGAAACAGGCACAAGGCTTCAGCTAAAATCCCTCAGAGCACCCTGAGAGAGAAGGTTACTAGTGAGGGAAAGGCAGAGAGGGAGAGTGTAACCAGAGACTCCCTGCCCCCTCCTGTTCTGTCTGCTTCCCTGCTTTAATCTCTCTCTGCTGTCCTGGCAATGGGACAGCTCAGTAAATTAACAGGAGGTAACGTTTCCTCCTCCTCTCTCAGGCAGAGTCATTCTTCACTCCATTTGGAAAGGGTGGGGAACCGCAGAAAGAATGTGTACTGATGGCAGTGAGAGACTAAAGAAGAAAAGAATGGAAATGACAAATTACCAAAATTAGGGACAAGAGAACCATCCTGCAACTTGAGGAGGATTATACCCACAACCTGTTTCAGGGGCAATTTTGTGAAGTGTCAGCATCTGAGAGGGTAAGTTCACCAGCAGGCCTTGAAAGACTATCCCTCATATGAGTTACTGTTATGCTGTCCTCACATTTAACATAATTTTTCATCAACCATACCCATTATTGCTGGTTACCTCACCACAAATAAACAGCCTTTCTCACAGTCTTCATACCTTCATGAACTTTCATCCACTGGCATAACTAACACTCAGTATCTTTTCCATCCAGAATCACAGAATGGCTGATGTTGGAAGGGAGCTCTGGAAGTCATCTGGACCAATTTCCCTGCTCAACCAGGGCCTTCTAGAGCAAGTTGCTCAGGACCATATTCAGATGGCTTTTGAGTATCTCCAAGCATGGAGACTCTGCATCCTCTGAGCAACTTCCTCCAGTGTTCAGACATCCTCATGGTAAAACAGTGTTTCCTGATGTTCAGATGGCACCTCCTGGGTTTCAGTTTGTGCCTTAACCAGACTTCTTTTACCTAAAATCAATTGAAGCTGCTCAACAGCATAGCCAGGAAGGGTTTGTGGGCTGTTGAGGATCCTGGAACATCTGTAGGGGTAAGAAGTAGGGAGGTTCTGCCTCCCGCCCTTCTGTGTGTCCTGGGTCTTTGCCACGAGAAAAGCAAGGAAGAACTAATAGTGTAAAAAGGATAAAATCAGAGTGCTGCTGTGGCTTACTGCCTTGAGAAACAGAGCACTGAGCAGCTGTGGTAACAGCTACATCCTCAGCTGAGTCACAGCTACTGTCTGCTGTACCCTGAGGCAGCAGCAAGCACAGAAGTTTGTGGGGAAGGGAGCAGATAATATAAGCCACTGTTCTTTTCACAGACAACTGTTCTTTTTTTTTTTTTTTTCATCTGCTATCTGTAAAGCTTTTCATTGAGGGAAAAATAAAAATTCTATATCTAGGAAAGCAGTTACTTAGAGCAACATCATCACTTCCTAGGCTGTTTCTCTCACTAAATAAAAATGAGTTATGTAAGAGCATGTGAAAGGCAAAAGTGTCACCTTTATTAAGGTTATGCTGTCAAGGAGCTTTTCAGTGCAGAAGATTGGAAGTCAGAAATAAAACTACACAGAGACCCAGAACTCACACACAATAAGGTAGAGCAGAGATCACGCAAAACACCAAATGTCTATAGCCACTATTTGACAGACCATTAAGAAAGTACATGCACAGCTTTGGAGAGGGCCAGTCTGGAATTTTCAACTACTACAAAGGTGAAAATGAGAACCACAAGGATTTCAACTAGGTCTGTGGGACTATGCAAAACTTGTTAAGGAATATGGTTGGGGAGGAAGAAAGAGGGGAATAGGTGGAAAAGGACAGCTTTCATGAAAAGCAAGGCTGGTCAGTGTCTGTCCTATCTTCATATTAAATGCTTTCTTAACTATCTTTCCATGAAATCTCATTATCGCATGTACATGAGTGCTGTAAGTTTGAGGTGCCAGCAGCTGGTGAGACTGGCATGAGTGAACTCGGGTCAGCAACTGCAGTCAGATCGGGGTTCTGGGGACAGGAGCTGAAGGAAGTGGGGTCTCAGCAACAGCAGCTGGAGCAGCCATAGCTCTCTGGCCCAACTCAACAGGTGCCTGAAGTGCGTGCTACAGTTCACACCTGTGTGAGGGGACTTGGCACTAGCAACTGGTCACACCAGGAGTGTTGGCACCCCAGGTTTGTGGTCTTAGCAACAGAAGTGGAGGAGTGTCTGCTCCAGCCTCTAGGATGGGGCCAGCAAGTGTCCTGGGTGCAGCTGCTAAGGCATGGACCCCAGGGTTTCTGCGTTGGGCAGGAGGAATAACTAAGCCAGACTTGCAAGAGGCAGTGGCGGTTTATAGAATTCCTTAACTATTTCTGTGGGAATTCATTTAGAAAATTTAAGCCTATGCTCAGTGTGACCTTTTCCTCTCACCCTTTAAGTCACTTTACAAGTAACTGAATACCAACAGCTAATAAGTTTGTGTTTTTCTTTACCACCTGTACCTAACAAATCCAAATTCAAGTATTTTATCAATACAGTGTGAACCTTACCTTTGTCAAAGCATGGTTTCTGTGGGAGGTGTTACTGTTGCTCCTTATTTTGCAGCTGCAAATCAAAGCTTTTAGAAGTGCCAAAGGAAAACAATTTTTTAAAAAATCGGCCTAAACCACAGCAATTCCAGCTACTTTTCTAAGTCAGAGAAATCTGAGTGCAACTCCGAGCTCTTTGAAACTTGTAGTAAATTACACAGATGTCATCTTAAGAATTTGTGCATGCAGGCAAAACAGTTTATGCAAAATTACCGTCTGAAGACCAAGTTTTACATAGCAGTTCCCATAAACAAATACCAAATGCAGATGAATGGAAACAAAAGAATATTAAACTTTAACAGAAAAGAATTCTATGAGAAGTGGCAAAATCAGCAACAGTAGGCCTAATTGCACTGAGTAGGACACAGCACTCATTCCTACTGAAACAGACTCACCAAGGCTGCTGATCCTGTGACAACAGATGATTGTAACTTCTCTGGAGATTTCCATTTCATTCCCTTCCTTTTAAAGAAACTGTTCTCTGTATGCATACGCTGATGACATAATCTATTACATAACAGTATCTTCTTGCATTTCCTTCTCCTAACTTAATAATTTAGTCTTGGAGGTAGTGAAGAATTCTCATACCCTGAAGAGTAAGAACACATTATACAGCACAGGTACAGTGCATGTTAGGGGTCACAGCTTGGCACAAATTTTATTTTATAAGATGTTTTATACATGTTTAGCCAAACCTTTTGATGTTTTGGAAGCATATGCTCTCCTTCAATACCATTCTGTACATCCTAATTTTTAAGGGGATCAATGACTAATTTTACAATATCAAATCTTTTGACTATCTATTAATAATCACAAATTGCTGGGGAAGCTGAGCCCATCCCGGGAACTACCAAGAAGCTGAGAGGTCCCAAAACCACAAATACACGTTGGTGGGACAGCTCTGCTGTTTGGAATCACCCCTTGAAAAGTAAATGGTCTCTCCCTAGATTACCTAGGTGTTAATTCTCCTATGTTCATTGGCCTTGACCAGTTCCCTCACTCCACCTCTCCCTCCTTCTGCATCCCCCCGCCCTCTCACCACCCCTGTGTCCCCTGCCCACTGGCCGGTGCCCCTATAACAAGGGTTTCACAAGGTCATTCGTTCTCTTTTGCCTCTGGACTCCTTTGGAATAAAGTGTCTCTGGAACTCTATGTGATTGGGCCCTCTGTTTAACCCTGGTAACGCACGAGCCATCTAGCTGGGGGAGAGGTGGATGCTCTCGCCAGAACACCGGCTGGGGTAGGACAGGTCTGTCTGCACAGTACCCAGTTGTACTGGCCAGAGTGTTCTTCCGGAGCCTCCAAGACACTCCTGGTAAAAGCAGAAGCCTTATCCACCCCACACCACCACCTCAGCACTGCGTTAACAAATGGGGAAACAAAATCAGTTTACGATTAAAATTGTAATTAATTTACTGAATTACTGAATTGTATTAATTGACTGAATTGTCCTGTTAATAAATATGATTCTCATGCAACTCAAGATTTTTAAAATACCTCGTCTACATTGGGTTCAGTGTTTTCACTCCCCACCTCAAACAAAACCTCTGACCTTATTCTTCTGGTTTCAAGACAAAATGTGAACTAATTAACATTGCCCTACTATCCCAGTTATTAAAATAATTCCCTAAACCATGCTAGCAGCTCAAAACTTACCTATGAAAATACAAACATCTTGTTTACTTCATCTTCTGGACTACTAGAATCACTTTCTGCGCAGGTAGATGTTGGTAATTCCAGTGTTAGCATCAGTACTAGATTTCCTGCATCAGAATTTGGTATTTTTAATAAATCAATGCACTCTTCACTAAAAAGAGATCTCAGAAGACAGGAAACACTCTTCAAGGTGTCACGGATGAAACAGGGTAAATGGCAACCTCTAGTGGATCTGGATACTGGGCATTATTTTTAGAACTAACAAGAACAGAGCTTCTACCTTATTTCACACTCATTGACTTTCTCCCAGGTGCATTAGTTTGATCTCAGCTTCCCTGCCCAGCAGTAAGATCATGGCTCGTTTGTGAAGGTGGAACAGAAAGTTCTGTGCTGTACAGCTGCTCCCAGTTACAAGTCTTGGGCATTATGCATCAAGCCCCCAAGCATTCCCTGGCACTGATTCCCATGCAGCTCTCTGATCCCCTGGACCTTCCTCCACTTGCAGAATCTTTCCGAGAGCTGGTATCTTCACTTTCTGTTCAGTCTCCTCCTCCTTCCAAGAGTCCTTTTTTTTCTCCCCAGGAATCCTTCATTTTGACATCAACTTTTCCTTCAAGAACACCAAGCCCAAAACTTTCCCAGTATAAATATTTCATCTACTGAAGCACAACATCAGCCTCCTACTTGGTGGTTCTGCTTCATATCTCTTTATTAATCAGTCTTTGTCTGGCCCAGGAGTTATCAAAATTGACAAGCAGTTCACAGTGGTTGCAGCTATAAGTAGCAGGCTTCTGCCTGGGAGTTTAAAACCACCTCTGGGATGTGCTATCTCAAGAAATTACACAAAATTCTCTTTATATAGACCCTCCATTTCTGCACAAGTCTAACTCTCCAAATGGAAGACACTTCAGAGATTAATCAAACAAAAATTCTTTACTTTGACACCTCAAGGCAGTAAAATACAAGTATACAAAAAGATATACAAAAGTGGCAGTGATAATGCAACTTGATGCAATCCTACAGAAATTCAATTCATCAGAATGGACTGCTTCATCAATAAACCTATCTGTAAAATATTGCACCATTTCGTAGAGGGAGCACTCAGGAAGACAGTGTTTATACTCCAGGGAGGTACAGAAGTCCCTAAAGTGGTATATTAAACTTCAGAGTAAGGCACCAATTGGCAAGTATGATTCTTGTTCTGTTCATCACATTGCATGTAGGAGAAATGCAAGATACACGTTAATGATGCACCTTTGTCAGCTGGAGGAAACACAGCCTTCATTTTCTAGGCAGAATAATAAAAAGAGCACATGCCTAGTTTTCCAGCCTCCCTCCATATCCCTTGTGCTTCCTATTCATAATTCTATCCTGAAAAATATATTTTAAAAGCCATACTTACATTAAAAAAGAGCCAGGAACTATGCCAACTTAGTGCTACAAAATGGAGAAGATTGAGACTGAAGTGAGCAGCCTGTAGTCCATATGCAATCCAGTATCTCAGGATTTAGGCTCTACCACAAAAAGAGAACAATGCCCATCTCCCATGCCACATCAAATGGGAGTAACTGCAATTGGACACAGCAAGACACAAGTTACAGCACAAAGAGACTGTGCTGGAAATTTCCAAAAGGAGTGATAGATCATGCTTTTAAATGACTTAAAGCTCACAGAACAGGTTAATAATGTAAAACTCGTCCCCGTCTTTTAAAAGGGAAAAAAACTGCAGTGATAAATAATCCAAGCAACACACTTAGACTGTAAAGAGCTGCCTTGAATGTTTTTGTTAATTAAAAACACAAAAGATCCTTTTGTACAAAGCTCTAGAATTTCAGGGCTTCAGTTGTACAGTGCAATTTATAGACTCCTGAGAAGTTGGTGGACTGAATGTCTATTGTGACACCTAAGTACTACAGCAAAAAAATTCCTCAAAAGAAATATTCCATCCAATTGCTCACTCTTGGGACTAAGGGGAGTTAATCTAGAGTTTCTAGATTCAAAACTATTTCTGCGGCAGTTTATGCAGGCATATTTGTCTGGGTCTCTATACATTTTGCTGATAATCCGGAACATCTTGTAGTTCTCTTGATAACTTGGTTATAGCAGGAATGTAGAAAAATAGACTTGTAAGTGATCAAAAGGGAAAGTGTTGAGTACTGAGAACAATAACCTTCCACTTTAGAGAGGGCGAGGATTCTCCTTCACAAGGGAGCCCTTTTCTAATGTGCACAGGAGTCGACTGTCCTGTATGAAGAACCATGCAGAAAGTATTTAAGATTTTAAAAGTACAAGCATAAGATAAGCATCTTTTGACTGATTTTCCTTTCAGAAAGGCTTAACTTAAAAACTATAGTAGTAGTCCATTTCCATTTTCACATTCACTTTGTTTACAAATGTCCTTATGTCTCCTTCCAGAGGATGTTCCCACTTCTTTCCAGTTCCAATGCTGATCCTCTTTCCATCAATTTCTATACATACAGAGCCAATCGGGATATTAAAATTTTAAACCCTAAACTGAGTCAGATTGCAAGGACAGTTGCCAGTTTATTTTGGAAAAAGACAAAGAATTAGACTGGCATTCCTTGCTTGCACATCTGATGTCACAGCTCATAAGAGTTAAAACAGATATCCGCAGTCAAAATTCAGCTTTGGCAGCATCTCTCTTCAAAGAGAGCTGGCAAGGTTATTTTCCTGGTAGATAGCCAGGAAACAGGTAAAGGTCCTGACAGAGTGTGCTACAATATTCCGACATTTCCTTGCAGCGGTGAAATTCTGTGCCTGGGGCATAACCTTCTCGTTGCTTGATTTGCCTATTCACCTAGATGTGAGATTTAAAAAAAAAAATTAATTAACGGAAAGGATTTAAAAGACAGAAGGAAGAAAAACGTCATTTCTTTCTGTACTCACAGATTATTCAATTTAATGCATTAAGTAGTCCCCTAACTATAAGAAGGATAAAGAACTAGGGTGCAGTTCCACACCAGCTCAGGTTGCTGTGGTCACACTGCTTTTTACACTCCTTCCTCCTCCATTTTCTCAATCTTTACCTTACATGAGTACTGGTGCTCTGTAGCTATATGGTGTGTGTGTTCAGGGAATGAACTCACCTGATAAAAAAGCTGTTTCTATAGAAGAAAAGTAATTGTTGGCAAGGAATATTAACTCTTCTCCCAAGTTCACCAAGCAACCACACAAATCAAACAGAAGGAGTCAAAGAAACAGCAGCTTTACTTGGGTTAAACTGCTATGGAACTGTATATGACTGGGAAAAGAATTCTAATTTTGCTACAAACAAGGCAAGAACAAGTGCTTTAATAGCACTAGATTAATCCTAGCATTTTGAAGCAATGGAAAACCCTTCAAAAACCAGGTAGGGGTGGGAGAATAAATGAACTTGTGCTTTACCTTCACCAGCATGTCAGCCACGTGAGTGTGCTGGGAGTCCTCTGCAAAGACCGAGGTGAGAGCCTCGATGTACCACGAGCCACGCTTGGTGTTTCGCATGGCCGCAGTGCCTGGCGAGAGAGTGTCCACCATGAAGACTTTTGGGGAACAGAGACACAGAAAACCTCCTTATGCCCAAACAATTAGGGCCCAGTACCTTTCAGACAAGCATATCCACAGATCATATCTGAGCACGTCGGCAGACGCAGCTTCAGACTGTCTTCCTTGTTTGCATCGCTCTCCTCACAGCCTGGGGAATCTGACCGTCCTTTGCCATCTCTTTGATCCACTCCCCGATCCAACTCATCTGTGGTGGCAATAAACAAGGAGAGGGAGAGGGGGAGAAGAAATTATCCTGAATTACTGGAAGTAGCTTTCCTGTACTTCCTTAGTTTTGGGCTCTGGTCAGCAATGCCACAACTACTGTCAAGGCGAAAGTTTTTGCATTAACTTTAGGCTTTTTCAGCTGTTTTAAACTCATCTGAAAGTTCTTCTGCACAAACTCATGCAGATACCAACAACTGCTGCACCTGCTTAACCTAACCTGACTTAGTCTGCATGCTGATTTCTGCTCCCACCTCCTCCTGTGCAGATCATGGGATAACCATGAAAGCAGGGAAGTTTCTGGTCGTTCTCCACTCCTCATGGAAGGATTTGCTGCCTAGCCATGAAGTTTTTATTTTCCACTTGTACTTACCTTAGAAACATCCAAAAATGTTTAGTGCACTTTGCCGTGCTAACTGTCTATTTACTGCAGAACTCAAACAACAACTGTCATTTTGGTTGCCAAGGTCTATGTTCAAGACATCTAGAAAACATGGAGCAAATATCTCACATACTTCTGAAACCTGATTACAATACTTCTTGTTTCAATTAAAAGCATAAATTGTACAGCAGAAAAATGCTAAATAATCTGACCCCCAAACATGAGAGAGAACTCTAGTCCATGGAAATTAGTTTAAAAATGGAGAGCATTTAATGCCCTTTTCAGGATTCATTAGTATGTATTATGCAAGTGCAGATATTCTCAGTTGGGTTTCTACATGATGCAGTTTCCATTATAATCTCAACTAGTTGTTAGTGGTGGTAACTTTGATAGTCCAGCTGTGTTGCAAGAAAATTAAAATTACATTTTACAGATTTTCCATATAATTTTGCCTTTTTTGTTTTCTTTTGTTCTAAGATAAGAATCTATTATTCTCCTTACTTCCTAACAGCACAATCAGAGTCTAGTGTTAGGAGGCTAAAGTGCCCACTTCAGAGGCCTTCCTCCTAAGATAGTTCTCAATTTTTGTTGCTAGGTCATGCTTTAGAAATACATTTGGATGTCTAACCCTTTACGAGGCAGTGGCACAGGTGGCATCTCATAATTATGCTCAGGAAATGGTCAGTTCATAAGCCAGCAACATTGTTCTTTTCCTCTAAAAAGAAAACAGCAGTGGGAGGAGTGTGTCTGATTCAGCCTAGAATTAAAAGGCTCCATAGCTCAGAATTTCATTATGACTTCCATAAAGTCCCCTCCTCATCTCTTTAAGGTAACAGTGCAAATTTTTCCATTTTTGACCAGACTTTTTTCACATTTTATCACATTTTTCCAAATCCTTCCAGTTCTCTATCTTTTTAAAAATTTAGTGTACTGTTCACTGTGCATTTCATTTCAGAAACACTCAGCTAGTTTTTACCATTAAGCTCTATTATTCACACTGTCATCACCCCATTATGTATAAAGTCAAAACTTTTTTGATTAAAGCTTCAGAATTACACATCTTCCTCATGCATTTGTCTTCAAACACCACTCAAAACACCTTAACTAAAATGTGTAAAGCACTAACCCTTTGCATACTTAACCTCTAATTTATAGAACCACTGCTAGAGATTCATCCAGTCTGTTTAAATTGTACTGAAGCTCCCAGATAGCTGTTTTGCCAATTGATTTAAATAACTGCTAACTACCCATTTGTCATTATTTAGCACAATTTTTCAGTCTTTTGGATCTACTACATTAAACATAGATATTAACCAGCTTCAAAGTTTAATTTTATGCCACATGCACTCTTCCCATTGTTTTCTGTTGCCACTGGTTTTTGATCCATGACTGTAGGTGGACTACTTCACTTCTTTAGTAGACGCCTGTCAAAAGCTCTTTGGAAATTAAGAGTGTACCAACATTTCTTTATCTACATTTTTAAAATGTGTCATTAATAGAAGACAGAGCAGGGCTACTATGTAAGGTCAGGGAAGAAGAATAACTTACGCACTTCTAATCTTGTTTCAACTAGTTCCAGCTAACTTGCGTGGCACAGATAGATTGACCACTATTTCAAAGTTGACAATACTATTTATACAGTCTTTTGAATGCTGTTTAAAGGATACACATTTTTGTTGACAGTTCAATTACTTTGTAACTGGCTTTCCCCTCCAACTATAAATCAAAGTTTAAAAGAGGTTAGACAAGGCAGGGTTTTGCCTTGTTTGGTGTTTCTTTTTTTAATTGAGTTTTTCCTTTTTGTTTTTCAAGTATCTTACTCCTTTCTCTGTTGCAGTATCCTAGTTCTAAAGCATTGTGAGTAACAAGCTTTATTACACTTCCTTAACTGCAACTTTTTTGGGAATACAAAGGCCAAGCTTGATTTGTTAAGCTTAACAGACTCTTTATGGTAACATTACAGTCAAATAAAGCTAATAACCTAACAAAGTCAGCTGAAAATTCTGGCTTATTACACTCATTTCCACACTGAGTCTGTGCATTCACGTTTGTTCAAGAGTACCTACATGTTCATTCACATAAGGAAAGCAATCAAATTCAATTCATATTGTAAACATGCATGTTACACTATTCCCAGATGCTTAGAAGGATCAAGTATTTCTGATTGCCAAAATACTTCATGCAGACTTTGGGCTTTTCCCTACCTTGGGATTAAACAAGAGTAGAGACTAGAGACCGAACTATAAAGCTTGCTAAAACTGAGAAAGAAGGGAGACAACTGCAATGAACAAGGGAAAAGCAGGGGGAAAAGCATACACACCAGAAAAACTTCTCTATCGCAAGGGAAAAAAGGAAACTGTAAGACAGAGCGTCACTTTGGAATATCTGCAATTTCAGAGTCCAAACACTTGAGGGAAAAATTTGGTCATTAGCAGATCTGAAAGGCAGTTAGTTACAGATGTGTTTGTTTAGTGACAAAAGGAAGGAAAAGGAAGAGCAGAATTAAAAAAAAAAAGGAACACAAAGCACAGAAAAAGAACAAGTTTATAAGAATCATGAAAAGAGTTCTGTACAACAGCATTCCAACAACAGTACATGGAAAAGGGTGCAAGGAAAGGTCATTTTAAGGTTGAAAACAGGCTAAGGTAAAGGAAAAACAAAACCCCCAAAATAATTGGAACTAACTCTGACAGCTCAAGAGACAACCACAAGAGACACAACACATCGAGGATCAAGAGAAAGACAGGACCTCAGCAAGACTCCAGTGCCAGTGTACTGCTCCATGCTGTGCTGCAATTTGTGCACCATGTGTCCCACTCCCCCTACTGCAGGCACAGCACGAGGCAGCCTCGAGGTATGAGTGGGATATGACAGAGCTTTATGTCACTACGGTGCTCTGGGGTCTGCAAGTCAATGCACACACCTCATGCAGAGCTAAAGACACTTACAGAGCAACAGATGCAGTGGCAGCAGCAGGGCAGAGGGAGGTGAATATGGATCCCACTTACACCTGAGAGAAGCAAAGAGGAGAGTTGACAGCAAGTTGAATGTGAGGGTGTGCATGTGTGCAAAATGAGCCTTAATGGCATGCCAAGTACATGGCTTTTAGTGTTTGGGCACTCACCTCCCCGGCAGGCCTGAATAAAGAACATTTTGGGCTTATTCTGGAGATTTGGGCAGTTTGCATTATCAAAGAGCCGGAAAGCCTCCTGCAACTGAGAAAAGAAAGGGAGGAAATTTCTTCACTGTAGCCTTTTGCAAGCCAAACCCAGTCTCACCTTGCTTCCCTGTATTTTGGTTATTACCTCACCAGTCTTGGTATTTTCCCCTTTATCTGCAAACTCAGTGTGTGACATACACACCCCTTCTACACCCTCTCCCCAGGTTCCTACTTGCTTGGGTTCATGCACGTTACCTAGTATTTAATACAGAGAGATAATTTTCCCTACTTGCCGTTTTGCATCTTCCAGACCTCTCACAGACAGCCCCCTGCCCTTTTCTTCCCTCCAGCCCTTAGTTTTTTCTATTTTAAAAAACGTGAATCCTCAGTCTTGCATCACTCTTTTTTTTTAAACTTGCCCCCACTCAGTCTTTCCATTACTATTTTTCTAGAGATAACCTACAACAACAGATCAGGACTCAGCAATATACCTCTAGCAGTTTGCCATCACTGCCATAAACCCCACCCTCCACACCATGGGAAAGCAGAGCTATAATGCAGGAATCCACATCTCGGTGATCTCGCAGCTTGGAGAATCTCTCCAATGCATTCTGCATCTCCTAGACAACGGGGGAAAAAAAAAAAAGTTCAATGCTTTCCAGACTTCCACAGGGAAAGTGAATCAATATTCTGGGAAAAACACAAATGCCCTCTTGTTACAAAGAAAACCCCTACACACATCAAATTTACATGAAAAAGACATGTTCTAATAAAAAAAAAAAAAGGTAAAATATTCTTGTTCTTTTATGCAATATTCAGTCCTAAGTGTAACATTGTGAAGCAGGAATCACTTAGGCCAGCAGGGGAAACCAAGTGGTATTTTGCAGAGGTTTTACACTGACACTGGAGTCTGACTGGGATATTGGAGCAACTTAACAGTTGGGATATTGGAGCAACTTAACAGCTTCAGGCATTCAGACAGTAGTGGTCAATTAAAAATTTAAACTGGAAAACTTTGGGAACTCTGACAACATGGCAGGTGCAAAAGCCTGATATCAATGTTGCAAAAACTCTGTTCTTGAATAAAACACTCTTTAACAGGTCCTGTATCACTTGTATTCATAGGGATTTAAAAGGAATAAGAACAAATGATGGTGGAGAAGGCAGCAACTGCATTCCTAGGGAGAGTGGCTTGATTAAGTTAGTCATGGAACACAACCAATCTTCCTAAGTGAAGCACAAACACTTTTTTGGCAAGGCAGAGACTGCAAGAGTGGAACTGAACTGCATAGATATTGGAAGACTGGTAAATAGGATGGCAATTGACTTCATCAATGAAAAGACATGAAAACATCACACTTGCAAAGACTACATCAAATATTTGCAAAGCTGAACTTTTAGGAAAGTGTAACACTGGAAAAGTCTATCTAGAGTAAACTGGAGACTGTTCATTTGTGTTTTTAACACACATGCCAGGTGTGGTCTCAAAATTCCTGTCCCTTGTGCTAGAGACTAGAACAGTACCTCCTAGAGCCGTACCTCTTGTAGTCCTTTGTGATACTACTTTCCATTGGAAGAGCTCAGCCTTCCAAGCTTTCTCATGTTGATCAGTATGAGAGCAGACATCATCCCATTTAGCCTTATTGTCTATTCCTGAGTGATAATTCACATCTTCAAAGCTTAGCTACGTACCAAAGGGAAGATTAATTGTCTTAAGACAATTATGTAACAAACTCTCACCCACACCAGCTGTGCAGTACTGAGATCACTCCCTTACCTGTGCAGTTTGATCACGAAGAACAGTGACTCGATAGCCAAGGTGCTTGAAGAGCATCTCCAGGGAAGCACAGTCCACATCTCCCCCTGTGCGGTATTCCAGCTCCTTCTCACTGCTGAAACGGACATTGCTGAGGATCAGTGCTAAGCCTCGGGGCTCTGATGTCAGCTTGTATGCCTGAAAAGGAGATTAAAAATGGGTAAATTTAGACTACACAAGGAAATAATGGTGTGTTAGAATAGAACAGCAATCATTTCACACCAACTTGATACATCTGTGCTTGCCAGTCTCCACACCTGACAATAATACAATACTATTATTAATAAGTGAGGCTGCCTTGCTTATTTCTTATTTTAAAAGAAACACAGCTTATCCATTTTAAACTGTGAATGTGAGGTCTTGCTAACTTTTTTCCCTTTCCCACCCTCACCCCAGCAGGCCCCCATATATTTGTGTCACCCTCATCAAAGGACAACACCATGTAAAATTTAGCTAACATTTCTTAATTCCTGTTGGGAGCAGAGAGAAATATAAAAGAGCAGTGAATGCAATTGTAACGGCGAGGGACTGTCAGTCATTGATCTTTAAAATTATGCAACTGGCAAAAGAAGTTAACAGGAAAAGAACTAATTTAAGAGGGGTGTCTTCAAATTAAGTTCCCTCTCTGTCCCTGCCACTCTAACAACTAATCAATAGTAATTCACTTACTAACACTCCTGTAAATTGGAATTAAACTTAATACTAAAGGAGAATATCAAATAAGGTGTATCCAGTCACAGATATAACAGGACCCTAGTCAAGCTCACATGGGCACTGCTTCTTAATCAGGTCACCCCAACAGACAGTTCCAAAAAAAACCACACAACAACAACAACAAAAAACCCCCCAAACCCCAAACCCAATCCAAACAAAAACCAACATCCAAACAAAAACTCTGTTTTGCTATACACAGAGCCTCTGACATTGTGTAACCCTAATGAAGTGTTTACCCCACAACACAAAGTAATTTTGTCTTAAGCCCACCCTACCACAATCTATGCTTTACAGAAAGAGTAAACAAAACATAATTAGATTACACACATAACTTCAAACACTGCAGCAGAAGATTAGAAATTCAGACTGTTCTACCCAACACAGAATCCTGATCTGGTTCTTAAGCCTAAGGACTCCTTTGGGTAGAGTTGGCAATTAAAACAGACAACTTACTAGTTGAAAATACAGTTCTACTATCTTACAGTCATTTACAGGGTTTGTCATTTACAGGGCACAGACAAATAAATTTGAGGCAATAATACTGACAGCTCACAGCGAGCAATAGAACAGAAGTCACCTCACCAAGCTCTTCACGATCAAAAAAAACAGAGGCAGAGATTTGTGCAGAGTTACAGAACTTCTCAGGATTTCTTGACACTTGTAAATGAGAACCACATCAAATGGAGCATGACTGGTAACACCTTTCAGTTACACAAATAGCACAACCCTGATCTGCATCCCAATGAAGCGTTTCAACTCAATTTTAAGTGGCACATGTTCAGCTGATAGATCCAAACATCTCACATCTCTCACATCTTAAGACTTTCTCTGCCAATAACTTACCAAGTGCTGATGATTGTGATAAAATTCAGGAGTGCAATACTTCACTGGAGGAATTGAGGGACCATCTCCATTATCCACGGAATGTTCCATTGGTTCTGTGCAAAACCAAATATATCAATAATAATAAAACCTTTCAGACCAAAGCCTCTGCATTAAGGAAGCAACTTGCAAATTCTGAACTATATTCTCTTATGCATATTTCATACTTCTAAAAATTTTGTTTGATCAGGGACTACTGACACAAAATAAAACAGAAGAGAAAAAAAGTACTGTAATGGTATACTTTTTTTTTATTTTAACTGACAGTTTTTATTTTTGCTTGTATGTGGGTTAGCCTTACCTAAGGCCTAGTCTACAGAGTATGAAAACAGAATTCTCATCTAATATTAGATCCTTGTGCTTTCTGTTGTTTTGCACAGCCTGTTCTTACTTTCAGAGTGTGACAAAATGTTGCTAGAAAATTTCAAACAGAATAGTTCTTTTCTTTCATAAAAGGCCTCCCATGCTGAACACATGCATAAGTGATCAAACGAGACAATTCTAACTTTCATAAAGTGCAAAGCCCTTTTTTTTTTTTTAGTCTGCCTCTGAACACTTTCCTCTGGATAACAGCAGATGAGGGGAATGATAATCAACTATTTGCCATTTACAGACAAACACTCACTCCTCTGTACCAAAGAAACTGAGCTAACGACATTCATGATCTCTTCTGAAATCCTCTTTCAGCCTTTTGAGGCATGGTTCTCCTGGTTGGAGGAACATATGCTCTAAAAAAATCAAAACAACCCAACCTAAAACCCTTGCACATAAATAAAAAAGTTTCCAAAAATTAGGCACTTATTCTTTAACACCAGAGAGAGCTCCTAGTAACCAGCATACAGGTAAACCCATGGTTAGGGAAAATGAGTACTCCAGGCATTACCAGAGGCAACATAAAAACTAGCAAGGAGATTCGTTTCAACAACTGTTTATTAATCCAGTCCCCTGGTCTAAGTCACAAATGCATGTTAATGAAAAGCTGATTTGCTGCACTTGACAGAAGCTACAGAAAACCAAGCTGGACCCACGTAACACATACATGGCCTTAAACTAATTTTTTAAGAAGGAAGTCTAAGTTAAGGAATCCTGCCTGATGTCAGCATCTTATCAGAGCCCTAGCTCAATGATGTCCTATTACAAATCTTACAGAAAATCTTTGCAAAATATAGAATTTTACTGACATATACTGTTTTAAGCAACAAAGTGTCCCATAAGAATAAATGAAGCTGACAAGAAACTGTTTTGGTTGTCTCTTCCCATATGCTATAAATCACCCCCTTTCATCATAATATAGTTAGTTTACTGTCGAGTTTGTATTCCTGGGATGAGTAAAGTGGTGGCAAGCTTATTTCAAGAATTGAGTTAAGAGAGTATTAAGAAATTGGAAGGAGCCAACCAGGCAGCAAATCATGTGCTACTCACCAATCCAACGAGGTCTCTTTGAATTACAGGACTCACTGGCAGGGTATGGAAGATCTGACTCATGACAGTGTTCAAGCTACAAGACATCAATAAATCCATGAAAAAGACCAGCATAAAATAGCTGGGTTTTTTCTCTATAGCACAAAGCTGAAAGTATCATGGAAGGATATGCATTTATATACATGCATTTACATACACATAAAAATGGATGAAATATAATATTATGGTTCACATTCAAAAGAAACATCATGACAAGACAGTAGCAGCACTTCCTCTCAATGCAGAACTCCTTCCCTTTTTTGCTCATCTCCACTTCTATCTAAATCCTCAGTTTAGAATATTTACACTGGGGTCATCCGAGCCTCCTTGGTTTTAACAAAAACTAGATTTGTGTAGTGATTCCTGTATTTTTGTTTGCTGTCAAAATTTCATTATTTGTATAGTAAAGCAAAATTGAAAACAAAAAATTAAAAGGATAGTATAATAAATTGTATTTTTTATTAAGGGAACATCTGTTCAAAAGTATTTGCTCTCCCTTCCTTTGTATAAAATATGTTTACTGAGAGCTTCCATCCTTGCCAATGCACTAAGAACATGGAATCTTTGCAAAATTCTTCCTTTAGTACAACACTAACAACTACACACAGAGTGAAAGGGTGAAAATAAAACAAAAGAAAGAAATAAAAGTATTTCTTTCATTAAGAGTCTACTCAGACAATCACTGAATATTAAACCAGAAAAAATCAGAGAAAAAAATACTTCCTTTTTAATTTTTGGATTATTGATTACACATCCATTAAGAACATGTTGGATGCAAGAACACTGCAGCAACCTTGTACAGTTCAACAAAAAGAAGTGCAAAGTCCTGCAGCTGGGGAGGATCACTCCCATGCACTGATATATCCTGGGGTCCACCCAGCTGGAAAGCAGCTTGGCAGAAAAGGATTTGGTGTTGCCAAGCTGAACAGGAGCCAGCAATGTAGTTTTTCTTGGGAGAAAGGGCAAACGATACCCTAGGCTGCATTAGGAGTGCTGCCAGCAGAAGAGACGAAGGGAGGGGATCCCTCATCCCTCAAGGAGAACTTATCAATATGTACGAATACCTGACAGGAGGGTGCAAATAGGACAGAGGCAGGCTCTTTTCAGCGCTGCCCAGCGACAGACCCAGAGGCCATGGGCACAAACAGAAACACAGGAGGCTCCCTCTGAATATCAGGAAACGTTTCTTTACTGTGAGGGTGCCTGAGCACTGAAGGAGGTTGCCCAGAGAAGTTGCAATCTCCGTCCTTGCAGATATTCAGAAACTGCCTGGATGTGACCCTGGAAACCTACCAAAGGTAATACTTGAGTATGGAAGTTGGAAGAGATGGCCTCCAGAGGTCCTTTCCAACCTCCACCACCTTGTGATTCTTCATGACAATTCTCTTCTTCCCAAGTTTCTTCCTCTCTGCTTTTACTAAGGCTACTACAAGTTCCAACTTGCAACAAAACCCCATCCTAGCCTTTTCTGGCTTTTTCCCATTTTGTGCCCAAATCCAAGCTGAAATGCAAGCCATCCATCTTATTTTTTTAACACTGTTTTACCCTTGCAATTCCATGGCTCAGGTTGGACATTGTCTTCAGGATCACTGCCTCCAGATGCTGCTGTTGGGTTTCTCGCAGAGCTTCACAGAAGGCTGAGAAGGCATTAGGGCCTCTCTTGGGCAGCAAATTGAGGAATTCCACATTTCGGTCAAAGCTCCCAGACTTGGCCTAAGCACAGAGGAAAAAACCAAAATCCATACTCAAGTAACACCCAACATAATTAACTTTCAATCAATCATCAGAACAACTATTTTTTTTTCAAATTTCAGAAAAATATTCCACCACTATGCTTAGCTGTGCTAGATCCATTACTATATTCTTCCTAGTTGACTTCATTCCCACTCCTCTGTTCCTATTTGCTCAAGGGTGAGAGTATATGACAACACAACAAGCCAACAATTCATACATGACCACACACAATAATACGTCATATTCTCTCTAAAATTTTACTTCCAGTTACTGCTGGAACAGTATCGACTTCTCTTTGTGAATACACAAAGTCAAAAGCATGCTTCCAAAACTATCCAATAGTTTATGGTCTCATGCAGATAGTCAGATCCTCCAGAAAACATTAACTAAAATACTTTTTATATACATCAATTCCAGAATGGTATTTCCTACATACAGACTAACACTTAGACCAATGAAGCAATATATACTACCATATGTGGAAAAGTAACCATCAAGAAATGAAATTCATGTGTTTGCAAAACATTGTTAAAATGTTCTAATTGTCAGAATATTAACAGGTATTTGCCAACAAAATGTATAATTTATACAATTATACCCTTCCCTGTGAAATCTAAACCACACCAAGAATCACATATCAAAATACTGGGTAGCAGAAATAAATTTTATTTGGAATTCATCCTATATTTTTTTAATCATCACTTAGATCCAAGATCTCTCCTTTTGATGGACAAATGGGAAGAGTTGATGAGTTACACAGAACTAAGGCCTAATGTGTAAATCCTCTGCTACAGAAGATATCACATCATCTGGTTTCATTCATAAAAATTATCAAGCTCAGTGTTAAAAATAGTTTGGCTCTTGCCCCATCACATCGTTTGGAAGAATATTGCAAAATCTTGCTGATCCAATGTTTACAAACCTATTTAGAATTTCAGACCTATATTCATTCATGACTGGCCATGAGCATTTATTTTTGAATCAACAGTATTCCTTGACTTCAGTGTTCTCCTGTCCTGTCCCTTATTTATCAAACTTCTTTCTATATATTGGTCTTGATTTGCTATAGTAGACAAGTCACTTTCTTTCATAAATGGTCTCTTTCCCTAGTGTAACCACCTTTTCCTATTCCCACAGGATCCTGAATTTTCAGAGTACTGTTGACTAGAAGTACATATAATAATGTCTTGCGTCTTCCCAGAAGCATGACGGTACCTTTCTCCTGGTAACACTGCTCCATTAGTCCACTGAAAATAACCAGCTCCATATATTTGTATCTTGCTGTAAGCTCACTGAATTTTATTGCAACTAATAAAGTAAATTGAGACCTGATTTCTAAAGTATCTAATGAATTTTTCTCCTTTTCTAGTAGACCTGCAGCTATTTTGAGACAAGCCAAAGGTCATTCATCTTCTTCACAGTCTACGACTCTAAGCCATAAATGATGGAACCGGAGAACCGGAACATAAGTTTTATTGAAAAGTTAACAAATTTCCGTAATGTTCATATTCTACACTTTGTATGTACATGCTCAGCAGACATTCAGAAGTAAAACTTTCATAAGACACACTAATTTAATTTTATTTTCCAATACATCCTTCATTTACTTCTTTCCCCTCACAGATAGGTTTGATAACCTGCATAGCAGAAACTAGTTGTAAATGAATTCGGAATTCTGGACAAAATTCCACATTAGTCTTACTGAGCCTGAATATACCTGCAGAATCTATGAAAAAAGCATATATCATTGACAAACATCCTAACCAAATTTATGTCACTTGTCAAAACCAGTGATCCCTTCATTACTATCTAGTGATCAACAGAATATTCAAATCTCTATATCTATCCAATCTCAGTCTTCGATTACACTACAGAGTATTCAACTTGTTTAAAAATCAAGAAAGCTCTTGCTACCATATCTGCAATTTTAAAAGTCCATTCCAGAGCTCTGGAAGAAAATCTGATGCTACAAGAAGGCATTTATGCAAGTAGATTTTGCAGCTTGCCTTAGAAACAGCTGTTTCCACTGTCCCACTTTACTTCCACCACGATTTTTCCCCTGTGTTTGAAACTCCCCTCTTCTGGGTTTTCATCTAGGTAACTATAACATCATTTTCACTACAAGGCAACACAGTTTTGTTCTTTACTCTTTATTGAAAGTGTATACAGTGGAAAAAAACTCACATGGTTTAGTAACTGTCTGAATGACCCATTTTAAATTCAGTCCTGTCAGATCCTACTATCTCGCCACATTTCAGACACCAAAGAAAGCAGCTTCTATTTACTGATTCTTCTCCAATGTTGTACACTTATAAACTCTTTACTTACTCTTCATATTCCTTGTGAACTCCTCATCCAGTTCAATCACCTTTGTCTTCAGTGGCTCTTCCTGCAACACACTCTCCCTCCCATCTTTTTCTTACTTGTGGTAAAGTTTCAGTACTGGTTTGACACCTCACACTTGGAAAAGATGTCATGCTTCATCTCCCTGAGCTCCTTGACTTATTTTACTTTCCTTAGATTACAGAAGTTTATTTAAGCGCTCTATTTCCAGAATGATTTTCTTCTTTTGTTTAGCTTAAATCAAGCCAAGAGAACCAGTGTAACTGTTGTGTTTTTAAGAAAAGATGATTTAGAACACAATTATTTATCCAGACTTTGATTTCCTGACTTATTGGGGGAGCAGGAGGATATATATAGAACCAGTCAGTTATAATATCCAGGAAAATCTATTCTCTTTCATCAGACAGTGGCATTTGGCTCCTCCTGTTTCCATTAAGGTACCTGACGATCAGCGTCACAATACATTTTCAATAACAGGCTACTTAACAGCACTTCTAAGACCTGTGCTCACATTTGTCAGAGACAGGAAGAATATTAAAAATTCACAGAGCTACTACAGGAAAATGAAAGGTAAGACAGTGTTTTTCCACTTAAATGATTTTTTTAAATGCACTTTACTTTTTCTCCACTGCACTGTTATGACTAGGACTATCCAGTAAACGTTCCCTTCATTTCTATCCTTCTAGTACAATGCATATTTTGCAGTTCCAGCTGTAAATGCTTCCTTCTACCTCTGCCATATTTCTATTTTTGTTACAATTTCCAGATCGATACCCTGCAACAGTAGTTCAAGTCATTCTGTTCTCTTGCTCAGGCTGCTGTTTATACACATTCAAGCTCTTAGTCATCTGTGTTTATTGTATTAGGCGTAATTTTTCCACTAAGCTCTTACTCTTTACCTGACTTAGCCATCATAACACCTTTCTCCTTAACAATAATCCATTACTAAGTATTGTTGCACTCCCTTTTACTCAATTACATGTGGAGGGGAAGATTCCTTTAGGCTTCTACCCTTCCGTCTCAGTTTAATACTTTTTAACTACAACAGCACCTTGCCAAAAAGAGTATTTTCTCTGCCATTACCTTAAGTTTGAGAGAATTTTTTCCCCTTTTCTTCCCTTCTCTTCCTTAAGTGACAAACTGCAGGCCATCAAAAGAACACCCCTACTCACCATGCACACTTCAGCAATGCTGTTGCTTAAACCCTGTGGGCTGCTAAGCACCAGATGCTCAGTTATTTCCTCCCCGAGTGGAATGGTGGGGAGAATCCAAAGAGTAAAAGTGACAAAAGTTGAGATAAAAATGGTTTAATTGGTAAAGCAAAAGCCACACACACAAAGCAAAACAAAGAATTCATCCACTGCTTCCTGTTGGCAGGCAGGTGTTCAGCCATTCCAAGGACACCACTCACAATGGTGACTTGGAATCATAGAATATTCTGAGTGGGAAGGGACCCCAAGGATCATTGAGTCATCTTATGTGAATAGCCCATACAGGGATCAGTCCCAAGACCTTGGCATCATTAGCACCATGCTCTGTCACTCAGAGCTTGCTCCTTCCTTCTTCCCCTAGCTTTACATGCTGACCATGACACCAAATGGAGCGGGATATCCCTTGGGTCAGTTGGGGTCAGCTGTCTTGGATGTGTTCCCTCCCAACTTTTTGTGCACCTCCAGCATTGCTGGTGGGGGGAGAAGAAAGGGCCTTGGCTCTGAATCAGCACTGCTCAACAATATCTGAAACACCTCTACATTACCAATGCTATTTCCAGCACAAATTCAAAACATGGCCCTGTACCAGCAACTAGAAAGAAATTAACTACTCTAGCCCAAATCCCTACAAGAAGTCCTTGATTCATTCACTGGCTTGAACTGTTTCACTGTATCTTTGTTCTCTTCCACTAGGGATTGGAGCTAAATCAGGTAAGACTGCCTAGAGCTCCCACAATTCAGCACTGATATCCTTGACAGGTCCCATGAGGCATCTAATATTATCTCTGACACCAAATCAAAGTATGCAAAGTGATTCACATTATCTTTCAATGACTCAAAATTAATCAGGAAGTTATTTTTTCATTGCTATCAAAACCTCAGTCGCAGGTTTACACCTTCTACGCTCGTGCCCAGAAAAAAGTTCATAATCCTATTTTTCAGCATCTGTTCTTATTATGGGACCATGAACTTTGCTAGGGGACTAAGAACTCCCTCAGTTCCTTACTTGAGCCCTGAGATGCATTTGACACACAACTTCAGCCACTTCCTTTCCAGTCTGCTTTCCTTGAAGACCTGCACGTCCATCCTGCACAGTGTTCTGTGCATTACCATCCCTCTGGGAGAAATCCCAAGCTATTTCCAATGACTTCTCTCCATAGCACCCACTGAACAGGCTAAGTAACACAAGCCCACAAACAAACAGCATTTGTTATTTGACAGTGAGCCTTGAACCCTGCAAGGCACTTCACGCAATTTACACAAAAACACATATGAAGCAGAAATTCTTTATATGGAGGGTGCCACAACAAACTGGTACATAATATACTCATTTACTTATTTTCACAGTATTGTCTTGGAAAGAAATCTTATTCCCGCTTCTACGTGTGGGGAAAAAAAAAAAAAAGCACAAAATGACAACAAAGGACTGGAAAATACCACCCGATCCACAAAGCGCAGCCTGCTGCAACTGCACATCAGAACATAGGAAGTCTTAGAGGAAATGCACTTCTTCTTTCTACAAAAGCACCTTACAGTTCTCCTGCACGCTGCAGCCAAACCCCTGCAGGTCCTCTGAATGCAATCATATTGAAATGAGCCGGTAACAGGTGACTTTTCTCCATGCTGCCACTGCAAGGAACGACACCGAGCTCAGCCAGAAGTAAAGCTCACGGCGCAGGCGACAACCCGCGTACCTGTATCATTTCCACCATCTCCGTGGTGATGATGTCCTTCTCTACCATGTGCTCCACCAGCACATTCAACACCAGCTGCTTGGCCAGCATCACCCGGTTCTTCTTCAGCGCTTCCTGGTGGCACCGCTGCATGCCGCACGCCGCCAGCATCCTGGGAGCAGCGGGGACACCGGGGGCGAGCGCCCTGGCCAAGAGCCACCCGTGCCCCCTCCCGACTTCTGGCTCGGGAGGCCCCGGAGCCACCGGCGGGAAAAGGACCGGTCCCGCCTTTTCCCGGCGGCTCTCGCGATACAAACCGCCTGACGTGACCGCCACTTCCTGCCCGCGCTCCGGCTCGGGCTGGGCGCAGCCCCTCAGGGGTGCGGCGGGGCGGGCTGGGGCAGGGGTCGGGCCAGCAGGCAGGATTAGCGGGGGTGCAGCTTTCCTGGCAAACCTGCCGNTTTAGTTTCTTTATCTCTGTTGAAATGGCTTTCTGCGGAAATCGGCTGCAATCAGAAACGACAACGTGCAGTAATTAAGAGGGAGAGAGGGAGAAATAGAGCACATGGGATGTGCAGAGAAATACGAAGGGAAGTACGAAGGGAAAATTAAGTGAGCAGCCTAGCAAAAGTAAATTCACAGCTCTCGTTACAGAATCACAGAATCAATTGGAAAAATCAGTTGGAAAAGATCTCTGAGATCACTAAGTCCAACCTTTGACTGAACACCACCATGTCACTTAGACCATAGCACCAAATGCCACATCCAGTCTTTCCTTAAACACTTCCAGGGACGGTGACTCCGCCACCTCCCTGGGCAGCCCATTCCAATGCTTGACAGCCCTCCTGTGAACAAATTCCTCCTGATGTCCAGCCTGAACCTCCCCTGGCACAGCTTGAGGCCAATTCCTCTGGTCCTGTTGCTGGTTGCCTGGGAGAAGAGACCAAACCCCACCTGGCTACAGCCTCCTTTCAGGGAGTTGTAGAAAGTGATAAGGTCTCCCCTGAGCCTTCTCCAGGCTAAACAATCCCAGCTTGCACAGCTGCTCCTCATACAACATACAAAAAAATCACATAAAGCTTCAGATGGCTACTCCCTGGTGCACAGTAATTCTACATGCTAATGCTTAACACAAGTCCAAAGGCTTGACAACCTTTACAAACATTGAAGACAAAACTGTAGTGATCATAACTGGTGACATTTTTGATCTTTGTTTTGGCTGGTTTTTAGTCTGTGCTGGTCACCTGAATTTCTTCCTGACTCCTGGCAATGTCGTGCACTCAAACAGGTTCTGAGTTGCCCAGTTTAAGACTCAAAGTTTCTATGCATGTATCACATACCTTGACATCTTTTGGTGAGGTTTATTTCTTTTCTGTTAGCAGATACAGGAGGGAAATGCAACTAGTGATTGCACTTAAAGAAATCACGTTGCCTTTATCAGCAAGTTTGTCTCTCATAATACTTCCATGATAGAGGTATCATAATTGCTTCATTATTAATGATATTAAAGTAATTCAGATGTAGATTCAGAAATGGAACTCTTTTTTCTAAGCCAAGATTATCAAATAAGCAGAAAGCAAGCAAAAGCATGGCTTTGTGGAGTGTTTCTTTTGGTAGGAAAAATTAATGATGCCGCCAGGAATTTTTAATGCAGTCCTGTTTATTTATAAACAACATAAAAGGTCTTTTTTTTTTTCTTTGAACTATAAAGAATCAAACAATAAGAAATAATTTATTTTCTTCTAGCGTATGGTTTGATGGTTCCTCATATGAATTAAAGATGCAGTCATATGAGCAAGGCTGTGATGACTGCTGCTCTCCTTCACAGGAGATTCAGACCACCATTTTTATTTTTTTAATTTGGATGTTCACCAGACGCGAATGCATCTCTTTGCATACTGCAGACCACTTTGTCACTGCAGAGCTGATCAGTTTAGCTCACCCATTTAAAAAGGCACAGCATCCCTGATCAGTGACAGCTAGAACCTGCCTACGGCCTAGAACCGTAATGATGAAGGCCACGTGTGCCTTGGGACTGTTGTCCCCAGGTGCCCTCCACTGCAGCTGTGGTCTTGGCAGACAGACTGGACCTTTCCAGAGCCCACAGAGAACTGGAGGAGCTTTGGCCTTTCTGTGCAAGTGCTTGCCATGATGACAATAAAGTATCTCAGGCCATCTGTTAGAGTACATCTGTAGTACAGCAGAGACATACACCCTGCTGTAGAGCCATGAAGACCAGCGGTCCATGCAGAGGATGCTTACATGTGTATGTATCCCATCGCTGGCCTCTCTTACAGGGGGAAAACTTATCTCCCTCTTGTCCACCACTGGCTGTGTGGGATGAGAACTTTGTGAACAACCAAAGTCTTTTAATGCATACTATCAGCTTTTCAACCCTAAGTGACAGGTACCAGCTTCCAGATGCAGTCAGCCACTCTCCCTTCAGTCACACTCCCACGTAGCACAGTTGAGGATGTCGAGCAGGTGTGGCAGAAGGACAGTAACAAACAGCTCGGACCATAAATTTGTGTTGCTGCAAAACGGCAACTCGGGGAGTACAGGCTTGTTCTCTCTGTAGGGATTTCAGGGTGGCAGTACTGCTGTTTGCAATGCAACAGCATTAGTGTTGTTTCTATTCCTTCCCTTTCCCAGGCAGATTATTCTGGCCGCATCCTACAGCCCTTCTTCAGAAGTCTTTTGGCAACCTTATCTCTGCTCACGATTTACTTCTCCTCTCCCATAAAGGTGTATCTCTGGTTTGAGAATGTTGCCATCCATAACACAACTTTCCTCACAGTGGTTTTATGCATCTGCCAAGACAAAACAGTGTGGTATTGCATTGATTTATATTTTGTGCAAAAAGATTCTGGTAACATCAGAAGCTGTATCTGTAGTTCAACTCTGGAATGGTGAGACAAACGTTTACAGTTTCAGGCAAAACAACCTCAGCCGTTTTACCTTCCCTCTAGGAGCATCCTGTATTGGGGTGAGGGTTTGGTTCTGTATTCATGGAAGGTGAATATGCAGAGGGCTGGTGAGCATCTTCAAAGACCTCATCACTGATGGCAGTCTCATAAGCAGGTGGTGGAGTGAGTGGCTCCAGTGGTTCAAACCTGTCTCCAATGTCTTTGTCCTCATGGATGTCTGAAACAAACCGCTGCAGTCTTGGGGGCATCACCAGCTGCAGCTGCATCCTGGAGCCTGTGTCTGTCTCAGAGGTGTGCCTTGTGTCTGGTGGCAGTGGCACCTGGAGAGCATCCACTGTCATCTCTTGTTGGGCAGAGGATTCAATAACGACGTTGTACGGGGGGGGCTCAGTAAGCGGCGAGGGCACGGAGCCTGGGTTGGATGGAATTGTCCATATTGCTGGAGCTGACATGGTCATCACCTCCTCATAGGTGGGCGCTTCATAGGCAGCGTTCACCCTGTGCCAGGAAGCAATGCCAGATACACTGGTTATTTTACTGCTTACTTTATAGTACAGATCGTGGACTGTAGGGACCATGCTACAATCAACAAATGGGACTGAGACAGGATGTCTCACGTGGTATTGTTGTATGGGATATTCTGCCCCTGGATCAGCTCACCTCTCCAGCCAGCTTAATGTCTTTCTTACTGGTATAGAAAATAGCTCCTCTGACCATTTTCCCACACTCCCCAGAGTTAGTGAAGCTACCCACACTGTTCAGTTCAGTGTCCTAGGCTTAACCTGGTGTCCTCCTACCAGTTAAAATTTATTACTAAAGATTGCTAACTACTAGTTATCTCATGGAATAAAACAGGACCTGATTTTTTTAATACATTAGCTTTATGTTCATCCATTTTTAAGAAGTGGAGAAAATGAAGTACTTTCATTTAGTTTAAACAAGGACTAATTATTCTGTGTTTAAAAGAATTATCTGCAAAGAAAAAATGTTACTTTAGAGACATTTTCCTTTTCCGGTTATATTTTTAAATAAAAAGATAATAATTTTCTTCAAGTATACCCCCAAACTACCAAAGCCCAATATAGATTTCTTTTTTTATATAGTCTTTCTAAAAATAAACACTCTGTTTGAGAATGTAAAGTCATTTATGCATGTGGATAGTGATTATCTGGATTATACAAGGAAGCAAGGCTACAAATAAAGTTAAACTCTTCAATGACAGTAGGCAAATTGGCATTTAATTAAGTGATGTTGAGAACCTGCAAGTGTACATGAAGCCAAAAAAAGAAGTGGAAGTATTCAGAGTCTCTAAAAATCAGGGATTATATTAGTGTTAAGTTGGGATTTTAAGAGTGGAAACACACCCAGTTACACATTTCTCTTAAAGTTTGCCAAGAAACAGTTGCTCTAGAGATAAGGTTTACAGAGCTAAACCCAAATAAGATTTGGTATTGCTTCAGCATTTTTTCTTTTTCCTTGTCTGACTCATTGTTTGGCAAGCCTCGATTACTCAAAGAAAAATAAAATGGGCCTGGATCGGTTTAACATTGGCAAGTTTTAGTGGATCAGTTCCCAAGGGGAAGAAAATACATATTATAGAAGATACAAGACATGCGTGGCATTGACATTTCCAACCTCCACGTCAATAATGAGGGAAAACCACCTGAAAAGAACTTTTGTCTTTGGGAATGGAGTCTGTGTTTGGTGCCTCAGGGGAATGGCAGCAAAACAGTGTGTAAAATGGCCATGAGTCAGGGGAGAGAGTTAAAGAGGAGTAACCAGGTTGCTGCTTACCTTGCTTGGCTTTGCCTGTTTGGAGGTATTTCATTTGCGTCATGCCGGTGTTGATTCCTCAGGTAACACTCGACAAACACACTCAGCAAATAGCCGACCAGGCACACTCCCCCTACCCCGAGGAAGAAATAGCCTACTGGGTTGATGTTAGAGGAGATGGCCAGCATGGTGACCCCAATGAGAAGAGCAGCAGTGAACAGAAGCAGCAGGGTTTGGCGGATGTTCTTCCAGCGTGTCTCCAACAACATGGCAGAAGGGGTGGTGGTAGCAGGCAGTTGAGAACAGATGGGCACTTAAAGGGACAGGCATCTGTGGGAGATGGAACAGTTTTTTCAACACGAAACATGAGTATATAAACACATTTATAAGTATTGTGACTGAATTAAGAACATACACACTTGAGTACGCACATACATCATAAGCCTGGGAAATCTGTACACGCCAATGTAAACATACTAGAATTTCCTGTGTGCGTGCATATTGAGTAGTGGGAATACCTGGACACAGTTACAAAACATAAAAAGCATAAATAGACCATCAGCACTTATTACCAGGCATATCTAAAAAGGTCTGGCTTAACAGGGATGCAGATTCAGGTTACTGGGAAAGGAAGACACAGAATAACTTTAAGGGTTAATTCTAAGATGTTTGTGCCTTGCATAATCAACATTCAAATACTCATTCAAATCCCAGAAGAAAAGCAGCCTTATTTGATGGGCCTGTCTGCCCTGGTAAATTGAGCATCTAACTTCAGTGTAGCACTAGAGCAGTAATGTAACTTTAGGTTCTGGATATAGCTAGGTTATGTGTGGTTTTGTAAAATGTAGGCATTTTTTTGAATATTTGTGTGTATCCTCAGTTCCTTCTTTGTTGATATGCCTTTTTTTGCTCTGTTCTCAGACAGGAGAGCCTTTCCTGTCCCCTATCCCAAACCCCATTTCTGTGAAAGAGACAGCAGTTGCCACTGTGTGAAGTCAATATGGAACGAATACAAGGGATCTGTGGCATTCAGGAATACCATAATTAAGGAGCTGTCTTGCATATGTTATACTAACCTACATCTATCCCATTGTTTTGGTGAAGACCTCTTTGAAGGAAAAAAAGCATGACACAATGGGCATATTTTTTATGAAAATACATCTCCAAACAAATACACAGTTTTATATAGCTCCGTGTTACATTGTGTGCTTTCCCCTCATTACAGCAAAAATAGTTACATGCATATAAGCAAAAGAAATACTTTTTTTTTCTACTTACCAGAAAGAGGTTTCGGTAGGTACGAGCAGTCATGTTTTAACTTCTCTCTTCATCACAAGGAAAAATGTGCACTGCTTCTTCCTGTTCTGGCCCGAGAATAGAACACCAGTTAAAACTCTCCCTTCCTCCTTTCAGGATTTTTGGTAGGGAAACAATGAAGATTTCTTTCGAAAATAAAAGTCGGAAACTACTGAATATGGGAAGATATCAACTAATGGGAAGATCCCATTGTACGAGTTTTGCGTGGGAAAGTAGAATCTCCGTTTTCCACGTTCTGAATCCAAAGCAGTTTCTAGACGATCACATACCTTCTACTCTTAGGCAGCTCTTCTCGGTCTGTCCCACAAAAGCAGGAAACTCATTAGGAAAGAGGGCGGAGTGAGCAGTGTGGGAGTGCTTACCTGTGTCGTGTCTCTTTGGTCTGCTTTACTTCAATGAGAGAAACTGCCTTGAAAATTCTGGGTTTTCCCCCATGTAGCAAAGGAATCTTGATCTCTGCCTCACAAAGCAGGAACAACTGCCTGCCCAGCCCACATCACGTGGCCCACACATAAACCTATTTATGACTTATGTAGAATGTAAATTCATACATTTGTCCTGATCGAGTGCTGTTTGTCAAATGTTGTTTTATGCCCTCTTTGATTTTACAAACAAAAGGGAAAAAGGGGCAAGAGGTTATTATTTCATAGAGGGCTGAGTTACAAACCTTTTTACTCCCTGATGTATCTGAGGTAATGATAAGCAACAGAACTGAATTAGGTACTGAATTACTTCTGTTATCTGAACCTTTGGTTTGTGTCTGAAAATTTAGAATAGAATAGAATTGAATAGGGTAGAATAGGGTAGAATATAATAGAATAATTTCAGTTGGAAGGGACATACACCTACCCTAACTCCCTGACTGCTTCAGGGCTGACCAGAAGCTAAAGCATGTTATTAATGGCATTGTCCAAATGCCTCTTAAACACTGACAGGCTTGAGGTGTTGCCCACCCCTCTAGGAAGCCTGTTCCAGTGCCTGACCACCCCCTAGGTAAAGAAATGCTTCCTAATGTCCCCTGACACAGCTTTGAACCATCTCCACTTACCCCATCAGCGGATCCCTGGAAGAAGGGATCAGCACCTCCCTCTCCACTTCTCCTCCTCAGGGAGCTGCAGAGAACAAGAGGGGTCACTCCTCAGCCACTCTTTTCTCCAAAGGGGAAAAACTCAGAGCCCTCACCCACTCCTCATAGAACACACCTTCCAGCCCTTCCACTAGCTTTGTTGCCCTCCTCTGCACATATTCAAGGACTTTCACACCCCTCTGAAATGGTGGGACCCCGAAGTGCTGCCAGCACTCGGGGTGAGGCTGCACCAACACTCCCATGAGTCCTTCTCTACTCACAAATAGCAAGTCTTGGAGGGCATCTTTCTTAGTTGTCTCACTGAGTATTTGTGACAAGAAGTTATCTCTTACAAACTTCAGGAATTTCCTAGATCTGCTTATCTAAGCAATATGTTATTCCCAGTTGATATCTGAGAAGTTGGAATCTTCCATAAGGCTAAGAGCTGCTGATTCAGAGATTTCTCTTAAATGCCTATAGAAGAACTCATCAGTGCTTACCTCACTGTAAGTTCTTGAACACTATAGGATGAATTATCTCCAGGTGCAGGCTGCAGCTCATGGTTGTCTGCAACAGCAAGATGCCCTACTGCTAAATGTTTATTAATAGTATTTAGTTTGGAAGTTTGGGCCAACAAGAATCGCATGAGGTTTAACAAAGATAAGTGTAAAATCCTGCAGGGACGGAATAATCCCAAGCAGCAGTACAGGCTGAGGCCAGACTGACTGGGATGCAGCTCTGCTGAAATAAGCTTGGTGTATATGATGAAAGGGAAGCTCAACAAGAGTCAGCAGTGTGCTCTTGAAGCAGTGAAGGCAAACTGTGTCCTGGGCTGCATCAGTAAGAGGGTAGTGAACAGATTAAGTGTGGGATTATTCTATGCAGCACTTGTTAGGACACACCTGAAATATTGTTTAGTTTTGGTCCCCCCAGTTTGGATGTGGTCTGAAAAATTGGATATGGTCTGGTGAATGCTTTGAGGGTTGGAGAACTTTGACAACTTAAGAGGCTGGATTTGTACAGCCTAGAGGAGAGAAGGCTTGGGCAGGTGGTGAGTGTCTACTCACAGTTTTCCAATAGTAGCAGGTAGTTACAGAGAGGATGGAGGGAGTCTTCATGAGGGTGTATGGTGACAGGATAAAAGGCAACAGGAAAAAGGGTAAGTGCCTCTGGATATAAGAAAAATGGTCTTTAACGTGAAAACAGCAAAATGCTATTACTTGCCCAGAGAAGTGGAGGAATCCTCTTGATTGGAAATATCCAAGACACAGCTGAGTTCAGGGCCCAGCTTTCAGTAAGAGGTTGGACCAGATCATCTACCCTTCCAGCCTAGACTTGTCAATGTTTCTATGTTTTGAATATTTTCTCCTTATAATTGCCTTTTTGGCTGCTGACAGATAAAGGACCTTTAGCATTGATTGTTATCCATTCTTTGCTTTCAAGAGAATTCTTTCGAAGATGGCAGACTAAACACCCACATAAAGGGGAGAAAGTCAGGATTCTGGTGTGTAGCATGTCATTTTGCAAGGCTATTATTTAGGTGGAAAATACAATATCCATTTTGGGGTTGTTTGGTGTTGAGAACACTTTAACTGCTAAGGAAGGTTTGAGAAAACTGTTTTGACAGCCTGTTTACACAGGCATCATGACTGACACATTGGTGGAATCTGCACGCGTCAGTACAAACAGCAACTTCCTTCCAACCAGTGTAGCTGGTGGTTGTTAGAACTGTTCCTCAGAGATAAAAGATTTATATCCTACTGATTTGAGGAGGTAATTATAATTATTCCTCCTGCCTGTTCTCCATTTCCCCCTGTCCTCCTTGCAGTGATTCAGTGCTCAGGTGATCTCTTGCTGAACCAGCCCAGCTGTCTCAGCTAGTGGGAAAGTATTTACATTTTTCCAAAGTGAATTTAGTGAGCTTAATCTAGTCCCTAAAGTATCATCTAACCATTAGTTCCCCATTAAAGGGAAGCAATAGGAATGCACAGCCAGAGTGGTGGTGGTGAAGGGAGGAAGAGTGAGAATAATTTCCAGGGCTGTAGTGGCTGTCATTTGATTGACTTGGCCCAAATCATTGGAGCAGAAGAAAATTCTTTCTTCTTTGATGGAGTAAGCCCCACAGAAAAATGTAGAATCTAAGACCCATTTTTTACTCAGCAAAGCCTGTTAGATATATCATGGATTACCAGCTCAGCCTGATGACTTTAGACAACTCCTAGCTCTGGAATGTACACTGACTACCGTCCAAAAGCCCCAACAATCTAACCATTGTTGAATGCCCCTTGTAGTTCCTCAGAAGGTACTTCAGCTGTGTGGAGGGAGCTGAGGCACCTTTTTGTGTGCACATTCTCCTGTGGGGAGTAGGCACTGCTTTGGGGCTAGATCTTTTTGCTAAGTTAGTAGAAAGTCAGAAAGGTGAAAAAATGTTTTCATTATTTGGTACAAAACTACTTCTGTGATTGGAAAGGCTGTATTTGATTTGCGGATAGATAGAAAGATGTTGGTTTTGCTGAAAATCTGTATAGTAGTTTTGATTGGTGCACCATTTTAAAAAATAGTCTTAGACATAGTTATGAAATATCAAGATGAAAAAGGCTAGAAATGGTAGGTGCCTCTGCTGCATTGGTTGTTGTTTGTATTGATTGCATCCATTTATTTCCACTGAAGTTCAGAGTTCAGTAACTCCTGTAGATTTTACGCATGCAGGTCATGGATGACTGTGCTGAATCTTTAGGAATTATTTTTATTCATTTACAAGCACACATAAAACAACAAGACTTTATGATGCAGCTGTGAGTGCATTAGTTGAACATGTTTATGAATGTGATACATACTGCTTTGTGGGTCTAAGGGTACAAAGCAGGATGAATTTCTATGAACTAACCTTTGCAGTATGTTTTCTAGCAGAAAAGTGCTTCTACATGAGGCCTTTTAGCATTTCTGAAGGACTTCTGAAATTTTTATCTGTCTGCTGTTTTGGTTCTCTTCATAGTCTGGTTCAGACTGTCACTGGGATCCATAACAAAGAAAAATTGATCACACAGCTGCATCAAGAAATTTTTGGTGATTAAAAGGCGCAGAAAATGCAACGGGGCTTGGGTAAGGCCTGAGAGATACCACAATGCAGGGTTTGTTAAACAAGGTGTTGAAGCCTGGCAGAATAAACAAGGACGTTTATCCTGCCATCCTAAACTGTCTCCCTTTCATGTGCAGTAGACATTTTATTTATTTTTTTTTCAGAAAGCTTTCTGTTCTCTTTTGTTCAGTCATACTGTGGGAACCTTCATTTAACAGTGTATTTCTTTAGTCAGGACCATGCATTTCCTTTTTTTTTTTTTATTCTTTCTTTGTTTCTTCCAGTATCTCGTTGTCAGCCTCTAGGAAGCATTTCACCTTTCCCCTATTTCATCTCACTATCTACTCAACCTCCTGCCCCGACTGCTACTAATTAACTTGTACCTACAGTAAGCTCACTTATCAGCTTGGTATGCAGAGAAGCTTGCTTTATTCCCAAGGGCTTGTGACGTACACACCACAGCGCGATTAATCTGACCGTAATCGCTAAATCTGTTCTTCCCCATAACCTTGTCCTGAAGCAATTTCTGAGAACCTGAGCAAATGCTGGGGACAAAGTGTTACTGAACCACCTTCTCCAGTCTTGTCTGCCTCTCCTTTTTCCCCCTAGGTTTTGCATAGTCACTTTTGTGACTAAGCAAATTGCATCACTGCATTTTATCTAGAGATCATGAGGCAGTCATGAGCTCTGGTTGATGTGTCTGGTCAGTATAATGTTTTAGGCAGGAGAAAGCAAAACCCCAAGGAAAGCAAAATGTCTATGCTTGGCTATTCAAAATATGTGTGTAACTTTGGGCAAACTATTTGTGTTTGACCTGCCAGAGCTTAATGGTCATACATTTCTTGGGAACTGGCAATCTCTGTTTCCTTCCAGCTTATTCCAGTTCTTACAGGACGATGGTTGGAAGTTTTATGTGTAGTCACTGTGTGGTGGATTTTTTTGGCATGACTGTCTTCTATCTGTGGTGGCTTTTCTCTGTAGATCAGGGCTGAGATGTCAGAAGGACTGATATTAAACAAATAGAGCTTCTACTGCTACTATTAATTCTTCAGCTGTCTGAAGGATGCCTGAAAAGCATAAATGTACAGAGATTGAGTCAGAGACACTTGTTATGTTTAGCAGAACTAAAGGATTTCTCTTTTCTGAAAATGGGGAGTCACATTCAAGATGTAAAATATTATCAGGGCTGTCTGCACACCTAAAGTTCCTAAGTATTCAAAATTAACAAAGCAGCACCCCCTTTTCCTGCCAGGAGAGGAATAGAAAAGTAACAAGCATTTACCAAGATGGTATGAGGGGTTTTATAGCCTCTTACAGACTTTCAAATTCACTTACGTCACGTTTTGCTTTTTCACCGGAAAAAAAAAAAAAAAGAAAGTGAAGGCTAGAAGCTTCCTCATCTTTTTTTTCTGAGTTCTCCTTACGGCAAGCGCTTTAAAATTGTGAGGTTTCATTAGCATTGGTAAAACTTTCTGAAGCTGATTTGGTTTAATGACAGAGCCCAGTCTGGTCTAAATTATTTACTTTTTGCTGGAAGACTTTCTACACTTGAGTAGAATCTCTGCACACTGCAGTACTTCTACTGAGATGTTACTGTATGTGGGATGTAAATCAGCAGTATGCACTTCTCTGAAGGAACCCACCCTGGTGACTGAAATGTTACTAAATGGGACACCAGCGACCTCTCCTCTTTTGCCAGTTTAGAGCTCTTAATGTAGATCAGAGAGGAGGAGATGGCCATGACTAAATGTGAAGAAGGAGGGCAGTTAAGATCCTGCTGCCAGAATATGGTGCAAGAATCACGTGGAATACTGTGGAAATTTCCATAGTGTGAAAAGAGCAAATGTGCAGAAAGAAATAGTTGTAAGATGAATGTAAGGACTCAATTGAGAATAGTTAAAAGAATACAGGAAGACAATTTGCTGTCATTCTAGACTGTACTAGGCGTCTCTGGAAAGAAGAGAAAGTAAGAGTTGTGTATGCTGAGCAGCTTTACTATGGAACATTCCTCTTCTCCAGACATAATTTCACCATTCTAAAATAGGAAAGTTTTCAGCCAAAGGACATGAGATGCAGTGAGAAAAGTTAATGTGTAATTGCCACAGAGTTTCTGTTCCTTATCTTCCTCCCCGGTCCTAGCGACATATTCTTGCTGCTTATGTTGCCAAACCTGTTATACACTGGAGCCCTCCCTGACATGTTCTGAATTGCTAACAGGGCATAAACAAGTAAAAAGGAAAAAAAGTGCTATTTTCTCTTGTATTAATACACTAACAGTCACCAAAACATGCAGGAAGTGCTGGGGTGGGACAGGACAGGAGAAAGGCCCTCATAGCCTAGTTCTGTGTGGAAGAAAGGGGGATGCCCTTTTCCTTTCAACAGCATTAGATGGTTTTGCTAGGAAACCACACATGAAATATTTGGGAATTACCACCCAACAGTAAAATACAGCCTACTTGGGCTGGAATTCAGCAACTATGCAACTCACTGTGGATTAAAACATAATAGATGTGAGAAGATGAGAAAGAGGTTGAAGTGCCTGTTGCAGAACGTAGATTCCTGAGCAGGAATTTGGCATTGTTTCCTGTCACTGGTGGGACCCACAGTGTCTCTCCATAAGGTGCTCCCACATTCCTATTGTGTAACATAGCACTTTCTTCAAATTCTTTCAGTAAATAGTGGGGTGGGAGAATGGGGAAAGTGTTGCCAGACAGAGAAATCACTTAACTATTTTGTTGATGAGCTGTACTTTGGAGAAGAGTACACTGCTGTTATTGGTACTGGTCCCTTTCTGAGTGTTGTGCTTTGTAGCAAATGCAGCACAGAATCCCACATGCTCCTTGATGCCTGGTCTCAGCCTAAGGTGCTCATAGTCTAAAGCAAGTGTGACAAAGACACAGAATAATTTAGCTATGGAAGACCAGAGATAGATAATTTAGTATGAAAAGAAACTCTAAGAAAGAAAAGAAAAATGAGTAAAATCTATTTTAGTAAAGATAGGTTTTGCCTGAAAACTACATCTGTAGCTGGGATTCTTTTTTCTTCATTAGATATTCTCCACTCAAAGGTAACATTGTTTGTTTCAGCCTAGTTTTACCACTATTTTTCACTGCACTTTGCTCCAGCCACGTGCCATAAAGGCAGCACACCTTGGAGAGAGGAAACTCAATCTGGTTCCTTTTTGTGCCTCAGGAAAAATGGGTGTTATATTTCAGTTACATCCCTGCAAATAGGCATTCACAGAGGTCAGTGAAAGAGCAAATATGTTATTTTATGAAAGCAAATAGTCACATGAGCTGAAAAGAACGCAGTTTTTATCTTGGCACAGCTCCTCAGTCCGAGCTGTCAGTTTACTCAGTGATACAGACAGGTTTTGTCCAGTTCTGGCATGGATTTGCATTCTTAATGGACACTGCCAAATTAGCAAGAGAACCTCATAATGCATTTCTGGTATGTGCCATTGTCATGCCTTGTAGTGTTGCAGTTTGTATGGCATCTGGATTGTCATTCTGGTACATTCTAGAATGTCATTGTGACCATGTTTTGGATGTTTGTTCCTGTGGGGAGCAAATGACTGTTTCCAAGGTCAGCTGTTTCCATCAGCTGCAGAGACAGTCTCATAAGAGCACCACACCACATCACGGCCAGTCCAGCCTGCTCTGTGTAAATGAGCACTGTGAAAGCAAAGCACCTTTCGCTTTCTCCTGGCAGCAGCAGTAGTGATACTGCAACTCCTATTGTTTGTGAAGGGGAACTCTGCACTATCAACTCTGCACTGTTGCTGAGAGATAGCTTTCTTGTTCACTGTAGGCAACAAAAAACCAGGACACTCAATATGTGGAATTAACTGTATATCTGTTTGAACTGATGGCTTTGAGAATTTATTAATGGTGATGACTGCAAGTCTGCTTGTTCCACATTGTACCTGTTTCATGAGAAAGCGTTGACTGGTTGCAAAGGGTCTTTCTGTGAAAATGAGAAGATTGCCATTGAAGGGAGAATTTTGGGATATAGTGGTCACAGTTTGTGGACATTTGTGTTGAAATGAAGTCATATTTGATGACAAAGATGATCCTTGTGATGGTACCTCTGTTTCTTGAGAAGAGTTGTTAAGTTTACTGGCTATTGGCAGCCTCTGATTCATAGAACTGTTCTGTGAAATCCCTTGCAGATGAAAGGTGTCAGGGTGATTCAGGAAATGGTGTTAACTATTTGAAAAGCTCTCACTGACACTTGGTGCATGAGAGATCATAGTCTTGGCTGAAGAGATTTCTTTGACTATCTTGGAAGTACTGACGAGGTATATTTTCTTGTCCACTGCCTCTTCTGTTCCTTGCTGCTTCCTTCAAATATTTTCTTGCTTGATGAAAAAAGGGATAATAGTCTTTTATCAGAATCACCATTATATGACTCTTTACTTCTCACACCTGAATGTATGGCAATGTGTGATACCCAGAGGTCTCACAAGTTTCCAGCCTACACCTGCCTGAGATCCATTGATATTGACAAAGTCCACAGGTCTCCATTAACATTGATGAAGTTTCCAAGTTTCTGATATATGGTGGTGCTTCTTTTACCCACATTCTCCTGCTCATGAAGCTATTCAGCAACAACTTTGATCATCACCGAAACTTCCTGCATTTGTACTTCAGGCAGTGCTATGGTATGAACATTTGGCCATCTGAAGAAAAGATAAAGGGCCTCCATGATGAGAGCTGACTCCTCTGCTTTCTTGGCAATATTATGTTCACCTGCTGTTTTTAAATGATATTTGCAAAGTAGGGGTCAGAGCAGAATGAGGACTGTATGGAGATGAACTGATTTTCAATTTCCTATGAGCACTGTAAAAGCCAGATGATTTTTGTTTATGCAAAATCCCTGACAATTGTTTGCTTATATTGAGGACTACAGCTTTCTGCATGTCTTGCTTCTGCTTGCTGCTTTCCTCTTGCAATCCTACCCTGAAGTGTCCTTCCATGGCAGCCCAGCCATGACGAATTTTGTTAAGCCTGTCTCACAATTTCTAAAATTCTGAACCTCAAGTACACAAAACTGGCAACATCAATATCTACCATGTCAACACACTTCATTACAGGGCTGGAGAAGGCACAGATATGTTCATTTCCATGAAAAGGCTTGTTTCAGAGATTATTTTTATGCTCCTATTTTATATTTTGTTAATTCAGAAGCTGAATATTTTTTCTTACAAGTTGTGTTGAAACTGATAGGTCAAACAAGAAGCGTGGAATTTGGCTGTAAACACGTTTCCAAACAAAACAAAGAAAAAAATCAAGGCTTCTTGTGAATTGTGGCTCTCTAAATGGAGAAGTTTTGGCTAGAAACTGCCATAGTAAGTAAGAGGGTTTTGTGGTAGGTCAGTAAGAGACAATGGAAGTGGAACAGCTTGAAGAACATACACAAAATGGTGATAAATCAAACCTGACATTCTCCATATTAATACTGGATGTATGCTCTCGAATGAGTGAAAGGGAAAAGAAATTACTGTTTTGGGGTGATAGATGAGATATTGGTATTATACACTACCAGCTCTGGTGAGGCGATTCCCCACATTTGACATGCCTATGCAAAGCTCTTCAGGATGAGAGAGTTGTTGTTGCTGATCCTAAACACTCTGGTTCAGCTGCTGCCCCTTCTGAGTTATCTCCATAGCATTCACACCAAGCCAGCTGGGCTGGTTAGTTGAGCACTAACAAAGTGTAAATATTTACTGCCTAACAAGTCTAACTTCTCTCATTTTGGTAGAGTCCTACTATTGATTATAGCTCTGCCTGTCATTCCATGAATATATTTACATCAGTTTTATCAATATATTTATCAATTCTTAATATTCTTTGAGAAGGAAGTAAACATCTTGTCCTCCTTCCATTACATTTTAGTTTGTGCAGCTCTACTTGCTGTTAAAAGATTGCTGGATTTTCCCTGATCCCAGTTTTATGTCACCAAAGCATTGCTGGCATTCTTTATTTCAGGTCTACAATTCATTGAAGACCACTTGCTTCCTGAGAATGCCTGAATGCTTTTCATCCCATGCTCTGCTGGTTTTGGCTGTGGTAGAGTTAATTTTTTGCAAAGTAACTATGACACATGATGGAGCCCTGCTGTCCTGGGAATGGTTGAACACCTGCTTGCCCATGGAAAGTGGTGAATGAATTCCTTGTTTTGCTTTGCTTGCATATGCAGACTCTTCTTTACCTATTAACTGTCTTTATCTCAACCCATGTGTTTTCTCACTCTTACCCTTTTGATTCTCTCCCCCACCCTACCACAGGGAAGTAAGTGAGCTGATTTCACTGCAACCTACTAGGATTTTTTTTACTGTAGCAGTTCAGCTTCCTGCCTTCCTTCTGGGAATTGTACTGGGTTCTTACTAACCAAGGTGCTCTATGCAGGCTGATTTTCCAGTGGTGCTTGTCCTCTTAGTGCTATCCAGGCCACTGAAGTGCTTAACAAACTGGCCATAGAATTTACTTTTTTTGTCATTTAAATTTGATGTGGAAACACTATTGTGTGAGACATGTTGTTTGATAGTACTCCAAAGTGTTTAGAGGACACTTCTCTGTAACAAGTAAACTTGAAGCCATAGATTCCGTTTTTATACTGCATGGCTGATACACAGAAAATATGTATTTAATAAATGTATGTGTACCTATAAAGCACAGCCCACACATGCCACATAGAGCTGTATTCTAGTGTGATATGTACTGTGCAAACACATTAGGACACATATTTAGGTATTCACAGAAGCAATATGTTCCCCACATTCTTCATTAATAGATTATCTAGGTATTTATAGTTAGTGTATGGTTCCTAAGTGGTAGACACCTTCTTACTGAATCTCATGAAGTGATTTTTTTAAAGTTGTTATATATGCCAAGTATTTGTCAAAGCAAGTATCAGCTGTTCTCTGCTGTTCATGCTTACACTACTGGACCCTCCTTATTCTCTATGTGTCCTTATTGCTTACAAATAAATGATCCATTATTTTGTCTCCTAATGCTCTGCACCCTTACTGCTTTCCAGGTCACCTGTTGTTGTGGAATAACTGCTAGGTGCTTTCCGATGAAATTCTATTGAGTAATTAATTGCAAACAGTCTGCACGTTGTTTGCTTACTGTCCTGATTCCTGTAAGTAACAATGTCCTTCCCTTGCCCTGACTGGAGAAAGGCACTGTATCACAGGCTTTCCTTTGATTAACGAATAGTGGGGAGGAAGAGGGAAGCAAGGAGACTGTTCCTGTAACTGGCACTGACTTCTGATTCGGGTCATCTCAGATCAAATTCCAGTTGCTACAAAGGCTTCAGCTGTGACTTTAAGCAAATCCCTTCGTTCACTGCAGGTCTCTCGGAGAATGTACTCTTTTAGAATGGAGACTGACTCTTATTTTGTGCCTTGGAAATAGGGCCGAGATTTTCCTGAGCGATCTCACATCCTCCTTCAATGAAAAAAACCAAAAAGAATAGGAATGTTTCACTGACATACAAATGTTTCACCGAAATACATAATTTCACAATATTTCAGGTGTTGATCGTGTCTAAGAAATTGCCAGCACGACCGCCGTGCCTGCATTAATGCGCCGGGGGTGTAAGTCCTGTTGAGTGTCCCTAACACGCTCCGGGCACAGCAGCCTGTTGGCGGGCGCCCCGCTCCCGCTCCCGTTCTCTTCTCCCGCTCGCCTCTCCCGCTCCCTTCTCCCGCTCCGCAGTGGATCGTGCCGTCCACACTAATCAGCGCCAGCTCCCGTTATTAAAGGGGCCGCCGCGCTGTTCTCATTTCCCAGAGGAGGGGGCCCAGGTGTTCTGTCGCCGGGGATTCCGCAGCTCGACGCGGTGTGACAGGGGCCGCTCCCGCCGCCCTTTGTGCTTTAACCCCTTCTGCGCCCTTCAGAGTTGCAGGAGATGTTTGGGGGAAATAATCCCACGTGGTCCTGATTATCTGGACACAGGAGAATTGCGAGCACCTTTATCCCTAATTCTGCAAAAGAAACTTACTTGTCCGATTGCCTTGTCATCCACATGTTTTTCTGTTCTCATCTACACTCCATCCAGTTCTGACTCTTCCCTCTCATCCTATGTATCTTTCTAGCAGCCAGTGCCAGGAAAAAAATCTTTGCCCGTGCTTCCTGTCCTTCTGTTTAGATTAAGCAGCTATTATTCCCCTTGTTTGAATACCACTTCATTACTGCAAATTGTTAAACGTGTTGATCCAACCCAGGCAAGGCCCATATCTTCACTCTTGTGCTTTTCAGCCTTTCCTCAGTCTGACTTGCCTCTCTGCTGTCCATCCATCCATCCGTTTTAACATGACCCTGGCAATCCTTTCACTTCTCTGCCTTGATTTCACATGTAATTCATGGATGTGAACTGGTTTTGTATATTCATATATCACTGCTTTTGAAGGACTGGGCTTACTTGGAGTGTAGAGAGTTTTCCTTTGTTAAAATTATTAGTTAAAGCCAATTATGAAGTTAATGGTGCAGTAAAGCCTACAAACAAAGTCCTTTCTCTTAAGCATGATTATTATATAGATAATGCAGTACTGTTTGCAAAATATGGTCTTTAATTAGAGTGTCCTCCTCTGCTAGAGCTGTCCTCACATCTTGTGTTTTCCATCTCCTTGAGTTATCCTCTTGTTGATCCCCTGTAATATATGACCAGGGCAAGACATGTTGGATGATACAAACTCGGATTTTCTGAGTACTTTGACATTATGCCAAGAAAATTTTTACCTGCTGAATGATTAGAGAACTTGATTTTCAGGTGGAAACCATTGATGAAGAATTTCAACTTGGTTATGATCTGATACAGTGCAGAACTTGAAGCTCTTATATATTGTGCTGAAATGATGAACTTTAAGCTTGTGAGAATTTCATGCCATGGATTTTCTAACATGCAGTGTATAAAACCATAGAATAAAGTACTATGAAAAGGTCTCATTTAGGTTGATGCCTTTTTCTGGTCTTGGGAATGAAAAACCAGACACGGTAGAAGGGTTGGGGGTTAATTACCTCAGTATTTTAATAGGAATTCCGTCCAGTGCACCACTTCACTGAGGTGAAAGGCATTGTGGTGCCCACCATGCATGCATGCATGCCCCCCCCACCGTTGATCGGTATACATTTTATAGACCTAATAGATTAGCATATCTACCAAAGTGGTCCAATAAGGGGCTTGGATGATCTAATCTCTAGTTTACAGAACACGTTCTACTGCAGGAGCCATGGCTCCTCAAGACAGTAGGATGTTTTGTTTCCTAACTCTACAAAACCTTGGAGCTATGCTGAATTATCAGACTTAACAAAGTACAAGTATGCATGCTAATACTTGTGGATACACAGAACTGTGTAAAAGGTACAAAAAGGAATAGCAAAAAATTCTTTAGGCATCAAGGTCAACTACTGTGCACAAAATGGTCAACTTCAAAGCTAGAAGGGCCCTGTACATATATCTTCTGAAGATCTCCAGGAATGTTACTCAGCCTCTCTTGGCACTTCTCAGTACTGAATCACCTTCATAGGAAGAACAAATTTTTCCTTGAATATAGCTGAAATTTTCCGTGGTTCAATTTGAATGTTGTCTCTTGACCTTCTGCTGTGCCTATAGTGATGAACCTAGATGTCACTTTTGTGGAGGAGCTGTTTCATCTTTTCTGAATTGTGGCCATTCCAGTCATCTTTGAAATTAGCGAGTAATCCCATAATTTCCTTCCTAATGCATTTTCCCTGTTGACAAATATCCAAAGTTATACTAGGTATAATTAGTTATACCCCTTAATTCCCCAATTCATACAGTACGGACAGATAAATTGATAAATATTTCTCATATAATTAAGTTTTACTAGCAGGCAACTTTGCTCAAAGCCTGCAAATAAACTGAGTTGTTACCTAGGGGCTCTGCTGAGAGACTGATGCTGCACTTTCATGGGCCAGTTTAAAATTCAGTTGCTTGCAAAGGAGTCCTGCCATATCCCTTTTCCATCACTAGCCACTTGCTCCAGTCCCCTTCATTGCACCAGCACTGGCATTCAGAATGTCACCTGGATCCACTGGCTGATCCGAGTGGGACTCCCCTGTGTCAGCATGGTATGGAGGCATCTCAAGCTGGTTATACAACTGTACTGATGGACTCAGAGCTCTGTTTCCTTTTTCTGGACCTTGGTGATAGTGAGGGTTAGTATCTCTTTGCCAGTTTATCCTTGTGTGGAACAGTGGTAATAATGGGAACCACTATCAGTAATGTACTGTGAGATACTCAAAGGTGGCAAGGAAATGTGAAGTGTTAGTATTTATATGGAAACAATTTTTTCTACAGTCTTTACAGACATATGGGAAGACCCAGTCAGTTTATAATCTAAGGATGATTTAAAGACATGTATAAATGGGAGGCTGTTATAATTGTATTGATCAGGTTATGAATAATGCTAATTTTTAGTATATAATGCTAATAATACTAAAAAGTATATAATATATAAATTGTATATATAGAGTATAAATTGTATATAGTATATAGTATGAATAATACTAAATTGTAGGATACCAAAATAATCATAGAATTAGTCTACTATGAGCCCAATATTCAGAAAAAAAATGCATAAATCTATGTGCCTATATCTGTAGCTAGATGCACAGGTATTGATATTTGCTGCTTACTGAAAAGCCAAAAATGACTGCTTTTCTAATATTTACAATGCTGATTTTCTTGCTTTTATTGAGTTTTACCATGTCTTGTTCTTAGTCTACTTTTTTGGAAATAAAACATACTTTAGACAGTCTGTCTGTGCCTGTATACCATTATCACTTTGTAACCTCTGCAACAGTTACCTTCTACCAAAGTTAGGGTATCAAGGTCTCAAAGACAACTTGTTGATTTGATAATTTTCTTAAAATTATATTTGGACAATTTGATAATTATCTCTTTGGTAATTATCTCAAAGAGACTTTTTTTCTATTATCTCAGAGGAAAGGTTCCTATAAATTTAATTTAAATGGTCAACCGGGAAAAAAGATCCAAAGGAGGGAAAGGTTTCAAAGTGAACCTCATCAAGGATTCAGCATAAGAGAAGGGTCTTGCAAGTGCTCCAGCAGACTCAATAAGAGTTCTTGGACCTGGAACAACTGCACAAAACAAATATTTGGGAATTTTGTTGTTGTTCCATCTATAGAACTTGGTGGTTCCAATGCTCACATGAAAACAAAAAGGTGATGATTTTTTCTTTATTTAAAATAAAACATTTCCAGTCTGCAGAATTGTGGAGAAATGCTTGACAAAGCTTGATCTGTAAAGTTTTGGAAACAAGAAGATAATTAAAAACAATCACAGTGCCCTCTTAAAAAGAATTGCTGGTTTTCAGGAGTTTTACTCACAATTGTGGTTGCACTACCAATGTTTTCTATTAGGCATTTTATTTTTAATGTAATTTCAGGAAACTCTTTACTACTTCTGGTAAAATTCCTGCAGACCTTTTTTTTCAAAAGATGGGAAAAGTTAAATAGGGCAGAAGAGCCACGATCACCTACTGTTTGAGCACCCTAGTATGGTGGGTTTTTTTATTTGTCTCTGCGGTGACTCTGCCACAGCTATGGTCATGGGAAGAATTAACAGAAAAAAATTACTGATATGTTTGAGATGATGCAGCAGGAAAGTCCCCCAGCAGACCGATGGGACTGGGATGATTCAGGGTGAGTTACTTCAGTCCAAAATGGAGAGGTTAATTTGTCCTGGGACTTGAACTTAATTTTGCTGTAAGGCAGATCTAGAACACTCACCCAGTTGTGGGTAGTAGCCCTCTACAAAGGCAAAATGCTTTAAACACCTTGATCTAGGTCTGCCAGAAGTCCTTATACCTTTGCCTAAGACTGGTACCATGTAAGAATCCTTTAATTATCTACAAAAATTGAGACTGAACATCCATTCCAACCCACAGGTCAGTCTCATGACTCATGATTACCAAAAGCATTTACAGAAAGTACCATGTCATCCTGTCCCCTTAAATTATCCTCTCCCAGTACCTTTGCTATGGGACTAAATCAGTACTACGTAATCATGTTTCAGATTTTTCCAGTCTTCTACTTTCCCTTCCTACTCTAATCTGTAGAGTTGAATTCGCATGTCCCAGTTCACTGTCACCAAATAACTGTCATTATACTTGAGAGGACTAGAAAAACGTGCTTTTCTATGGTAAAAAAAAACCAAAGCAAAACAAAAACTCTCTCTCATTTTTAAAGGTCATCCTTGCAGGTCTGGGATTAGAAGTGCAGGGAGCAGGATGTGGATGTACAGAGCTGCCTGTCCTCCACCTCTGGAGCTGCCAGTCTGTCCCCTTCTGCCAGGGCAAATCTTCTCTGCTTAAGAGCACAGCTGCTCCACAAGCTGGCTGTTCAATCGACAATGATCTCTAGTTTCAAGTATGACAGCACCGACCTGCTCGATCTCCATTCAGCTGCAGGTGGGGGCAGCGGAAGAGAAAGGGAGGGAGGGAGAGGGAGGACACTGCAACCTACGTGAATAATTGATAGTGCAAGGAAAGGAGAGCAGCTGGGTTCCCTGTCTCCATCTGCTCACCAGCTGGGGATGAGAGATCCTTGCACAGGTAGGGGATGAACAGCTTAGCTGCTTTTATTCTTGTCTTGCTTGCAATGCCAATTAAAAATATTTTGCATCTAGAAGGAATGGGAGCAAAGATAGGTGGGGGAGGGTGGATCCAGATCTTCTCTGCTGCTTGCGTGGCGTTGTGTAATGGATAGAGTTTGGGGCAGTTTCAGCCTCATCAGGGAAAGTGTCTGTGTGGTTTTTAGAAGACATTGTGTTATACTGCATTCTGTAGAGAAGCAGTTGCAGAGAGAGAAAGGGAGAGTGGAGGTGGGGAGAGCGGATGTCTGTGTAGGAAATGAAACAAACTAAAGGGATGGAGAGGCACGAGAGAGGGTCTGGCCAGACCCAAAGGAATCCCACCCTGATTCTGTCAGTCCTGGATATAAAATGAGGAGTCCAAGTGCACTGCTGGAGGTGCTGTCTGTGCAGACTCGGTGCTATATTTAGAAGCTCTGTGCACAGATCTGTGGAAACAGCTGATGTGAAAACATGTGTGTTTCTGTCTGTGGATGCAGCTATGAGTTTGTGTAATATTGAAGTAAAACTTAAAAAAATACAGGTTTTGCCCTGAAGAGTTTACCCTTGAAGGATATACTGCTGTGTTTATGTGGTACTGCGCAGCTTCCGTGGAGCTGCTGATGTTCCTACAATGACTCAATTAACAGAATTGCAGGGACCAGTTTCTGTGGTACAGCTAATACAGACTTTCCCTATGTGAGCAGGTTAAAATGCTAATGAAATTAAACACATGGAAAAAAATCTGCTAACAAAAACTGGGAAAATATATAGCAAAGGTTTAGACACCAATTACTGTAATATATATATTAATGTGCCTACAGGGATACCTGAAAGAACAAAAATTTATATGCCAGTCCCTAAAACACGCAATAACTATAAAATGCATAATGATCTATGCAAGTATGGACACATATAGGGATTAAAATCTGAGGCTGTAAGTACACTGAATTAGTCATATAAGAATGCAAGTATCCATAGGAGCTGAATCTACTTACTACAACTCCAGGCTTATATTATGTGATATTTTTGCAACAGCAGGATAAATAGTAACAATTGCTAGCTTGATTGTAACTTGAGGAACAGACCTGTGATTTGCTTACATGTGATTTATTCATATTGCTATTGCTAAAGGAGGCTAATTAGAACAGCAATTAGGGTATTTAATAACTGTCTGCTGTTTTGCTTATGCATGTTGAGGGCTTTGTATGCAACCGGAGTTAGACAGAAGGTTAGGTAAAGCTGTGAGACAGTTAAATGAAAGCTGAGCTCAGTGTGGTTTCGTATGTGAACAAAGTTGGCTCTTGTCTGTAGTGGCAAGCTGCCGAAGAACAAGAATGGCAGAAAGACCTGAGCCTCTCCGTATGCCTTGCTTTCACCATGGCCAGACTTGATAGTGCTGCTGATAATGACCCTGAGATGGGGGAGGGCAGTAGTTACTGCTGGCAGCCCTCTCTAACAGCAAAAAATAATGTCTCTTCGTCCTTCCTAGATGCAGCAGAAATGGCAAGCTTGGCTCTTTGCCTTGGTCCAGTCACATCTCTGCTCAGAGATTCAGGTGAATGAGTAAGACCTGCTTGTGCAAAGAGCAGCTGCTGTATTCAGTGCCCTGGACCCATCTGGGAGGCATTTGGGTTGGAGCGAGGACGTATGAATTGGCCCATGCTCCAGCATCAGATCTTCTGGGCAATTAAAAGAGATAGACAAGAGGAAATTGAGTCCCCTGGATTCCATGCAAGTTACTAAAAACAGCAAGTGGACCCTTTCTTTGTCTATTCAAAGCTGTCACCTATCCTGATTCCTTGCTTGTTAGTCTCTTTGCCCACCCACAGACCCTTGAAGTCCCCATAATCATTTCTATCTAGGTCTTTCATGAGTAGAATTTCTAGGAAGCATTAGGATGAAAATGCTGCATTCATCCCTAAAACTTTGATATAACTCCTTGCTCTGCATTTTTATTCCCCCCCCCCCCCCCCCATCTCTATCAGCTGTCTCATATTTTCTGTCTGGTCTGTCTGCATACTGTTTGCACTCTTCCTTTGCATCTATTCCTAGCTCTCTGGCAAATTCTGTCTCTTGTTCTGTGTTTCCTTATGTCCCCTTTGTGAGTTAGAACAAACCCAGTGTGAGGCTGACATTTGACAAAAGGTTGTAGCTGCTGCTTTTATAGGTCTTGACGTAAAGGGAAAACATGACATCATTCCGTGGAATGAAACTTGGAAGCACAGGAAAAAACACGTGTCCAGAAGAATTATGTGTTCTCATTTAAACACAGGTATATGCATATTCTTGCTATGGCAGACCATGTTCTCATGCTCAATTTTTTATGAGGAATGACGATCTGTTGATGAATGAATGCAAATACATGTGGTTAAGGGGTTTGTGACTCCTGAAAATTTGAGCTTCCCTAGTTTACACGTTGAGCTATTTCATAAGGGTGCAGAGCCAAATCTCTGTGGTACTTGGTGTATGTCAGCTCCAAATGCCAAGGATTTGGATTTAGTGGATTTAGTATCGTCCTAGCCTTCCCTTGAAAAGAATGGGGATTTGTGGAGAACTGCTTTGATGCTCACTTTCCTCCCTGGATACTGAGAGCCTGGAGATGTGATCTTGTTCTACAGCAGAGTCGAATAACCGACCCCTCTGCTGTCCCTGTCTAACGCTGTGCTTGTGTTACCGTCACGGACAAGCCGGGGAGCAGCGTCCCCGGCTCGGCTGTCCCACCAGCTGCTCCTGCACGCTGTGCGCCACCCATGGACTCCCACAACGGGGGGCTCCAGGGGGAACTGCTCTGCCACAGTGGAGGAGGGGCAGAAGTCATCACCCAATCCCCCCTTGTCTCCTCTTCCTCCATCCCTCCTCCTCCTCCTCCCCTCTGTCCTCTCCGGAGCCGCTGCCCGCCGGCCCCGGCCCCGGCCCCGGTCCCGGCCCCGGCCGTGCGGGTCCCTTCCCAGTGAATCCCGGCCCGGGAGGAAGAGGAGGGGTGGGGGCGGGAGCCGCGGCTTCGCAGGGGGCCGGGAAGGGTGCCTCAGCCGTTCTTCATGGCGAGGCTGGGGGAGAGGAGGCTCCCGAGGAGGGAACCCGGGAGCTGACTCAGCAGAGCAGTGCAGCATGTTTTCCCGGGAGCACGGCTTCCCCGCCGGAGCCAGCGGAGGGTAGGTACCGGGACCCGGACCGGTGCCGGCAGCCGCGGGGCCTGGGGCCCTGCCTTTCCCGGGCAGCCTGGGGACAGGGCAAGGCAGCGGCTGCCGGCGTTGGGAGCGCAGTGCTGGAGCAGCAGGAAGAGCCCTCGCGGTTTGGCTGGAAGAGCGGAGAGCCGGGGAGGGGGAAGGCGATGGCCGTGCCCAGCCCGGCAGGTCCGGGTCTGGCTGCGGGCCCGGCCCTCGCTCCCGCCCTCCGTCCTTCCCGGCCCCACTCCGGCCGGGGGAGGCGGGCCATGAGGCGGCAGCGGGGGCTGCTCTCCCTGCAGCGAAAGAGGGAGCCTCGGCGGGCTTTGTCCTGCCGTCCTGGGAGTGGGGGACCTCTCCGATTGGGACTTCTCAGGAGGTGGGAGTGCGGGTTGGATGGCAGGATTCATTTCCCTCTGGAGAAATTTGTTCTCTTTCCTGCCCCGCAGGCCAGGGAGAGCTGGCGGTGTTCTCTGGGCCCTCCCGGTGCCCTGCCACCTCCCTGTGGGTGCACAAAGTCCTGAGCACGGGCTGCTCACGAGTGGGAGCGGTGACTCCACGGGAGCTGCCCAGCAGCCAGAGGGGAGCGTGGATGGAGCAGAGGTTCCTTACTGGAACTCAAAGTCTGTGGGCAGAAAGTTTGTGACCAGCTGAGAGCAAACCGCCACTCATCTGTAGTGGTTGTTTCGTTTTCCTAGTTCTCCTTCAGTAATTCCTTCTCTTGAGTTCTAGGAATCTGTGTGTAAGCAAATTTCAAAGCTGTACAGGTGTTCTGAGAATAGGGCTATTCGTGTCATGTTTTCAGCTGTCTCCACCGAATACCTAACAATTGTATTTGGTAAAGCAAATGCATCTCTTTAAGGCAGAATCAAGGGAGTGAAACAGCAGAAGCTGTTGCTCAACAGAAGTGGTTGCCCAGAATTTTCCTTCTGAGCATTTCAGGCCTGTTCTTGTCTCACATTACCTTAAGTTCTTCTGAATTGCCTGTCCCTTCTAGTGAGGGATTTAGAAAGATATTAGTGTCTCCCTGCAAGAAACTCTTATCAGGCTGGTACACCAGTTATTATACTGACTGTTGTTCCATAGATAGCTGCAAATCATGCTGTAGTGTTTCTCCTATTGGAAGGCTTCCAGATTTGCAGAAATATTTACAACTATACACCTGCTCGCCTGTGAACTTTCAGGAAAACAGTTATCTGAGGATTTGGGGCACTTGTCTTTTAGAGTGCAACAAATACTCATTTGCTCTGGAATATTTGTGAAAGGATGTGTGAAATTCTGTCCAATTTGTGTTTTTCTTAGAGGAAATGCTTGCATTGACTTGGTTATTGAACTGGCTCAGCTACAGCAGATAGCAATGATTTTGAAAGCTGGATAGAGAGAGCCCATAAGTGAAATAGCAGAGGATGCTGCAAGACAGGAATGCAAGGCATGAGCAGAGCTGTAGTGGCTTAGAGATCTGCAAAGGTTCTTCTTGCTCCTTTTCAGAGTTGAGAGTGGAATTTATCTGTGGATCAGCAGTACCTGCATTTAGTTTGACTGCCTGCATGAAATTAATGCCCTGGTTACTGTCACTGGTAAAATCCCAGTTTAGCCTTCAGCATTTTCTAGGCCCTGTGCTTCCCCTTGTCGTCATTTCCTAAGAATAAAGCTTCAGCAAGTATACATTTACACATAAATATTCCTCTCCCAATCTGCAGAATTACTTTCCTTTTTCAGAAGGATGATGTCCCTCTTTTCTGTGGTCAAAGAGTTTGACATTCCAATTTGAAAAGAAGTATGTTCCCTTGCTATAATACAGGTTAGTGCTTTTCATTCCAGAAATTCAAAATTCCAGAAATTGAATGTGGACTTTAAAGCAATAATTATAATAGCCCCAAATTTTTGTGATATTTTGTAAAAGAAAATGTAAAATCTAAGGTATTTTCTTGGATTTTTAAAGGCCCGTGGCACATTCCTAATTTGGGATAATTACAGAATTGTGACCATCTCTAAATGTATGGCAAGACTGATGATTTTGTCATCTACTAGACTCATTTGGACAATAGAACTGTACTAGGATTCAACAGTAAGGAACAGTTTCTGCCCAAAGTTTTCCAGTCAGTCCAAAGTCTTGAGATGAATTTATGGTGAGAGGACAGGGGCAGGACTGGCCACACTGACATCATGTAGGAGCTGCCAGATTTCCATGATGCAGGTGTGTATTTAACTCCTCTGAATGATTCAGCATTCAACTCAGTGACATGCCAAAGAAAACACTAGCATGCAACAAGGCCCCAGGACATCCAGTTGCACAAAAGGTTCTATTATTACACTTCTTTTTGAAAGAGAGAATTTATCAAATTAAGCTCTTACCTTTTAGTGCTCACAGAACAGAAACTTCAAATTTTTAAGAGACAGTGAAAATCTTTCATATACTGCCATGGACTTAAATTTTGCTCATCCCAAACCTTCTTCAAGTAAATGAATAAGATGATAAATAAAGCATGTATTAGTACAGTATTAATATTAATTTAAAATACATTTGCCGTCAAACTATTTCAATATTTATTTGAGGTTGTCAAGACTAACTCCTACATCTTTCCTCCCAGATAATTTATGGCATTAATTTCTAGATGCATTACACAGATCTGTCCCATTTGAATTCCAGGAGAACATTGTGGGATGGAAGCATTGTGTTACTTTTTGTAGATGAGCCTATATGCAAGTTACATGGTGCCATTGGGCCACTAAAATGAATTGTGAATTGTCAGAGAACTGGTGAACATTATGATTCTTGGAGCTTGTGACAGAGTAATTTCAAGATTACAGAAATACGTTGTACCTCCACACAAGAGGGAGTGTAGCCAGTGCTTTCACAGCAAGGGTCTGCATGACCAGTTTCTTAGCATGGAAGCAGCAGCAGTCATGTGTGTAACAGCTACAGGACAGCAATTCTTGATTGCATTATAGGATTATTATATGCATTGTATGATGATTGTATGGCCAGTGACGAATGGTGTCTCTCAGGGCTCTGTCTTGGGGCTGGTGATCTTTAATGTATTTATCAATGACATAGACAGTGGGACTGAGTGCACCCTCCACAAGTTTGCAGATGACACAGAGCTGAGGGGTGTGGTTGACACAACAGAAGAAGGGACCATCCAGAGGGACTTGGACAAGCTTGACGAGTGGTCCTGTGAGAATCTCGTGAAGTTCAACAAGTCCAAGTGCAATGTGCTGCACCTGATTTGGGGCAATCCCAGACATGGGCACAAACTGGGAGATGAACTCATTGAGAGCAGCCTTGGGAGAAGGACTTTGGGGTTCTGGTGGAGGAAAAGCTGGACATGATCCTGCAGTGTGCACTTACAGCCCAGAAAGCCAAACATATCCTGGGCTACATCACAAGAGGAGTGGCCAGCAGGTTGCGAGAGGTGATTTTCCCTCTCTACTCTGCTCTTGTATTCCCCAAGTGGAATGCTGCATCCAGCTCTGGGGTCTCCAGCACAAGAGAGATGTGGAACTGTTAGAGTAGGTCTAGAGGAGGCCACAAAGATGGTCCCAGGGGTGGAGCTCCTCTCCGACAAATACAGCCTGAGAGAGCTGGGGTTGCTCAGCCTGGAGAAAAGAAGGACCAGGGGAGACCTTATTGAAGCCTTCTAGTACTTAAAAGGGGCTTATTAAAAAGGAAGAGTGACTTTTTACAAGGCAGGTAGTGACAGGATGATGGGGAATGGTTTTAAACTAAAGAGATTTATATTACCTGTTAGGAGGAAATTCTTTACTCAGAGGATAGCAAGGCACTGGAACAGGTTGCCCAGAGAAGCTGTGGATGGCCCATCCCTGAAAGTGTTCAAGGCCGGGTTGAATGGAGCCCTGAGCAATGTGACGTAGTAGGTGGCATCTGGCAGAGGGGTTGGAACTAGATGATCTTTAGGGTCACTCAAACCCAAACCCTTCTGTGATTCTATGACCACGTAACAGTCATATTCATGATTGCATTACAAAGTGAATGAGTCATGTCTCTTGTAAACCTGTGCTTTGTTTCCAGTCCCACCTATGTGGCCTTCACCATGACTTAACCCCAGTCGTGACTGCTAGTAAAAACTGAGTGGCATGGAATGTTTATGAAGTAACAGTAGGAGAGGTGCAGCTGGCAGTGAGACTTGTCTGTAGTGCCGTGGGCAATGCTGGATATGTCTTCTAAACTACAGTATATAGTTTGTGTTGCTTTTTATTTTCTCTTCTATGAAATCAAATAAAGTCCTGCCGCTGTTTGTACACACTGCTGCTCCAGCAGGGACCATAGTAATAATAGATTTTCCATAGCAGATGTGCAGACAAAAGCTCACCCAATCTCCATGCTGGCTGCACCAGCAGTGGTAACACAAAACTGTGCTTGCATCTCTGCGGGGTGTTGTTATTGGTTCTGTTCTAGTGCCATCTCTGTTATGCTCCTGTCTTTGAGACAATACCCAAGCTGTGGCAGCTGGGGCTGTCCTTTAGGTGCTGATTTCAGTGATGGTTCAGAACTTCTTTCATCCTTTTTAATATGGTTCTGTTGTGAGATCTGATCACAAAGCTTCTTGTGAGACATGCCTCTATTCTGTTCCAAATCCATGATAGAAGAGGAACTTGGCAAAGAAAGATCATTCAGCACTTACATGACAGTTGTGAGGAAAATATTGTGAGCAGAGCAGTCAGAAGCCAGAAAATTTTTGCTGTTACATCCAGGATGTTTGCAGGTGGCAAGTAGTAAGTTCAGCCACCTTAGGGATTCTCACAGGGAATGACAGCTTCCTCAGAGGCAAGAAATGGCCTGGGGAGAGGAATAGTAAGCGGAAGGCAAAGGAGACACTGCAGACAAGCACTGACATTTGGAATTCTCTTAAAACTTAACTGTTTCTTTCTTTTTTTTTTTCCTCCTCTTCTGCCTCTGTCTCTTGCAGGAGGTCTGACGAGGTGGTGCAGGGTTTCAGTGATGTTATAGACTCTCCCACTGAAGGCTCTCCATGTGTCCCCACTCCTGCTGTCCCCAAGAAGGTGAAAGCAGTCCATGTTTGGCTCAAGTTTGGCGTGTGCTTTGAGTTATGCGTGCAGAAGAATTGATCGAAATCAAGCTCATGTGCATGTGTGTCATACAGCTATGGTTGCCTCCTTCTGTGAGAATCCTGAACTTGCTAATTTGATCAGTTCTTATGCCATACTATCTCAAGTCAATCTGACCCATTGAAAGACAGAAATTCCTGATACCTGACTGACCAGGTTTCAGATCAAGCTTTTGCAACACAATCTGAAGACAATTTGGCCAGTTGTTTTGTCCGTGTTACCAATTCAGGAAGAACAATTCCATCATGTCTTCAGTGAGCAAGTAGTTTCTTTGCCAAAGCATGGAAAGAGCTATTGGCTCTTTCAGTATCTGGGTTACCACAGAAGATATTGTTATCTTCTGCACATGTCAAATTATTTTTCCCTGTTGTCTTTTCCTTTTTACAGACTACGGACTTGTTTGAGATGATTGAAAAAATGCAGGTAAGGAGAAGTAATTCTGTCAAACTTTGGAATCTCTTAATTTTTTGTGGCAAACAAATAATCAGCTACTATTTGTCCTGTCACTTCACTCGCAATACCCTTTAATGTGGGCTAGCAGAATTTTTAGGTCTTCTAGGCTCAATCTCTTACTCTTCAGTGGGATTTCAAACGCATTTTTCTGTGCTCATTTTTCCAGTCAGCATGATGGAAGCAATAGACACAGGTTATTATAATTCTGTCTGTTCTTTGCAGAAATGTGATTCTGAGAGAAAATCAAAGGTGCAAAAAGGTATCTCTGGCATCTTCTTCAGGAAACTCTGTTCTGCTGGGTAGCAGGTATAATGACAGGTGATTAATGGGATGTTAACCTAACTGCATTTAGCAAGGTCAGACAGTTTAATAAATAACTACTGTGGGTCCTGTCTTTGACTTGTGCAAGAAAGAAGGACTCTGGCTCAATTCTTACACAGAAATACATGCATTTAGCTGCCTATATTATGTTATAAACTTAAAATAGGGCAGAGTTGGTTTTTTTCCCCCTTTTACAGTATCAGATATAGTAATATAATAATATGTTATATATGTTAAATATCTAACAATGAAGTCTTTACATTTTTCAGATTATGTGTTCTCAGAACATCCTTGCAGGTTACCAGTATTTTTCCCTGAGTGGTGCACCTTCCTTAAAGTGCTGTGGTTAACCTTGACCTAGTATAACACATAGCATGGCACATAACTCCTGCCTTCTATTATGTGCAGGAATTAAACTTATCAAAACAAATTAACTTCTTTTTTGGAACTTGGGTGATCAGATTATGAGTATGAGGGAAATGCCAGACTTTAGTGGGACTATAAAGGTGAGGAGCTGGAAGGTAGCAGCAAAATGCTGAGTATAGAGTTATGAAGCTGAAGTACTTTTTGGCAGACTGGGGAGGAGGAGTGTGAGAGGGAGAGGCTGAAGGTGTATCTGCCACATATTCATATGTAGACACACACAGACCTTGCAACCATTGTACTGACATCCAAACTGTGTTTGGGATTTATTCTCAGTGCTTTAGAGTAGCAAGCTCTGTAAGTGTGCCTGGCTCATTTAACTCTGTGCTGGAAAGTTGACTTGAACATGCAGTGCTGCTTCAGTTCAAGCATACGTTCAAAGGTATAACAGGCCTTCACAGGCCTGTTGAGATATGGATAAGGAAGAGTCACAACCAGGAGTCCCTTGGTGGAAGACTGTTAAGATTGTCAGTGTTTCTCAGCTCCCAGTTTACCATATGGGAAGTCTGACTGGATTTGCACCTCTTTAGTTGGAGAGATAACAGAGAACTAATGAGAATTTCCAAGGCAATCCAGACTGCCTAATTTTGCATATATCATGTTTTCTTAGCTGCCCATTATTAAGGTTTTATAGCATTTGGTTTTTTCTAATTAAGCTTGTCACCTGACTTGCACTAGGAGAATCAATAACTGCTGTTTAGTATACCAGATTTTCTTGAAAGTTGTGCTTTCCAAAAGAAAAAATTATCCTGATATTTCTTTCTAATATTTTTTATGATATTTCTTTAGATTTTTACTAATTTTTTATTGTCTTTTGTTTGTTTTTGCTTTCCCTTTCCTTCCATTTGATTGTGACTATCCTTTAGATTTGTTGAATCATTCTTGAAAACAAAATCTGGGATTTTCGTTAGCAATCAGAGTGAGTAAAACCCAAAGCAGGAGACTTGAACACTTCTCCTGTAAAATAACAACAAAAAAGCCTCAAGACATAATTGATTTTTGAGTACTCTAACAATTGGATTGGAGTATAATTGTTGGCCTGAAAATTAGGATAGCCATTTCACATCTTGTGTGATGAATTAACAGGTAAAGTTACAGGTAAAAACAGGTGAAGTTGTGCTCCCTTTTTACTCTGAACTCAATCCCAAGATCTGTGAAAGTAGTCTGCCTTTTTTTTCTTTCTTTCTTTCCTTTTTTTTTCTATTCAATTTTATTAATAATTTCTTGGAAACAAATGGGCTACTGGCCACTTTGTTCTGTGCTTACAGATCTAGTGAAGTCATTGTAAATACTCTGTTAAGGACACTTAGTAATATGTTGTTCCTAGATTGCTTTGCAGTACAGGCAGTTGAAAAACAAGGAAATTTTATTTCATCCAATAACCTCAGATATTTCAGGTCTTCATATATTTGCATAGCCAATGCCTCTTCACTTGACTGTTTTTGTTCACTACCTCTGTTCTGCATTCTTGCAGTTTCTGCATATTCTTCAGTCTTATTTTCTCACAACTACTTTCGTGGTTTTTTTCCTGTATCCCCTTTTGTATCCAAGTTGTCTGTTTTGAACTAGTCCCCCTCGAGGCACTACTCTTCCCCCGTAAAATATGAATATTATCATAGCCTTGTTATGCCACGTTGGACCCTGACTCTAGGTCTGGACACTTTTTTCTCTGTCATTCAGTCTTTCATCCTGCTCAGGCCAGGTGTTTCCCCTGTACAGGACCTTGTGAATGTGAGATTCCCAGACTGATGCTGTCTCCAGTAAGGTACCCAGGAAAACAGTGAAGAAAAGCCTTTCCCTAAAGGCAGTGCTGCAAGCCAGACTGGATCATACCAGAAGGATTTCACAAGGGCTGGCTGACACGCTGCAGTTTATTCCTCTCCCTTTTGAGGAATGACAGTGATCAAGCAGTTGTTCTGCCCATGCTTTGACACTTCCAACAAACCTGTGGTCCTGGTTACTCTTTAAAATAAAGGTTTAGACTGTACAGCGCAGGGCTGCGTTATTCTTATCTTAAACTTCACTCTAGAGGAGAAGTTGGTAGTTTGAAACTTGGTTTCTGCTTCTGGGCTACCAGGAGCTTCCTTAATAGTGCAGAGTCATGGAATCTGCTGGTACATTGCTTCACTCTCTATAGAGGCTCTGATACAGAGTTCCTTCACAGCAGCTCAGAGAGTTTTCCCTCAGGCCTACTGAGATACTGGTCTTCTACCAGGACCTCCTTTGAAACTGGAAAATTCTTACAGTTATCAGATATGCCAAAAATGCCGAGGAAGGAGAGAGAAATATTAGAAAATTGCAGTTTCCCAGTCTCCATTTCCAAGTGCAGAAAGCTCATGGTGCACAGCAAGTGTGTTCCAGTACTTACCACAGTTTGTTGCAGAAGGCTGTGGCTGCTTTGTACCTACATGTTCTTCCTGTCTCAGTCTTGTTTTGATGGTGCACAGGACTTCCTGTTAGTGACAGGACTGTCTGTCTGTTTTCCAAATCCCTATTTCAGAACCTGGTCTTCCTCATGAACCTCAGTACCGTAGGCTGACAACTGAAACTTGAGACCACATCAACAAAACACTCTTTAGCACTTACATTCTATGCACTCAACTTTTTCACCTTTACAACTTCCCCAAATGCAAAATGGTTGCTAACTACATCTGCAAAATATAAAGATCACTTGTCAACCTGTGTTCCATCTTAATTTCACAACTCACCGTGTCCTGGTAATTAGTTGTTCATTTTCTCAGTGCTGTGTACTGATATCACAATTCAAAACAGATCTTCTAAAGTTTTACTCTGATGAATATTTCCAGGCTGGTATTTGTTTAGTCTCCGCTGTTGAAAATACAGAAGGAAAACAGCTTTTTTTTTGGGGAGGGTCTGTAACTGTCTCAAAGCTCAGCTTTTGTAGTTTGATCTTGTATCACCCTGTAGATAACATATGAAGCTCCTCTCTCCTAGTGTACCTAAGAAAAATAATTTGGTTTTTTGTTACCTGCTCGTTGTTTCTCGCTTGCTTTACTGTGTTTCTATATTTAACCAATTAAAATTTGTTGTTACTGCTACTTTTTGTGATTGAACTCAACCTCAGACTTCTGAAGAATGACCTCATGCATCTACTACTAGTTTCTCTTACCCTGGAGTTTAGCCATACTGGTTTACTTCTGATGTTTCTAAGAGTTTTTTAAAGGTGTTAAGCATTTGTTGTGTACTCAAGGTCTGGCTCCTCATGAAGGTTTAGGTTTTTTTATGGCTCCTTCTTAAGTTCTTTTAATAAACTTCCTCATTTTCCTAAAACCTTGTTTTTATATGAAGTAGATGTGTTTGGGGTTTTTTCTTTCTTTTTTTTTTTTCCTTTTGTTGCTCCTGCAAAGAGCATCCTGATTATTATGAATCCTCAATGGTAAGGTTGCTGTTGATCAGTGCTAGTGGTGCTATGCTAGCAGTTTTTGCACCCTGTACAGCTGGAACATTGTCCACAACTTTTGTTCCTGAGCCTCTAAAGTCTCCACTGTAGAGCTCCTCTGAGATTTACCTATTTTTACCAAAATCTAGTTGACAAGCTAGTTCCACTGTAAAATATGTGCATAGGCATGGCTGTTATAAATCCAATTCTGCCTATTTTCACAACGAAGTCAAGAGCTGCTTATCCTGTCTGGAATCCCTGATTAGCCACTCCATTAAGCAGTCAGTGATGGTATATAAAAATGTAGTCTCAGCATCATGTTCCAGTATGAGAGTTACAAGATTTAGGTGACAGTAGTTGAATACTCATGTAGTGTAAGAGAAACCTACATTTTAAATCCTGGTCCTCACCTTCCTACCTGTTGATGCAAATTCTGCTTCTTACTCTTCTGTCTGTGTTGCCCACTTGGACTATGGCCTGTTGACCCTCATATCTTCTGGTCTGGGCCTCTGCTCAGTCTGTGTTGGGGCTCTCCTCTCTAAAATTGTCCTATTCTTGTGTGCTTCTGCTACAGAGGTGTGGTGGAAATGAACTACTTTGCTGTGGTGAGAAGGCAGAGGGTGGAATAGCCTTAAGAAGGAGAATCAAGTCTGAATGCCAGCTCCTGATTCAGGAAGAAACTAGGCAGCCCAGTAGCCTTTTGCCCTGTTATTCCAATCCACGTCATAATCATTCTTTTTTTTTTTATTTATTTTATTGCTTGGAATAGGAAGGATGGTAGCTAGAAGAGATTAGAGAATCAAATAAGAGAATCAGTTATGGAGATTGTTTTTAATATCTGCCGGTTGTCTGCTTTTTAAGAGGTGTGAGCTTAGGGGTAGCTTTTCAGTTTTAATGCCAGATTAGGGGACTGGCCAAGTTCTAGCTTCACTTCTCCTTTTTATTCCAATCTTCCAAACTTGCTTAAAATGGAAGATTTTATAGAGGGACAAAATATGTATATTGAGTATATGGAGAAGGACACAGAGGGTAAGTGAAACAGACATGCTAAAATACAGGATTGACTGTCTGTGACTTTATGTTTCCAGGGGAGTCGTCTGGATGAACAAAGATGTTCCCTTCCGGCTCCTCTCAAGGTCAGGCCAAGTCATTGTTGCCTCCTAAATTGCTGAGAATGGCAGATAATTACTGACCTGGCTTGCAGTGTACTTTCATACTGGAATCAACAGGGAGTCTACAAACATCCCAAGAACACTTATACACTTGCCTTTTTAATTTTCTTTTTTTTTCCTAGTTGCTGCACAAGAGGGTGAAACTGTGTAGCTGAAATAGAATTAGCACTTCCCTTTTTCTAATTTAAGTGGTTCCAATAAGATTTTATTATTATTAAAGGTGTTAGATTTGACTAAGTAATTTCTTAAATTTATTCAATTTAAGAGCTGTAATAATGTTTATGAAACCACATAGCATTTATTTCAGTAGTCTGCTTGATGACTCATAGAGATGCTACTAGAAAGTTGATCTGTTTTGCCCAATATTAATAAGAACAGATTCCCATCTTTAAATCCTCAACTCTCCCTTTCCATTTCTTCAGTCTCAGCTCAGGCCCACTAACCTTAAAATCAAACTTGACTTTGCCTTTAATCTTGGGATGACCTATTAAAAAAGCGACATAGAGAATTGACATAGCTTTATTCTGACAGAACCAGTGCTCTTTGTGGTGATAAGAGGGGGCATCCAACTGGCATAAATTGGCTCAGATACCGTTTCTGTCTCTGAGTCACATCTCGGCATTGCTCAGATGCATTCCACAGATCAGCCATGGAGATGACACAGTCTCAATCTCACTGTAAATAACAGCACTTTTTCTACCATTCCTACTGTCATCCCTGTCCGCAGAAGGAGAACAGCTCTCTAACACTGTGTGGAAGGAAAGGAGAGAGGCTGGCACTCCTAACCACCTCCAGTTTGCCTATAGTTTGGCTACTTCCTCATTTTGCATGCCTGTATTCCGTGTGGTCTCAAGCAGGAGGGTGCGTAAAATCTGACTCCTAAATTTATTGTTCTCAAAGTTCTATGTTATAATGCTGAGACCTTGGAAGTGGAGTCTAACCTTAAGTCCTAATGTAAAACTCTGAGGATAACCTAGGGCAGAATGGAAGCTGAGGGCACAACTTGCACACTCATGAAAGCATAATACTTTAAAAGATGTCACATTTTTTGCTAATGGCCTGTTCTGATTTCAGACAGAAGAGGAGTATATTCCTTACCCCAGCATCCATGAGGTGAGTTAGTACTGCACTCTTCTCTGTTTGTCTTTGGACTTCATTGCTTTTTCAGCTTATTGGCCTTCCAGCTTACTGGCCAGTTTTAATGTTCTCTGTCCTTCTGAATAGGTATTACAGAAAGGATGGCCATATCCTCTCATTATTCTACCCCAATTTGGGGGCTACTGGATTGAAGGGACCAGCCACAACCTCTCCAGTTTGAGTCCAACTCTGTCTGATGTACCCTTTTCCTGGAGTGGTAAAGTGAAACTGGAAAGTGACCCTACAGCCAAGCTGTACCGCAAACATTTTCTGGGAAAGGTAAGGGTGACCTTCAAAGCCTTCTTTGCCCAGCTGTGGTGGGGACCTGTTCTGCAGTAGTTGGGCTTGTCAGAGTGATCTTCTGTAGTGGATCTTGTTCCACAACACTGGAAGATGATACTAATATAATTTATAAGTAATTAAGAAAAAAATGGAAGCCTTCCTGGAGGCTTCCCCTCAAGACTGACAGATCTGCTGTGCAATCTGTTAATGGACATTTATCCTGTAACCTTCTGGAAGTTTTCAGTATGCCGACTGTAATTATTTTTCTGTCATAGTAAATTTAGGGTTGTGCTTGAAGGCTTCCAGAGCAAGATGGGATGAGAGGCAAATTTGGGTATGATTTTTTCAGTCCAGTTGTAGGATTCACTGCTGACCTGATATCACAAAACAGTTGAGGTTGGAAGGGACATCTGGGGCTCATCTTTTTCATACTCCTGCTCAAGCAAGGCCATATAATCATTGTTCCTTCCAAGTGAGATCCAGGAATTCCTCTATCATCAGGCTTTGTATTTGCAAAGTGCCCAACATAAGTGCCTCAGCACTACAGAAAAACTCTCTCCTATATTCTTCCTTTTCTGGGGTCAAGTGTTTTATTCTTTGCCTTAACTGATACGAATGTGTGTCCATGTTCAATTAAACATGCAAGTTTTTAAGCAAGCCAGTGTTAGAAAAGAACAAGGTGAACAGGACTCTTGCCACAGAAAACCCTACCCATGGCTAGAAAACTTTACCCATGGTTTAAAAGCTTAGTTAAGGGGAGAGCTCAGAACTTTTCCACTAGAACAGTATTTTCTTCAGTGCAAAGTTAGTGATACCAGTGATTTTGATGCTGTGTTGGGTCCTTTTTTTGCTGGTAACATGGGAAAGTTTTTTCAGCAATGTCAGGAATGGTCTCTTTCATGCTCTGAATAATGGCAAACAGTTCTTAGCTGAAGAAGAGTCTGAAAACATCATGTGGTGGGACAGGCATAGCCTATGGTATAGGGAATATCCTTTCAGCAAGATGGGAGATCAAAGTATTATGTGGTACTGCAAACTTAATATGCATGTCGGTGTTGTGGGTGCGCATATGTAGATCGCTCAGACTTGGACAATTCTTTGATACTTTTATCAGAATGTCTTACAGCAGACCCTGTAAAACAACCACCAAAAGAAGCGCTAGAACATTCAAGCCATAGCTCCATTCCTTTTCTTTGCCTCATGAGCTATATTTTATATGACGATTACACAGTAAGATTTATTTAGCCTTTAGGAAGAAGGCTGTAAAACCTTATGTCTTATACTGTGGGAATTATTCAATGTCTATGTTGTTTTTCAAGGCTGTAATAAAGAGAAATAGCCTGAAGCCAGGGAGGATTTAATAAAGGCATACATTGGAACTGCCAGTCAAGTAAACTTCAGGTGCAGTTTCACAAGCACTTGAAGATCTCAGTGCTGATGAGAGAAGCTTTCTTGCTATGCATTCATATGTGATTGTGTATTTCTCCTTTGTGCTGTCCTTTCTTTGTGCTGGTTAAAGTTGCTGCAGATGGCAGATGTCTTACTAGCTTTATAACTTCTCAGGCAAACTGTCAGCATTCCTTGTGTATTCTGTTAGTCTTTTCCCTTGGCCCATGGAAGATACTTAATTGTTCTTACAGAGATCTATTTGAAATCCAGAACTACCTTTCAGATTATATTAAATGTTACAGAAACTGCTTCTGTGGCTGAACAAATTTGTACTTAATACGTCGGTCGTCTCAGCTCCAGGGTATCTTGTCATCACTGACTTGCAATCTTCAGTATCAACTGTAAAGCTTTTTGATGGTTCATCTCAGACTTCAGGACAGCTAACAATAAAGGCTGTTGTCCATTGAAGGAATCTGAGTCTGACTTCTGTTGCCTATGTGTTTTTATAGAGAAAGAAAATCACAAGGAGTAAGTTATAGGTTTATTCATCCATAAATTGCTCAGATCTCAGTTTAAATCCCAGGCTTACATTCAGAATTGAGCTACATATCCAGAGTGGCTTTGACAAAAATTCAGTTATTTTAAGACCTCCACTAATTCTGGTGCCCATTCCCCTGTAAGGATTGCACCCATTTGTGCAGCTCTGTATGGCTATGTCATCTGCAGAGCTGCTAGCCCAGTCTCCAAAGCAACTGAGATCCCCCCGTATCAAATCTACTGGGGTCTGGCTTAGGAGTCTCATCAAAAGGTATCTTGATTTCTGGTCTTTGCAACTCAGTGTTACTTTTGTCTGCAGTTAACCTCAGGCTTTGGCTCCTCTTCTTTTGCTTTGCCTTCTAGTTCTGATTTTTGTTGGCATTTTTCCTTAACAGCCTGTCTTGGGCATCCAGCCTGGCGTTTGACATCTTTTGTTTATGGATTTTGGTTCTAGACTTCAACTGACCATGGAGCATAGTCTTGCTTTGCTCCTTGAATGTGTCTGTTCCTCAGCTGCTCTGTCTTTCTGCCCTTGGTCACAGTGACTTACTGCACCTGATTCTTGTTCACATCCCAAAAATCTGTTAGTATCCTGAAAGTCATGGTCAGGAGAAATAAACTGTCCTTTGGGGCTTCCTTTGATTTCAGCTTCTCTTCCCATGTACTATCATTGACCAGTGTGACAGATCACACTGGACTTCTGTGATTTGAACACTCCAGCTAGAGGCCACATTATTCTGTTTGCCTCTTGGCTGCTCTTAGACCATACCTTTTTCAGACTGTCTGGTTTGATCAGCCATGGAACCTTTTGCCAATAAGTTAGTAACAGGGCAGTTCTGGGTGTTGAGTTTTTTCTGTCTCAAAGAGGAGGTGAGGCCAATGATATCTTTAATACTTAAAAAAGTTAGATACCTACATTATCATGTTTTGGTTTAGGGTAGTGACTGTAGTCGTATTCCTGTTTTTTGTTTCAAAGAGAGGATTGGTTTATGCCTGTTAACTTCAAGTTGGCCATGTCCACATAGATATCAGAGAATTTCACTAGATATATCCTTATTTCTGACAGTGAATCAGAACTATGACTAGCAAAAAATTTAGACAGCAAAAGACAATCTTACCAGTGTGCTGAGTGAAGTTGCAATCTATCAGAGCCAGAGCAGACCTTCTAGTCATATTTATGTATATATATTCTAGGCAAAAGACTGAGGAAGGAACCAACAGACTAGCAACCATTTTTTATCAAAGTACACTTTGCTCCCACTGAGTTCTTCATTAATATATTGTGCCTGGAGTATTCCTTTCACAGAACAAATTCCAAATCGTGCAAGTTTTGACTGTGCAACTGAAAACAACTTATTGTCCCACTTCTGTGTCATGCATGAGGATGTTTTTCCACTAGGACAATGGGAATGATCAAGGCATTTCTGCACAATTTCACCTAAGTAGTATTTCCATTGTGCTGGAAGTTTCCATTCACATCCTGTGTCTAAAGGCTTTAACCTTTTGAGGTTAGAGATTATGTAGCAATATATATGATATAGCAATATACAAAATATACATTGCTATACCTAGGCCACTGGAACATGGCTGTATACCCAGGAGAAGTGTATGGCCACAGCCACTTATGTATAGAGACTGTGAAGATGTTTGCAGTGTGTTTCATTGTTTGACTGAATGACTCTGTTCCAGGCACACTCCACTAAAGCTCAGGCAGTGTTAGTGGCACTGCTGAGAACAGTCTTCATCTGCAAAACCTCCTTGCTTACTGACTGTATCCTTCCTGAGATGTGAGCACTCTTGGAGGTTAACCATTTACCATAATGATCCTGCCATTACTCCTTAGATAGAAAATTCCCACAACTACATCCAGTTGAATGTGTGGAAGACACTAGTTAGTCATGCAGAATGTGACTGGATACAGGGAAAGTCCATGGAAGGTATAATTCTATTTACAAGAAACGAAATTTCTTCAAAATGTGTTGCTGAATGTTCTGATACTATTCCTTCTCAGGAGCCCTTCTGGTGTTGTACAGGTGAGGAGGAACTGAACTGACTGGATGCACTTTGACTGATACGCTCATGCACTGATGATCAAGTGGGCTGGAAGACAACATATGCACATCTTCAAGCATGCTATTGCTAGTTAAATTAAAATTAGCTAAACGAGTGACAAGTTGTGTGCAAAAAAATCCAACCCGGTAAACTTCTCCAGGAAGTGTGTTGGAGATAATACATTTTGGTTTGCTGTTTGCAGGAGCACCAGAACTTTTACTCCAGTGACATGTCCTTGGGCTACCTAGTACTTTCTGTGAAGTATGAACAGATCGAGAAACAGGAAAATCTACGCCTGTTGCTGAGGTAACAGTGCCTGTTATGAAGTGTATATTACTGTGCTCTGTCTCTTGTCTTACCTTGCACTTCCTCTGCATAGAAGTGGGTGTGAATTTCATGTCTTTCTTCTGGAGAGAAAAGAACCTGCAGAGAAACCTTTGAGCCATTTTTTTCCCTTGCATTCTGCTCTTGAGTTGCTCAGAACTTATGAAAGCTGGTGTGGTGCTTACAGCTGCATCTTTGTAGTACCTGTACAAAAAATACCTGTTCTTCCCACAAATAGAAAGTTTTTCTGTTTATTCTGTCTACTTAGAGAGATGTGAGTACTCTCTAGGAGAGTATGGATTCCCTAATGGAGGACAGCCTAGCCCAGGCTTTGTACTTGAGACTAAGGCTTCCTTAAAGGTGATCTAGAACATTCCCTAGATTACCAGGGCAGTCTATGAAGCCATAACCCTTAGAGACGCTTATGGAGAGAGACATTACCTAGAGAGAGCAGCTGAATGAACTAGAACAGAGAAGGACCTTGCATAGGTCCTTCATAGGCTGCTGCAGAGAAGCTTTTTACCACATTATGGGTGGGTGCACTCCCAGTAGGCAATATGCTGCTGGAACCAAGTGATGTACACTTGCTGCTGACAAAGATTCGTCCAGGACTGAGGGGAAAAAATGGTTGCATAGGAATTAGCTACAAGAAAATCACTGGTGGGTTTCCTCCAGTGTCTGCAGAGAATACTCCAGACTGCCAGAAATAATCTGGAAATAAAGAGAGAGGCTGTTTGTGAGCTGTGCCTGGGAATGTTTATCTTCCTATGAGGAAGAGACAAGGGAAAAACAAAAGGATAGTTATTCCTCTATTAAGATATTTTATTATATGCAGTACTTTTTGCTCAATAGCTTGTTTATAATGGTTTGAAGAGGCTTTTGACAGCCCAATATTTCTTCTTCCTTAGAAAGATATCTCTCCTTAAATACACATATAAAGAGGAAGGCAGCTTTCCTCTATCAGCTTTCTGGAACAATGCTACACCCGTTTCTACCTCCTTTACTTTGCATAGATCTGCTTTTCTAACAGACCTTTTAACAATTTTTCAAGCCCTCAATGATCATGGGAATCCCTTATTATTCTGTGTCCATGAATTGTATTTTGACATTTAGGTTTCTGTGAAAGAAAAGGGTATGTGAGAGAAAGCAAAATATTTCCTCAAGGTAGACAAGAGTGCAAAGGAGCAGAGAGACCAAGGGCTTCTGTTTTGTCTTCCTCTGCTCACCACAACAAGTGATGGGCAGTAAGAAGTGAGAATACCTTGCATTTCCAGCGATTTTATGCACCAGGGTTAAAATTAACACTATGGAATTAACTGCTTTAACAATACTATGAAGTGGCTACTCTTTCTTTAAAGAGCCAGTGTTGCTTGTGTCTCCCTTCAGTCATGTCTCTAATGCCTTTTTTTGTTTTGTGTCAGGACTCGTACTGGCACCAAACATGATCTAATTCCCATTTCCTGTCTGAATGAGTTTCCCAATGCTGTTCAGATGGCAAAGGTGAGATTCATGCTTGTCTGTTTGTCTTAAGGCCTCATTCTTCAAGTTATTTTCACCTCTGTCTTCCCATTTCCCTCTTTTTGTAATATTCCCCAGTAGAACTGTCATATAGTTCCCTTTTACCCTTCCATTTACCTTCTCTTCTTTGTCTTCTAATTTTACCTCAGAATTTTTGCCTGAATGGGCTCCTGTCAGATAATTATAAATAGTGCCTACACTGTCATGCCTGCAGCAAGCCAGGGCACATGATAATCACACTTCTGTTTCCCTGTCTCTCTCACTCAACAGCTACTGTGTGAGGATGTGAATGTTGAACGCTTCTTTCCTGTCCTCTATCCCAAGGTACCGTGTTCTGATATGTCTGTATATCACTTTTCCATCAAGGTCTGGCTAATGATATCCAGTTGATAATTTCTGTTTTCATTACCTCAGGCTTCACAGCTTATTGTTGCATTTGATGAACATGTCATAAGCAATAACTTCAAATTTGGGGTCATCTACCAGAAACCTGGACAGGTAAGATCCACCAGATCCCATGGTACTTGAGGCAAAATGCAGAGTCAGTTTCCTTAGCTTAAAGAATGTAATAGCAAGGTCTGCACTGTTCAGAAGCAGTGGCATGGAGGCAGCAGTGTTGGTGCAATGCTGTGGTTCCCTTAGCATGCCTCTTCCACTCCCAGTGTTCCTGGAGCTGTAGGCTTTGTGAATCTCTGAACCCTAACTATAACCCTAATGGCAGCTTGGGGCTGAGGCACAGGACCCCAGCACCATGGGTGGCCCAGATCAGAAATGTATTCAAGGAAAGATGTTTGTTGGTTGAACTGTCTATAGAAATTACTGCCTGTTCTTTGTACTCCTTGTGCTTCTTGCTACTTCTGCTTTCCTTCTGTAGACAACTGAAGAAGAAGTCTTCAGTAACACAGTAGAGAGTCAGGGTTTCCTGGAGTTCCTGGATTTCCTTGGTGACAAGATTCAGCTGCAGGATTTCCGTGGGTGCGTACTCAGTGCAGCTGGAAAGCCAGATTAAGTTAGGGAACTTCGTGTGTTCAGAAGCTGTGACTGTGATAGAGTCCAGCTTCCAGAAAAGTGCTGTGTCTTCTGAATCCCAGTGCAGGTGAAGAAGCTCTGGATGCCTTGGTCAGCCATCATGTGTGGGAACTAGTTGGAGTTTAGGTCTCTGCTGATATTTTGATTTAAAGGTCTCCTGGTATCTCAATCTGACCCATGGTATCAGCAAAGAATAATTTTATTTGGCAGTGCAAATACAAGTTTGTTTCACAGTGGTATGGGGCAGTACTGTTTCAGGCTCCTTCTGTGGGGCAGCCCATCCCTTCTGTAGTTCTAAGATATGAAGTGTGTTTCTCAGAAGAATGCCAAAGAAAGTAGCTACTTTGAGGATCCCTGGTATAGCTTCATTGCTTTTAGCAAGCTGGTATGTTCATCAGCACAAACATGGTGCAGCTTCAGTCAGTGCATTGGTTTGGGGAAGATTTGGTGCCTCGCTGTCACTGATGTCCTAAAAATTACCTTTGATAGTCCTGATGTGCTACTGTTACTGATACTGTCTGTCTTCTCTCTGCTTTCTCATTTCTGTACTGCCTGACCTGTGGGTGGCATGGACTTGCTCAGGTTCCGGGGAGGCTTGGATGTTACCAGAGGCCAAACAGGCACCGAGTCAGTGTATACAAATTTCCGGGGGAAGGAGATCATGTTTCATGTGTCCACAAAGCTGCCCTTCACAGAGGGAGATTCCCAGCAGGTATCAGTAAGAAGACTAAGGATTACAACAGTGTGGCTGGGAGAGGAGGGGTGTTGGAAGAAGGACTGCATAGAGGGGAGAATGACTAACTCTATAATTTTGGGAATTATGGCTGGAGTAATGGCAAAAGTAGTGATGAGGGGTTTGGTTGAACAGATGGGTTTGAGATGTTAGGCAGACTGGTGTTTGAGGTCCCATCATACCGTTCTGCTCTTTTTCACCTACCTTCTCTCTTCATTCTTTCTTTCCTCTCCAGCTTCAGCGGAAGCGTCACATTGGGAATGACATTGTAGCCATCATTTTTCAGGATGAAAGCACACCTTTTGTCCCTGATATGATTGCTTCTAATTTCCTACATGCGTATGTGGTAGTTCAACTCACTCATAGCACCACTGGGGACACTCTCTACAAGGTAACCAGGATCAATAGATTGACCTGTACCGATTTTGATCCTTGAAGTGGAAACGGGTTCTTGGGCCTTTGGGAGAGGTGCAGGTTCAGCCAGATGTCGTCCTGATTTCTTGAGTATCTACATGTGAAAGCAGAGTGTAGTTGTATGCTTTTCAAAGTAGCTGATGAATTTCTGAAGCTTAAAGCTTTGGAATTGAAGCAGAAAGAATTCAGATAAAAAGTTTGTTTACATCAAAGAACGCGAGGCACAATTGATCCCACTGTGGGGGTCTTCTCCCTGGCGTTATATAAGTCAGGTAAAGTTCATGTCTGCGTTGCTCGTGCTGCACAGCACAGGGCTTGCAGCTTCCACTGCCTGAGGCTGCAGGTCAGATACAGCTGCGTGACCTAACTGTGGAATCCAAGCCAGCTACACCTGCTGCTGGGAATTCCAGAACTGAGGCCCATCTGGCAGGGAAATGTTACCTGTTAGGGCCCTCCAGCTGAAAGAACCCTGCTAGACTCCATATTAATTATCTGCAGCCTTTGGACACAACTTGTGTGACATAACTCTGTATGGATGTCTATATAACTTCATGTTCAACTTCCAGTCATGCTGAGAGAGTGGAAAATACAAAGAAACATGCATTTGTGATGGATTTTCCATTGTAGAAAAGCCAAGTGCTATGTGTTGTATTATGTAGGGATTTTGATTTGGTGATGATGAGTCCTTAAGCCATGGAGGTCTACGAGAACACCAAGAATATCAAAATTAGGACAGGATCCCCATCTCCTCTTCCACCAGAGGGTATTGGTGGTAGAGCAACTACCTTCCATTGTTCCTTATACTTTGGGCAGCTGGTTTGTAGTGAAAGCCATGTGTTGATCAGGGCATGGGTTCCATTTCTCCTCTTGCTCTCTCTTTTATAGGGCACAAAATTCACTGGACTTTTTAATGACAGGAAAAGAGCTGGGAAAGCTTGCTATTTGTCATGTGTCTTCTTGCCGTTGTTTTCATCTTTGCCTGTCTGCAGTACCATTTTTTTGTTAGTGTAATAGGGCTGCTTCATTCCATGAAGAAGAAATCATCCCAGTAATCACCCTAGAGGCCAATGCAGAGTTTTCTGTAAAGGCTTTTCTAAAGGGGCTTTAACTGATGCTGGCTTGACAGCATTGTAGTACAGAAGGGACTGCCATTTGGAAGATTTCTTTGCCATCCCTTGTTCCATTTACTTAAGCTTTAGTGCCTAGTATTAAATTGGAGTATTAATGGAATTTATTTCACAGAATCAGTTTTTGCAATCAGAAAACTAAAAATGCAAAGCAGGATTTTAACTGGCGGATATCTATTAGGAGAGAGATGGAAGCTTTGTAGTTAGGAGAGGTGGCCTAAAGTGTGAGAAATCTGAATTAAATCAAGATCCCAGTTCCTCCTTCCTCTCATTAAACTCACACCTCTCAGTGGTTCTGTGACATTTATTTGTTGTTACTTTGAGGCAGTTGTGGTTGTTATGACATTGTTCCCTCTGGTATGAAACAACAAATAATGGTCTTGTTTCTTCTCAAAAATGACCAAAAAATAACTGTGAAATATTGTGAAGTACTGTATGTATTTGGTAAGATAGCTACGTATAGTTATAGGTAAGTGCTATGAAGAAACAAGTCACTGTGTAAAAATTGGAATGCATTACAGTTACTTCTTTAGACATTGGTATGTCAGGTAGGAGCATGCTAAAAATAAAACAAATGAAACCTATCTCATACTGGGAAAATGCTTTTGCATGTTTACCACCTGTGACTCAGAGAGGCAGTGGCACTGAGATACTCCCCTCAGTGTGCAGTGTATCTCTACCAAGGATTCTCTGTAAAAGAAAATAGGTCAGTACAACCATATCGACAAAGGTTCTTCTAGTGGAGGTTAATCTTGCAGGCTGAATAGGAGCATTTTTTGTTCCTAAATATACTGCTTATACTAGTTATTATTAAAAATAATTTTTTAAAAAGCACTCAGTTCAGCTTTTTGTATTGCTCTTACCGTATGCACATCTAGCTGACTGAATTTCTGGGAGATAAATGAGCACATCCATCCACTGAGTTCAGGAACAGAGGGATGCGCAGGACACTGTTTTACATCTCCTTTGTATATGTAAATTGTTTAGGAGGAATCAGATCTATCATAGTAGTTTGATGGTCTCACTTGTGTTCTGATACTCATTTTTTCCCCCTTATATTATTTCAGGTTTCAGTCACAGCCCGAGATGATGTCCCCTTCTTTGGACCACCTCTACCAAATCCAGCCATATTTAAAAAGGTTTGTTTCTCTGGTCCGGTGTTAGATGGCACGGGATGTGGTGCACACACTTGTGTTCTGAGTCAGTATTGTCAGTCTGGCTAGAGGACTTTGGAGGTGCAAAGAGTAGTAAGCAGAGCTTTTATAATGGGATATTTTTACTAGTGTTTTCATCTCCAGTTTAGTCTAGTCTTCATCTTGTCTTGTAGAGTGCAGAGTTTCGTGAATTCCTTCTGGTCAAGCTCATCAACGCCGAGTACAGCTGCTATCGAGCTGAGAAATTTGCTAAATTAGAGGTGGGTCTATTATCTGGCTGCTTCCATTAAAAATTATAATTATATATACAGTAATTATTATTAGATGAAGAAAATACAGTAAAATTTCTGACTTCTAATTTTGTATTGCTTAAGAAAGGAAGAGGAAATATGATTATACTCAGTTATGGGATACTTCCTTCATATGTCTTAGCATATGCAATAGAATATGAACAGGTACATTCTGTTATAAAGATCTAATACTCAAGTAAGGATGGGAACATGATGCATATATTTTGCTGAAGGAAATTCTGTATTAACTGAAACACAGTATTATGCTACAGGATGCATGCTGATATCACTGATTTTTGGTTCAAGGTACCAAAATTCTGTTCCAGGCTCTGCTGTTGCCTGATCTAGAAGAAAACATGTCTCTGTTTCATCAGCTGTAAAGAAATGTCCTTTATGCGTTGCTTTAGAAAGAGTTTAAAAGGGCTGGGTATTACCTCAATATATTCTGTAACTATGCAGTCAAAACTACTTCATACTGTTTAAAGTAATTTTCATGGGTTTTTGTTGTTGGTCTTTTGGGGTTTTATTTTTTGTTTGTTGGGGTTTTTTTTAAGAAGGATGTGAGACATTGGAAAAGCAGGAAAAAAACCCCTCTCTCCCAGTAAAAGTTGTTCTCATTCCCAATGTTGATGCAGGAAAGAACACGGAGTGCCCTCTTGGAGAGCCTTTTCGAGGAGCTGCAGCTTCGCAGCCGCAGCATGATGGGATTACCTGTAGGGGAGGATGACAAGATAGAGAATGGCAGTGGGGGCTTCCTTGAGAACTTCAAGGTGAGCCTTTCTACAGACCTACAGCGTGGTCCAGAATTCCGTGCTGGCCCTTAGAAGTCAAACTCTTTATGCTTTGTGCTGGTGTCAAGTGTCAGATGTGGTTTTATTCCATGACTTAGAGAAAAAGGAGTCAGTGTTTGCCAGAGAAATTGTAATAACTAGGAGCAAGGAGTTCCTACAGCAGATCTCTTTCAATTCATTTTAGTTATAACTGAAAGAATTGCAGGAGCCACTGCAAGAGTTTCTAACCTGTCTGTGAGTGTACTGTCTAGAAAAACTGTGATGCTTTACTTACCCTCTAAAAGCCAGAGTTAATTTACCATTTTCAGTGTCAATGGCATGTTTTCGGGGGTTTTTTTGGGTTTTTTTTTTGTTTTTTTTGTAATCAACCACGTGACAGAACTTTCTTTTATAAGTGATAAAGATGATTGATATGAGAAATCAAATTGTATGAATGTGCAAACTGAGTTTTGAACTGGTTATATAGAGAGAATCATATACTGCTTTCCTACCTGAGCTACTTGCCCTTTCCCACTTCTGTGGAAAGTGCCTTGCCACTTGTTTTATATAATGAGTTATCTGTCTGGAGAGATATAAGTAGCATTTCTTAGATTACCTCCACCTGCTTTATGTGGTGGGTTCGTTAGGGTTATTAAGGTCTGTAAAACTAACCTGTTCACATGCAGGTTTGGTAGCTGTGTGCGTAGCTTTGGTCAGGTCTGGGATGCTTTGGTGAGGTGCATTTTTACATACAAACTGCCTTTGCTTCTAACCATGAGTTTTAACCCATCCATGTCTTACACTAATTCTCCCAAAATGTCCTTTTCTGGCTTCTAGCAGATGCTGTGACGTGCATGTCATGTACACAGATGACATTTGTAAAAGGCTGGAAAAGGCTGAGTTAAGTCAGAAAATGGCTTTTTCAAATGATGCAAGTTTTAATATGGCTGCTTCCCCTTGAAACCAGAACTCAAGTTCATACAAGAGTGAACCTTACAGCCTTGAACAGGAGTTTGATTTTGTGTTTTATAGCCTGTACTGGATAGGAGTGCTCCAGGTGATGCTGGTTTATCCAGTGTGCTGGGATACTAGTAGGAAATCTCTATTCATTGCAATAGGAGAAGGGAAGTGAAACTAGAGAATATACTTGAGGAATAGCTCTTCCCAGAGCTCCATGAATCAGCTAGGACCAAAACTGGGCAGTATCTCAGGTGCTGCCTCCTAGGAGTTAGGATCTGTGTGGTTCTGGTGTCAGTCTGTCACAACTTCCCACTCAATCTGTGGTGCTTCTCATACTACCCTACCGTGTGCATGTCTATATGTGTATATCTGTGTTTGTCTGTTTCCCTGCCTCCCTTCTGTTCAGCGGGTGATCAGAGGCCGCAGCCAGAGCCTGGATACCATGGGGATATCCATGAGAAAGCAGCAGCCAGCCACCCTGCCCAGCCGCCCAGCTACAGCTGGCCTTGCCCTCAGCCAGAGTGTCGCCGAGGGCCCTAAGGCCATTGCTGCGGTAAGGTATTCGGGTGGGCTGTAAGAAGAGAACCCGGCATACCTTTGTAACCACTCATACATTTTATTTCTCTTTCCCTATTAGTTTGTCCTCTTGTCCTGCTGTGAAACTTTTTGTTGTATCATCTCATTTCACAAGTGGTGACAGCATGTGTTGCAGTCTGTTTTGTCTGTGCTCATCTCTAGCCCCAGTTCATGTGTAAACTAGAGCTGAGATTGATGCAGACTGGGAGAAGAAAGCCAAACATGATTCTACATCAGACATCTATCTCTGCTATCCTGGATTAGAACCTGTACAGTGCTATGTGTTAAAAACTGCATGCACTGTGGTTTGGCTGGAATAGTACTGTATTGTCATATGGCAAGAGCTGAGAACATAAGGACACAACTGTTTCATTTTCTTCTATTTCACCAATCAGAATATTTTCTGTAATATAAACAGGTGCACAAGATATTCAAGATGCTCTTTTGCTGCAAATAGAGTTTGCATGTTGGGAACAAACAGCAGAATTACTAAAGTTTGGGGTGAGAAAAAGAATGAATATTTCTAGTCACTATCAAAGCCTTTCTTATTTCATAGGGATACTAAACATATGTGACAAATGAATTAAAAATCTATGGCAAAGCTTTCCAGAGAAGGATCCATGTTTCTGATATTGAAAATATAGTTACCTTGGCCAAAGTGCATCCAGCTGGTTGTGGTCTCTGCACTAGTAATGTCAATACAGGCAAACTACAAAAAAACCATCTCTGAGTAAGCCAAGAAGGTGCCCTTCAGTGTGAAGATTTCTTGGTGACAGTTTATTTGGTTGTATGCATTCTTTATGTCAATACAACAAAGTCACGGCATACTAATGACTTGGGTTTGCTGCCTGCTTTGCTCCTTTAACTTCTGGTTTTCTTTACCTTTCTGGTTCTGCCTCTCCTCTCACCGTGTGGGGATACCTCCCTTCCCAAGCCCATTTCTCTATATATTGGCTGTGCTCTGCCTTTGTTTCTTTATATCTCTGTCCCTTTCTCACACCACCTTTGTAAGCCTTGGCTGCTCTTGCTTGCTGACAGAAAGTACTCCTTGCACAGGTGGAGCTGAGCTCTTGTATTGCAGAGTAAAGGAGAGGATCTGGATCCACATCACAAACTCTTCTCTTATGCTTTCAGTTCTCCACAGTTTTTCCTGTCTTGTTCCTCTCCTTTCTGTCATGCTTTCCTTTTTTCTAGTCTTTTGCCTTGCCTGGTAGGAGCCCATCACGTACTCGAGCCAGCCGCTTCCATGGGCGACGGAGTAGTGCCATTGGCATTGAAAACATACAGGAGGAAAAGAGGTATGAGCTGTGGGAAGATGAGACAAGGAGGGTAAAAAAACCAAGAGGAGATGAGAAAAGGAACACAGAAAGGAACATATAGGCAGAATGGGAACCATCAGGATGAGAACTGAAATGGAAATGGTTAGAATGGGAAGAAAAGGGATTGATTATCAACTGATGAAGAAATGGACAAATAACAGAAACAGACAAAATTAAAAGGACATTTGGCATTGGAGAGAATCAGTATTTGAGGAAGAATGGGTAGAGGAATATTATAAGATCACTCTTAAAATGTTGTGCAGTATGATCCAGGACTCTAGAGTTTCCTGTTCTTTACTCACCACTTTTAGAAGAGGGTCAGATGAAAGGCTGGTATTTGGGAAGGGGATGCTTGATGGTTTGTTTGGTTTCATGTTAAAACATTTAAATAGGCAAAACTTCTGGTTACTTAAAGGCTTTTTAAAGAAAAGCTCTAAATCAAAATGACTAGTGTTTAAGATTGTCTCAAAAATAATGATAATTAGTGGATAATATACAGCCTCGAGGAGTGATTTGGCATATTTGACAGAATTATAACCATTCAAAAGTTGTCTACTGGTCACAGAGATTATTTGGTTAATTTATAAATTTCTCTCAGCTCTAGCTGAGACACCTTTTTAAGATTATACAAAGTCTCCAAAGTCACATGAATGCTCTGCATCTAATATGCAGTTTTCCAGCTGCAAGAATTCCAGGAAATAGCTTAAAGACTGGGTGCAAAAGGGCGAAAGTCATATCTAGTGTGGAAACTAGTTATTTTAGGAGGAAATCACTGCATTTTCCTTTCTTAATGAGGTGCCTATGACCTAATCTGAATAAAACTAGAATACAACTTTTTTTGAGAAAAATTAAAGCTTCTGTGACAACTGCCCTGTAACAGTGTTAAGCCAACACAGTAGCCACAGCTCCTCACTACTTTAAATACTTCTGTACCTTAGGCAGCTGTGTCCCTCAATCCATTACTTTGTGTACAACAACCTTTTCTATCCCCTTGAAGGATCTGTAAAACTTTACTGCTACAAGGAAAACCCCTGGATTTATTTTCTTTTTTTTTTTCCCTGCTCTTTGCTAGGAGAGAACTGATGAGCTATTTGGCTTATTTAGCTTTTCTTTTGCTTACTTGTAAAATTAGATGTGAGGAACAGGGACCCTTAGCTTGTATTTTCTGAAAGACTTTGGATCATTCCTGAAGGTTCAGTTTCACTAGCAACTGCTCTAACAGTTCATTGTTATTGAAACTCAGATGCGATATTTCCCCTCTCCCAGTGTCCCTTTCAACTGCCCAATCCTGACTATTCCTTGTGATGATTGTTCAGATCCCTAAAGGGCCTTTCGTGGAACTGATTCAGCCCATTAATCAAATAGAGAAAGTATCAACTTTCGTTCATTGGATTAATTGCCAGGTTCTGCCACGAACTGGCTCGTGGAGAAGTCTCATGGGTACCAGGATTGGTGGAAAGTGCACTCAGGAAGAATGAAGGAGGCTGGAGCATGCTCTCTTTCTGGGAACAGCGAGCTCAAAGTGTCACGTGTGACTTCACCCTGAAGCCATAGTTTAATGATATGCAGGCTTTGCTGACAGAGCTGAACCAGTCCATCCCACTTGTTAGTGTGTCGTAGGAATTTCAGGGTTGTTTTAAGTTTAGAATTACTTTTTGTCAGGGTAATTTCCAGTCTCACAAACAATAGCATAAGTGAGGATATCAGAAACTCTGATTTGAGGGGCACAGGTAGGATCAACTGACCAAGAGAGCAGGGGAGGAACTGCGTGACAAACTCCATCACTGAAGCCCTAAAAAACTCCCAAAATCCCTTGGTTTTTCTTTCCTTAATTAAATGTACCCCTCATTTCAGTTACTCACACAGCTTTCTTCAGAGGTATCTTGACAAGTCCTAGTAGCAATAACACTTTTGTAACCATCATTTTTATACTCTGTTAAATCCTATAGCTTCTTAAGACCAGTGAAATGGGGATGATAGCAGAAAAAGTTAAAAAATTAAAGGTGGATACTGAAATTACTTTAGGCTTTTATATCAATTCCAGAAGGGCTTAAAGTTGGCCATTTCTAGATGTCACATGTCACATCTAAGGAGTCTGCCCTTTCAGCACAACTGTGTTTACTTCCCTTTTATGTGTATATAGGAGATACAGCTTTGCACTGTGTCTTGTAAGGGAGTGTTAGAATAGATGGTATTTAACTCTGGCCCTGGAGTATAGCTGGTTTCCCTTTTCTCCCAGCAGAGACACCACAGAGAGGATACAGAGGGTGTTGGACAGTCCAGGAACTTTCTTTGACCTGAAGTCTGATGGATCATCCAGTCCCAGCTCTCCAGAGTTCCCCAGCAGGAAGAGCAAGTGAGTTGAAAATAAATTTCAGTATTTGAAAGACGCTCACTGTCTCTGGTATTGGCTGAAGTGTGGTGCATCTCTTGCTCTGTTGGAGGCTTTAATGAAGTTGTCCATATGAGGCATTGTAGCATCTCAAAAGCTGGATGTCTGGCTGTGGCACAGTAATTCAGAGCCTGTCAGGAACTCGTCTTTCTTAAACAGACTGTGATGAAAGATTGGACCACTTAAAGGTGATTTTGGTTATATCTTTACTGTAATGTTAGCTTGCATCCAACAGGATATGCAAAGTCCTAGCTGTCCAATTATCCATGTTTACTCATGTGTATGTTTCCTCTATAGTTTGCTCTGGAGTGATTTTGGAGCTTCATGGAGAAGCTTGGACAAGGGTATGTTGGGATGTTGGGTTGTACTCAAGTTCTGCCCCTTTAAGCAGGATTCATGCCGCTGCTCCCAACCAGCGTGAACTAACCTGTCTCCAGTCTTCCCAAAGTGTTCCAGCAGGATTCCAGCACGGTCCCATGTGTCGCACCTATGTTTCATTGCTAAAGCATGCCATACCACACCCAGTGGTATGTGCAAAACACTTCATGCGGTAGTCTGCAAGTTAATTCTCCAGTTTCTGGTTGTCAAAAACTGGAAAAACGCAATTTCCTGGTAGTGGAGCTTTGCTGCTGCTAAGCTGTATTATATTGGGTTGTGATCTTACATAGAATACTTCAGGGAAACCACCCATTTACATTTCCAAGACTCCAGAACAGCCAGTCTCTAAATCAAAGGCTGCAGCTGACTTTTTGGAACAGTTTGCCACACTTAATTTTTTTCCAGAGAACTTGGATGAGACCTGTGGCAAAAAAGGTACCAAGTGCTTTGTATTAGGGCATTTCCCTTTCTCAGGACTGTGGAGACTCTTAAGAAAATGTCAGGAGGTGCCCTAGAACCAGACATCTGTGGTTATAGTTGCTTCAGGTGCCAGATTTGACAAGGAAGGGCCTCCCTTCCAACTAGACCCAATGCTCCCTAAGAATTACAAGCTGCTGACTCTCTGCAGTAGTTCAGCTACCCAGTTGTATGCTGTGAGACTGCCCAGAATTTTGTCACAGCCAAAATGCAGAGTTCTGGTATGTTTTTGTGTGTGTACTAGTTTTTGGGTTGGATGAGTGCCCAAAATTTTGGTGTGGAGGAGGATGGAAGCACATCTAGGAGATACAGACCATTTAAGGTGCTAGCGTTGGCAGCTAAGGACTAGAGGGAGTGCAGGACATGGAACTGCTGATTGGTCAGCACCCCCGTCTTCCAGCATTACCACATCATTCCACCTTCCCTTCCTCATCCTGCCTGGGATCTTGTTAGTGAACTAGAAGTTCCTGACAGGCATGTGTGAGGGACTCTTGCTCTGATTAGATAGCTGATTACCTTGCGTAATCACCAAGAATTCTGCTTCCCCCACTTGCCAACCCCCATTCGCCATCAGCTGAGGAGGTGAGCCAGCTGCAGTGGCTGTTTCAAGTTGGTATCCACGTGCTTTCAGAGAGCAAACACAGCTCAGGATTTTACTAACAATACTTGCATGAATATTGTTTATGCACATGAGGCATGACCTGTATGATTTGTCAGTCTGTCTAGTTCTGTCCCCGGGATTCTCTCTATGCATGTTTTTCCAGTCATGGACTCAAAACCACTTAGCACCACCAGAAAAAAGAAGTATTTTCATAACTATGGTGGTTTAGCCTGTTCCTGGACAGATTATTTACAAGGTGGGATGGAGCATGGAGTTTTGCACAATTAGTGATTAGTCAGAGCTGTGATCTCAGAGTTAGGGACTAGCCCATATGCAGACATACTTCTGCATGACATCTGGGACAGGGAATTAAGAACATGTAATTCCACCATGTAAAGCACACCATTTTCAGCAAGACAGTATTAGCACAATATTGCAGGAAAAGGCTGGGAGTGTAAAGTCCGTCTTGGAGACAGTTTACTGGCGTTCTGCTGGAATAGCCTACCTGTTCTTCATCAGCTGTGAAACCAGGATCAAGGTGCAGGCATACTTTCAATGCAAAAGAGTTCTGCCTGGTTCTAGAATAATTTATGTAGTCCCTATTAGATAACAGAATGGGCTGTCCCTGGCATTATGTGATCAGTCCACTCCTGGTTCTCTCCATAGAATCACAAGAAATTTCTGTTACTGCAGAAATGTCCAGTGTGTTGCTCCTGGTCTTAAGTAATCATTTCAGATTCAAGACTTGGAATGATCAACCTCTTCACCTGTGTTCTGCTAAAACCACCCTGGAAATAAATGCAAAGGGAACACATAAGTAATAGATTAATTATTTTACAGCAGAGGCAAAGCAGCACTTACTTTCTGTCCTCGCATGCTGAGTTTAACACACGTTTATGCAGTGATCAGCTAGCAATCCATGAAACTGCATTGTTCACTTGAGCTAATGGTGTCTTCTCTCCCACATACAGGGACAATTGTCCTTAGTTTTTCTGCTTTACTGTCCAGGTAGCCTTCCAAATAATCTTTCTTCCCAAGGGACAGACTCAAAAGAATGAACCCAGCCTATGTAACCAAGTAGTAGAACTGCTGAGGATCAGACGACTCTCTGGGTTGCATCTGAAAAGTCAAGCACTGTACTGTGTATGTCCATATTCCAGGAAAAGTACATGGGTTTTTTGTATGTGTGTTTTCCCTTCTCAGACACATCTGAGTGGGGACATGAAGCCAATCAGGAGTGGACCGGATGCTACTCAGTCATTGGGTACCTCACTGAAGATACTGGCAAGACTTTTGGGGTGAAATCAGAGTCCTGGCTAAGAGGAGCATGAACGTACTTAGAGGACCTCAAGGAGAGACCGAGTGGCACCAAGTGATGCTCCACTGGCAGTTCCTGGAGTAGGAATTCTGTGAGAGGGAGATGGACAGATAGCTCCTGTTGGAGCATTTTGGCTCTATGCCCTTCCCCTTGCCCAATCAGCAGTCACTGAACCAGCCTTTACTAATGATGGGGAACAGAGGCCACCTTGAGTGTGACCCCTTCTCTTCCCTCCCTCTCCCCTCAGATGAGTGAGAAAAGAATAAATTGACCTGCAGAAGGCACGAGCAGAAGACAATTCCACCTCTGTATCTGGTGCCTTGACACAGGTCAAGAAATGCAGTGCAGAGGATGAGGATGGAGAAACTTGCTGAGGAAGGGTGCTGAGAAGGAGATACTTTGTGGAAATCTAGATCCCAGTTCACTTAGATTCATGTTATTGATTTGCTCTGCTAAGGGAGAAGCATGTTGGCCTTCATTTCCTCCAAAATATATTTCCTAATCTCTTGAGGAAATATCTTTGGCCTATATTGGCCCTATCTTTACTGTTCTCCCTGTTGCATGCTGGCATGTAATATGCCTGGGACTTTAGGTTTCATTACTGCTTGTAGGTCAAGACTGGCCACATTTTGCAGTGTTTCTGAAGGAATAAATATATTTAGTATGTTAAAGGTGTCTTATCTTTCTTGCCTCTCTTAACTTTTTTTTTTTGTTCCTTAACATTTTTAAGCACTTCATCTCTCTCTCTGAATAGCTGGTCTCTTATGCAGGCAGTGAGTATTTCACCATAAATTTGAGGCTTCCATGCACAGTGCACCTTCTGCTATGTAAGCATGTCAACCTCATGGACTGCTATATCTCCAGGATGACTGCAAGCAATGGATCCCAAATTCTCAGCTGGGAAGAGCTGACCTTAAGAGTCTTTTTTGATAGATCTGAAACATGCACCAGTCTACCTCAGTGTTTGTTCTATTTGAGAGAATGGTGGTAAAGTGATCAAATACAGTTTGCTTTGAATGTCCCCTTTGAATGGCCTTGTGGGAGCTAAATGTTAGTGGGATGGACTTACAGGAGTCAGTCTACTGGCAACTGGACACGTGGAAAATCCCCAGGATGGGAATCCTGACCTAGGTGTGTTCCTGTGTGTAAGCAGAAGGAAGGCTCTGACATGTCTGTGCAAGAGCTTGGCACTTGATCCTAAATAGTTTGACACTGAGACATCCTGCAATAATGCAGATCTCACTAATGTGTTTCTACCTCCCCTCTGCTTCCTTAAACTTTCTTAGTTAACTGTTCTGTAATGCTGGTTAATGTCTGTATGCTTACCTGCCTCCTCCTGTTACACCTGTTCAGAAACACAGCAGTAACAATTTATAAGCTCTATGGCATGAAAAGTGTGTTTTTTATGGTCCCTTTGTTCTGTCTGGAATTTCACGTACGACCAAACACGATAGCCTGAGAGTGGCTCTGGGAATGGGTGCCCTAGACTGGGTTGCACCTGCCCTTTATACCCAGTTTAATACCTCTTCATACTGTATTTAGGCTCTTAAAATACCTGATCTCCAAAATAAGGCATCTGTTGATTTCAATGGATGTCCAGATGTATTTCATACTTAAATGCAGGTGGTTTGACTCACTCCACTTTATTACAATTACATATGTGACTTAAAAATTCATTTAGACTTGGCCTTTCATACAGTTATCCAGAATGGAGACAGAGAATGGGTGTTTCTCCTAAATGGTATAGCAACTAGAAATTAAGGTATGCATGCCAGTTCACCTGAATTCTGTTCCTAGGTGGAAAAACTAGCTGTGGATGAATAATTTATTCTTACTGTTTCTCACTGCTATATAATAAAGCTATGCCTCAAAAAGATAAGCCTGTGTGCAACAATAAGCATGATGATGTTGAATGCTTGCATTTCACAGAATGCTCAGGAGTCAGACTTCAGGATATTGTGTGATGCAGCCACTCTCACGTTCATCATCCAGTGTAAGCAGTTGTTGTAGTGGATTGAGGGAAAATGGAACATCTGAGGAAGAGGAGAATGAGAGGGTGGGTGTATGATCTCTAACAAACAGAGGCTACCCTCCCTGATTTTACCAGGTGCATTATTAAAACACGTCTTCTTTGCCCTCTCCAGGAGCTGACGTGCTCACTTAAGGGCCCTCCAAAACAGGATTCAATGGTTCAGAGTATGATGGATGACAGTGACTGCACATCCAGTACTTCTAGCTCACCAGGTAAAAAAGAAAGAAAAATAGAAAAAAACCCTCTACTTATAGCTTCTAGAAGCATATGAGAGGTTGAGCCAAATCTTTTGTATGCTGTATTTAATATTTTAGAAGCACATGTAGATACTGCTCAGGGAAATGGGGAGAGAAGCTGCCATGCAAACTTTAATGGGGAAAGAATGTTTCAGTGGCATGAATATGTAGTTCTATACATACTGCAAAAGGATTACAGTAGACTGCAAAGAATTAAAGTGTTTGTGTGTTTTCTGTGGAGAGCTATGGTTGCATTTCTGAATGCAGTCCCCATATAAACTAGATAGTTTGGGCATGGGATTATAGGAACAGCTTCCTGAACAAAGCAGTATGCTCCTGAGAAGGTGGGTAATCAGGAAGCTAACCTGCACTGAGATTTTTTTGCCAAGGCTGGGCTCTTAGTCTAGTACAATCAACGATGTAGTTGATTAAAGTCAGCTTGGATCCATTCACAGTGCAGAGATGATTGTAGTCATTAACAGTTCTCTTCAGCCCATAACAGGGACAACTATTGCATTTCCTGCTGTGAAGCTGGATTGCCTGCCCTGATCTCAGACCTTGTTTGCAGTTGTGTTTCACTTTGTTAAAATGAACTGGTTTGGATGGAAGCATTTCTTGTTGAGCATCAGCCTTAGGTTAAATTAGGGAAAGTTTAAATCAGTTTCAGTATGTTTCTGAGAATGAGGCTGTGTAAGATTTTGGGAAAGTATGATTGAAAAGACTAAGCTTTTGAGTTTGGGGAGTAATTAGAAACTGAAAGGCAAAACTTCACACTGGTTGCCGAGAGACTGGAATAGGAGCATGTTGATGTGGTAAGAGATACTAATGATTATGGGTAAGGAGGAGACCTGGTTGGAGGCAACCATGAAGTCTTTATAGGAATTGTGTGAAAAAGGATTTTTGTGAAGATTACAAGGGTCAGAGAGTGGAGACATTTTACTCTGAAGAAAGAGTTAGGTCTCAGTCTCCACAGCTGCCGTATATGAGATATCAAGAGTGGCCATCAGATCCCCGCTTAAAATTGTATCTTAGCAACAGCATTAAAGATGTGATACCATCAGATATTCTGCAGAGACCTCTGTTCTGTGAGATATTCCTCTTTTGTTGTGGATGCTGGAGGCAGGGATGCTTTCCAGTGGCCTCTGCTGCTCTTCAGAGATAGTTTCTCTGTCTACTGACTCCTTATTGTCTCACAGTATATGAATCATTAATATGCATCACTGAGAATAATCATTACAGAGAATGCAGTGTAAAGTTCAACATAATTTTTAGGTTTTACAACCCTCTGGACAGAGAGCAGTATCCTGGTGTTTTAGTTTTGCCCTTTATTGAGCAATCCAATAAGTGTTCAGCTACAGTTAATGCACTGTGTAAAATCAGTCCAAACTGATTTTTTTTTCATGAAGAAACCTCAGATGTGCCCACTGTGGGTCTAGATCCTACGTTGAATGATTCCAGCATTCCTAACTGTGAGTCTAGATCCTACGTTGAATGATTCCAGCATTCCTAACCCATGTACACATTCTTGGGTTCTCCAATTTGCCTTTCAGATTGAGAGAACAAAGTGATAGGAAAAGGAAGAAAAAATGCCAGCAGTCTGTGGTCATCATATTTCCAGATCAAGACATAGAGAACTGCCATTGCCAAAATATTTTCTGAGTTGGCTTTAAAGCACCAACACGTCTCATGTGCCAGTGCATGTCACATGAGGCAGAGGTGACTTTTCCCCTAGCCTCAAGGGCAGGATAAAAATTCAACTGTAACTCTCCTTAATATTTAGACACTTACAGTTGTGTTCAACGTGTTTTTATTCTGTTACTTGGCCTGTTGGTCACTTCCCACAAAAAACATATAATTAAGTTTCAGCATAGTGGAACTGGGATATATACAAAATAGAGAAGAAACCTCATACTGTACTTTCATGTTGTTTTAAACCACAGTTTAGCAACATCTGGCAGTGATTTACCAGTTTTGTTTTTAAATCTCAGTTTTAAATTATATAATGAAACTAGGAAAGGGGTTAGTCTACCTTGAAACAAATGCTGAAAAAACAGTTGCATGTCATCTGTTTCCTGGAAAATACTGGTAGGATAACATACAAGTCAAAAAGAAAAAAATTGCTCCTGGGAAAAGCATCTTAGCTTCCCATCTTACTGCAGGAATCCCTCATTAGCTTTCTTCACTTTCCTGGTTGAATGGTGGTTAGATATGCCATCAGAGGTACTCACCTGCTCATTCTACCCCTTAGCACATTCCACACTGATATCAACTCTTTAATTCAAACTCTTTCCATTTTCCTCTGATTTAAAGAAAAGTGTTATAATACAGATTTGCTGTTGTGATGCAGCTATGCATAAGCTTCCACAAACTATGTTGGCTATGCAATTACCATATTTAGTAATTTTAACCACAGAATGGAGGATCACCTATGGGTAAATTTAGAATGGTTTAAGAAGGCTATTAAATTAAAGACATCATACTCATTTCTTGAGGAATGTGTATGGTGAATATAAGCTAATTACAGAAAGCAAAATAATGCTTGTAATTTGTGAATTTTGCAAGTATTTCATCCCTGGTTTTGCCATGGTTGATATGTGATGAGAGACAAATTCCTTAAACCCTGAAGTCAGATGTGGGAATCTCAAGGGAGGGGTCGGAGGGAGAAGGAAGAGAAACACTCTGAGAGCACAGGAATAGAGTCTGCTTCACAAATGTGTATCCTTGGGAATAAGGCATTCTAATTGTCTGTAACCAGTGGCCAATGATTTTTCTTAAAAATTAAATAAAAGCAGTCACTTTCCTCATGTTTCAAACTGGAATGAGAAATAGGTCAAGGTAACACTAGTCAATTTGGGCACAGGTACATTTCTTTCAGTCTTGTGGATGAGCCACAGATCTGTGAAAACTCTGGGGTAAAACCAGCTATGTGTGCATAGCTGGGATACCCTCTTGATTATTTCTGTATTGTTCTGTGCTTGATTCCTTTCTAGGAAGCAGGTTGCTTCCTTCCAGCAGTGTTGCTGGCTCCACTGGAAAAGGAAAAGGCAGCAAAGCAGAGGGTCAGCACCACAATCCAGTAAGTGCTTTAATAAAATGTTTCCTTCTCACTTGCACTCAGATGAGGATGGGAGAAAAGAGAGAGATTTGGTGTAGGAGGCGTTGCTGAGGGTTGAAAGGGCAGTAGGAAGGTGCTTGCGGGTGGAGGTTAAAGCGGTGCCTTGTTCTGCAGGCCTCCATCCTGTGCTGTGTGTGATGTCAGCGCTGGAGGATGGTCTGCTGCACGCGGGGTGAGGAGCACAGGTAATGGACACAGGGGGAGGAGAGCCACGGGCCCCTGGCCACCCCTGCCTCACTGAAACAGTGCAGCAAGTGCTGTACAGCTTCTCAGGAAACAGCCCTTTACCTCCCTCCCCAGTCGATCCTCCATGGCCAGTAACTCTGGCCTGTCTGATTTACCTAAGCTCTCCCTTTCTTGGTTGCCTCCTCCCTCTCAGGGAACAGCAGTTCCCATTGAGATTCTGCTCTCTGCCCTAATCTAGGCACAGTTCCTTTCTCTTTGATTGTTCAGTTTCCTTTGCTCAGATGCAACCTATGTTTCTCTGTGCCTAACCTTGCTTCTTACAGTTTCATTTACAGAACCCCTTTCTGTTGCTCATTTTCTGATGTACCTATCTCTACACTTGCTTATTTGCCTTTAGCGTAGCATTGGTAGAACCTACTTGTCCATGCCAGTTTCACAGCTCTTCCAGACATGGGAAGTGGGACTTGATTTCCTGGTGAGGTCTGTAACAGAGCAAGAGGGAACACAACTTCAGGTTTGTTCCCCAGAATTCATAGTCCAGTTTTGCTTGTGTTGCTGGGAGTCTCTCTTTTGGTCAGTGTTCCTTTCCTTGCCCAGTATTTCTCTGACCTGGCAGCTAAACAGCTGCCTTGAAAGTGGTGGGGATTTGAGGCTCTCAGGAACTAGTATAGCTGAGTAGAAGAGGTATCATCTTCATTGAACAAAATTCTTCCAGCTATTCCTAAATATTCCTAAATAGCTGGTAGTTCTTATTATTGCAGTTTGGATCCTCAACGCTCAAGTTTTAGCTGCCCTGCCACCTTGTGGCATTCAGAGCAGTCAGGTGAACAGTTCAGCTCCATGTGGTGGTGGCCACTGGTGCCACAGCAGATCAGAGAGGGGAGCCAGGTAAAGAATCTGGTACTCCCCACTGAGACTGCTTCAGTGTGTGCTACGACAAAGATGAGAACTGAGCATGACAGGGCAGCTGCCAGCCAGAGCTTACTGGAGTCACCACCAGAGTGCCTGCCAAGGGCTTGTGCTCACATCATGTCTCTGTAGCACAGGAGCAAGGTTGTCTAAATGAGGGGCAGAACTCCCTCAAAGTTCTGCTCCCAAACAGGCAAATTTTGCTCAAAATAGGTACAGTCAGAATTGCAACAATATGCGAACTCGCTGATACAAACGCAAAGGCTGTGGTTTTGCATTTACTGGTGGCTATTACAGGCAATAAGCAATGTATCTCAGTAGTGCTTAAGGGTTTTAAGCATTTAATTTCCACTGATTTGAAGTAGGTTGAAGAACATTTAAGATAATTTTTTGAAATATATTGCAGTCTGTAGGATCCATCTCTTTTGGTCCATCTGCCAAATCAACAACGTTCTACCACAAAGGCTGGTTATTTTTCAATCAGTCTGGTTCAAAGAACAAAGTTTCATGAGACTCTGGTTTTCTCGGTGAGATTATTTCCAGATGTTCTTTGAATTCTCACCAGCTTCTTACCAGAGTTCATTATTTCCACAAAAGGGCATTTTACCCACTTCTGAGACAGCACTACTGGCTTAAAGTGATGTTTTAGTCATTCTGTTTTATCACAACCTCTGAATCAGTTTGATAACACAGGTTGGAGACTAGCAATTTCAGGGGAGAAATGGTAAGAAATTTCTTTAATATGGCTTCAGGGGATTCAAAGAAACCTGTGGCGTCCACATACACGGTAACTTCCCTGTCATTTTAAGTCCTCTTACCTCTCACAAAGATTTCCTTAAGTTCCAGGCTGGATATGCCCAAAGACTAATGGGTGCACTGGTAGAAAGGAGGAAGGACTCCTCCAATTCTAGAGTATTTCCTGAAGAGCTGAAGGAAGTAAAAATTGTGCATGGGGGAACAAATGATACTCCTACAAGAAGTACAGCTGTAAGAACATAAAGGATACAGATTTTTTTCTCTGATGCTTTGTTCCAGGATTTGCTGTTCAAGTGAAAACACATGAATATGCTTTACCTTAAAGTTGAGAAAAAGATAAAAAAGGGAATTCCAGCTGCTGCTGTTTCATTCAGTGATGCATCAGAGACAGTGCGGAATCACTGAGAAATCGAACTTCATATAAATCAAATTTCCGTGTGTTATTCCAATTCAGCCAATACAGGGCCAGGCTCAAACTGTTTCCATGTGAATTTTCTTAATTTTATTGTTTGCATACCTTTCCCTCTGCAGACTACATGATGGGAAGTCCCTCATAGCCATATCCAAATCACCTTTGTTTGGATAGGGCAATTAGGGCATCCTTGAGGAAGCTAAACAGAGTCTAGTTCAGTTACCAGCTGAACCTACAATGGCGTTCACCACCATCCTCTAAAGACATTACTGTAAAACTTGCATTAATTAAAAACCCCTGAAAGGTTTGGGGTTGGTGCCCAAGAATGCATGTGTGTGGTAGTTTCCTCAAATGTCAGTCACTGCAGAGCAAGGTGTATCAAATATTGTCCAGGATGGGGACAGTTCCTTTTGAAATACTTGATTGGTTCCCTAGACTCTTCTTTGGGCTTGAACTGTGTCCTTTATAGCTGCCATGATGCAAAGTAAAAGGAAGCATTAATACCTTATCCTGTGCTTCTTGTGTCTGTGTAGTACATTGGACTTGAAATAAAAGCAGAATGTGGCCAGCTTCTCTTAGATTGTGTGTGTGTGTTTATAAAGGACAAGCAGGAAGACATGAGAAATCCAGAGATCACAGTCCAATAACTACGTAATACTCATGTTTTTAGGGTAAAGGAAAGAAAACCAACCAGGAAAGAAGAATGTTCACTCTGCAAGAAGTTAAATCTTTAATATTAATATTTGATCTGTTGAAAGAAAGGAAGCATATTTGTATTGGCAAACACCTCACCAGGCTGGTAATACTGGCAAACCTTGGAATTCCTCAAGATTAGAGATGAGACCAAGCTGTAAAGGTAACTGTTAAGGATGAGAAAGCCATCTCTCCATAAAATTGAATATATTCAGATAATCACTGAAGATTGGCATATGTATTTTTCTTCCTATATATTTCCCCAGGACTTTTCACAGCTTGGGGCTTGGAACTGGTCCCAGCCATTTTTCACCTGCAAGAAAAACCAGCACAAAAGAGACAGTTAAAATGTAATCCATAGAAGTGATTTGCTGGTCATTTTTCTGCAGCAGGTTTACTGTTCCTACTCTTTTGAAGGGTAATTGCTGGTGATGGAATACAGATTTATATCTTGTTTGGCGTGTTTCAGCCAACTCCATAAATCTTTCACTGTCTAGTCACAACTGAAACTGTACAGAAGAATTATTTTCCTCTATTACAGATGAGACATTCTGCAGGTCTCAGGTACTCCACATGAGGGTCAAATCACTTCTTTTTAGGACTTGTTTTTGGGGAGACTGGGGGTTTAAAAAAAGCAAAAAAAGGGTGTAAGGCTGGGGAGTCAGAGAATCAAAAGGAAAATCTGATTAAGTCCTTGGAGTTGAGACTAGAAACCAGGCCGCAACAGTCAGTATTAGTGACTATGTAGTGGGTATTGGGTACTCCTCTTCCTCCCTCTCATGTTCAAGAATATTTTATAGAATCAGAAACTCATCCAGATGACTCAAAAAAAAAAAAAAAAACAACTCAAAAAATTTCCCTTCTGTTTAAGCCTATGACTAATACTAATTTGCATTAATTAATACTTTCTGCTTAATGTTTTCCACAAATGCATCAGAGCTAATTATGTGCATAACTCTTTCCAGAGACATACTCTCTCAAGTGCCAAATCTTGAGATCAATAATCAAATGCCCTCTAACTCATAAAAACAGGTGTGTTTGGTTTTATTATTTATCACAACCTACTTCAGTCTCTTAAAGATTTTAAAATGTGTATTCTGTTAACAGAAAAATGAAAAGAAGGATGGTCAATATATGAATAGCTTTAAAAAAGTTGTGTAGGTAGACACAAGTTATGGATTGGGGAGCTGTAATGATGTGCTTTTACTGAGAAGGAACAGATATAAAATGAAAATGTTAAAACTACAAAAAAAAAAAAGCAGTACCAGCCATAGTCTTAATCTTAGCCAAGGTCTACTATCCAGTACCAAAAGGTTAAATATGAATATCTTGAGAACTAAAGAGTTTCAGTAGTATTTTGAGAATGCCTCACAGAGTGCAAAGCCTTGAAACGTACCAAGAGAGGATGGAGAACTCAAGTTACTTCTGGTCTGGCAAAGGACTATACATTTGGTCAATCTTAAGTGTACTGAGACAGATTTCAGTCAGCAGTTTCATTCCAGGAGAAGGATAACCAACATTATTTAACATTTGAAAGCCCTTAAGAGTGTTTTACTGAGTATTTCATCACAAGAGGGTGAAAGCATGAAAGCAAAGTGATGTTATGAGGTAGACTCACCTATAACGCTGCCTAGCAGCTCTAAACGATCAGACCCAAAAAAGAGATGAGGTTCCCCATTATAATGTGCCACAACAGCAGGCATCCCAAATGCCTATTGACACCATGGAGATGAAACAGAGAATGTTATAGTGAGAGAATTTCTTGCAGACATAGCATCAATCTTCCGGAATAAATCCCAATAACTTTTACTTTTTTTCCTCTCCTTCTTTTCCCCTTCTTCATTCTTAAAGATAAGTCTAATAAAGCCATGTGAAAGTAGGTAGCTCTCTGGAGCCTGTGTGCCCCTTTTGAAGGAGCATAAAAAACAACCTGATTAACCCACATTTCTGTTTCAAGTAGCAATAAATGGTATCTCATAGCACTGGTCCTGTCCTTGCTGTCCAGCTGGAATGAACTGAGTGGGTCAACCTTGTTTTCCCAGATGACAGTGAGCTAAACCACCAATAACATTGAGGTGGCTTTCACACACTGAAAAACAAGGAGTACCCAGAAGACATGGCCTATATAGAACTTTCTAATCATCACCCTCACTGTTCCTTGCTTCCCTATATTCTTAATAGGGAAGGAATGCATAGCTGTGAAGCCCAATGCCATTGGAAGCATCTCACCCCATATTTTATTGCTTCAGCTGTTGTCTCTCTCAGTCGGTCCTTCACTGTAGGGGATGAAATCATTTCAAGGGCCTTCTGGGAGAGCTCTGCTGAGATCCCAGCCTGTCGGGCAACCTGAGAAAAGAGGATGTAATTAAGAATACTCTAATAGTAAATATTTTAATGCCCACTATGGTGTAATTAATTTAATCTTCTGTATTATCACTTAAAGTCTATTGCAAAAAAAAATTTCAAAATACTCTTGAAGCACTTCTTGCACAACTGTCTTGCTGTATTCCCAACCTATGCATCATTTAGCAACTCTTAGATACGAAGTAGAAGAGACATTTTAAACTTCCAAGCCCCAAATCTGCACTTTTTTCCCAGAAGTTCCTAAACCAAAGTAAAAAAAAAAAAAGAACCTGTGACACAGTGACTCATCAGATAACTTACAGAAAAACTCAAAGTGGTGTTATGAAAAATAAAATCTCACTGTACAGACCTACCAAGACAGAAACAGTTTGTATGACGAATGTGGCCACATGGTCTCTAAAAGTGACATTGCATGAAAGACACTGTAAACCACAGAGGTTAAACGGTTGTGGGTGTTAACTGCTGTATCTTTTTCACCTCCCCTGTGCCTCTTCCTTACACAAATGAGACAAAGTAGCCAAAGTCAAAGGTCCAATGTTTATCCGGTATCACTGAATTACAAGTACGCCTTTTAATAAAGTACTTCACAAAAAAACTCCCAAAAAACAACCAAAAAAACCCCCTCCAAAGCCCCCATTTAACTTCCATGCTATCTACCTGAATGGCATGCTTTTTTGTTTCTTTAAAAAAAACAAAAACCAAACAATATTGCACATGGGCCAATAATCCTGCACATGCAGGTGTTAATGACTCTTTATTTCTTTCAATCACTTTTTTTGTTTAGCACCCACATTTTCTTGTACGTATTCCTATTTACACATCAGGGAGATGAGGAGCTCTTTTTGACTGTGTTTGAACAGAAGATAAAACTAGACTAGAACAAAATGCTGTGTATGCTTGGTATCCACAGTGGGATACCACTACAGTATTTACACAGTGACATAGTATCTGGTCCTCAACATTTCAGGGCAGAAAGAGTATTTAAGTGGACTGGGACAGAATCCAGACTATACATTGCTGCTATAGCATTTTATGTGAAGTTACTGCTGACTAATAAAGAAATAAAAAAATACCAAGGAATTATTAAGTAAAAAAAGTTCCATTTTTCTGACTGATGTGTAAAATAATTTCACCTATAAAGACTCAGATGATTCGGTTGAGACCTCTCGCCCACCTCTGGATGACAAATTTCCAGAAGAGAGGAAAGTCTAGTACTTGCTGCAGGAGTGAATGAAAACAGACACAAGCAGACAAGGGGACACCTCCATCTCTGCCTTGATGAACGGGGAGGATACTCATGGACTGCCAAACAGTGACTAAATTAGAGATCTTTCTGAGTATGAAGTTTGTGGTGCTGAAGTTCTGCGTGTCCTTGCTTTATTTAAATAATGATGGGTTCAGAGACTATGTGACAATGTTCTGTGTATATTTATGCACTGAGTCTAGCTGGGATGGAGCTACTTTTCTTCACAGCAGCTCCTGTGGTTTTGTGTTTCAGATCTGTGACCAACAATGCTGATAACATTCAAATTGTTTTAGCTATTGATGATGTTTTAGCTATTGTTTGCACTGTTTCAAGGCAACCTCTGGTTCTCACTCTCCCCCCACAGTGAGTAAATTGGGGCTTCACCAGAGGCTGGGAGATGACCTGAACTAATCAAAGAGTTGTACCATGCCACATGACATGCGCAGCAGTAACTGGTGAGGAGGGGCTTTAGGGAAGTTAACCTCCCTTTTCTTGGGAACTGGCTAGGAGGTGGTGAGTGATTGCCTTTTCTTTGTTTTCTTTCATTCTTCCACTTCTCTTTTGTTTATTAAGCAATTTTATCTCAACCCACCCGTTTTCTGGCTTTTATTCTTTTTCTCTTCCCCTGTCCTCCTGGGCAGTGGGAGGAAGCCAGTGAGCACCTATGTGGTGCTTGGCTGCCTACCGGAGTGAGTGCACCACGCTTTAATTAGATCCTTCAAATCTTGTTTCTTAAAAAGGCAAAATGCAAACTTTTGCTGAAATTTTGGTAAAAAAGCTACACTAAGATGAAGCTGAAGTGCAAGGACTAGACTTGGGGGGGAACAGCAAGACTGCAAGTTTCAGATTTCAGCTAGGGATTTTGGATATGAGAGATTAGTCATGGAAAATTCCTCTTTTTTCTTCATATTCCAAGAACTTATAAAGTAATATGAAGAAAGGAGAGCCTTTCAAAATGATCTCCTGGTATACTAACTTACCTGCCATCAAAGGTTTTACTGTAATAAAATTGAAACAGCAACAGAAAATACATGAAGAGTATAATTTCCAGGCATATAAAAGGGCAATACTACACTGAGTTTAATAGAAAACCTGACTTCATCACTCCAGGGAAAGTCAGCTTTCCCTAAGTGTTGCATTTCACCTGAACATTTCATATAGCAGCAATACCTCAGTGCATTCTGGAGAAACTTATTTATACTCTCGTGACTGTTAATGAAACAGTATCAACAGATAACTCATTGTCCAGCCTGGGTTTCCTGACACATGAATTAACTAAAAAAAGAGTGGCTTCTGGTTCTGAGGGTCATGCAAAACATGACAAGAAAAATACCCCAAAAACATTCCAAACAGAGCTGCTAGGAAATTAAATAAATTTTTTGCTACCTGAAGTTTTCCAGTACTCCAAGTGTTCATTTGACTAAGCTGTGTTTATGTCTGTTACTGATCCAAGTCACCAGTAAGAGTCTCTATCAGAAATGCAGAAGCACCAAGAAAAAGGAGACACTTACAGTCAGTATGTTCTCTGGCTGACTGATATCTTCATGCTGGTAAAAGAATAAAATAAGTAAATCAGTATTTAAGAAACAAAAGCTCAGGTCTGGGCTTAAAAGCAAGTTTTCTAAGAAAATAGAAATAAACTCAATACTAGTTACTAGAGAAATTACCTTAGAGAAGGTCTTAAGTCACCTAATCTAGGAATGTATTAAAGTGTTCTCTGATATGAACCACTGATCCACTCAGTCTGTTGGACCCACCAAATATACCTAAAGGAAGGCAAATTAAGCTGACTATAAGCTAGTTGTTTTCATAGTGGCTCCTGAACCACTATGACCTTAAGTTCCTGCTATGACTTTTCATTAAAAGACATTTTCTTCCTCTTGCTGGAATTCCACGACAGGAAGGGTGACAGAAAGGGTCAAGAAGCTGGCCACATGAAATACTGACCTGTGACCAAAAGCGCATCCAGAACTCCCTAGATAAGGGTTCCAGGTACTGTTGGTTTGTCATGTCAATGGCTGTGATGAAGCGCATGGCTGCCAGACTGCCTGGATTTGTGTGGAGACAGAGGAACACTGAGACAAGGCACAGGATCAGGAGCAGGTGTGGTCTGCATGAGTGCTATCTAAGAAGAGCGTGATCGTCCCTGTAACAGCCCTGAGAAACCCACAGTCTGTACAGTAAAGCTCATGTTGATCCACAGTTATCTCCCATGCTACTGTCATTCACAGCCATATTTCTCCAGAAATTTCCTTCATGGCCGAGAATGCACAGACTTCATACTGCTTCCAGATTTGGGAAAAGGCTGCACACAGGGAATTCATCTTCACCTTTACTGGTAGGGAAAACTGGAACCAGAAGTGCTAGGGATGAGAAATACCAGCTAAGACAGCTAAGACTCTTACTTGTACCCAGGATACGTTGGAAGTCATCTCCAGACATGTGTACAGGCACTTGGTAGTATTTTGCCATCCTTTTCACATCCTTCAGCATGTATTCACCACGCTTTGGTAACATTGCTGGTGGCTTGTTACCTTTTAGGAAAAATTCTGTTGAGATTTCAAACTGTATTGTAATAACACTGGACAAATTATGCCTCATTCATACATGTGCCTAAGGGTATAATTACTGGCTTACTGAAACATACTCAGCTTTTCCAAAGATAATGCTATGATATAAACATGGTTTATCTCAGTTTTGCACCAATCAACCCTTTAAGATAGCTGAATCAGTTTTAAACCAAGGTACAAATGTCCTGGCAGGGATTTATGTTGATTCAGACAGATGACTTTTAAGCTAGACAACTCCTAATGCGTGGGTAAACTGATGTAGACTTGTTAATTCATAAGTCTTGGTGATCTAATAAGGCCATGAGTACTGTTACAGGACACCCTTGTATCCTTCCTGCATGTTACAAAGTGCAAATGTTCCACAAATTAATTCTGGTTTAAAATCTAACTCTAGGAAAACACTCCATATAATATTATTATTATTAGTAGTAGTAGTAGTAGTAGTATAATATTTAGAACTGATGAACTTTGGCACAGATTGCGTAGTTGCAACAGTGTGAAATTCCTTATGACCAGTTTCTCAATCCATCTGGAGCTCCACAGTCCTATAGTTAATTTGTAACTGGGGCCAAAATTTAGTTCAGAGCTGGCTCTGCGTGGACTCTGCACACACCAAGGGCCTGCTCACTAGCGCTCTACTAGTGAAGAAGGTATCTCCCTGCAGTGTTAAATCTCCCTGTACTCCGTACCCGTCTGTTGCATTATGCCACCAAGGAAAGCTGGACGGAAGTGCAGGTCAATATTCCAGATGTGCTTGTACCGGCAGAGAACCTGCAACATGAAAGAGTAGTGACGGATCAGCAGTCAGAGATGTCGGCAGAGCTGTGTGCGGCTAAGGCAGTAAATAAACACTGCAGAAGAGTCCTTTCCTATTGTATTAGGGCTAGTCGTAAAGCCTTTTCTGGATACTGCCAAAGAACTCTGATCTCAGAAAAACGTCTGTATTCGTGTCACGACTATACAAGTCTAAGCAGGGATAAGTAAGGGAAAGATCAGCCTCATGAGTGGACGCTCGCACTTGTTAAACATGAAAACTATCCCTGAAGCAAAATGTTCAGCACTAACTGCTACACCGCCGTTTGGCTCGGACACGCTTCCCTGGTGTCCCTGGATTTCAACAGGCGAGGGAGAAGCCCAGGCACCCCTCAGAGGTGAAACAAAAAGTACGTGCGGGCCGGGAAGGGCACTGCCTGCAGCCGGCCGGGCGAGCTGCCCTTGAGCGGCCCTTCTGAAGGGGAGGCGGCGACGGGACCGGCCGGGCGCCAGAGCCACACAGGCACCGTGGAGACCCGGGAGGGGCCTCCCTCCCTCTTTCTGCCGCCCCCTCACCTCAAACCCCAGCCAGGAGTACGGCGAGATCACATCGTAAAACAGCTCCACGCGCGTCCGGCCCATCCTGGCCCCG
>VZTJ01002934.1:0-26976 GCA_013397795.1 Orthonyx spaldingii | reverse complement strand
TATCCTATCCTATCCTATCCTATCCTATCCTATCCTATCCTATCCTATCCTATCCTATCCTATCCTATCCTATCCTATTCCATCCTATAATTCAAGTGATCCTGGCAAAGTTTTGATGCACATGGAATGAGATCTGATAAGGACACACAGAAGGCTACAGATGAAGGGAGAAACAGTCAACTGCATAATGTGGAAGATCCATTTCTAATGATATGTAGTGTTTTACAGAGCAGGATTTTTAGCTGCATCAGACATTGAGCCCTCTCAAGACTGTCATATTGTTGGAAAAAAGGGAAGTACCACACTAGCATGCCTAAACAGAAGGATATGCTGTAAGAAAGATAAACTGGTCCTTCTGCTCTAGCTGACACTAGTGAGATCTCAGTACCATGCTGTAAAGAAATACCATAAAATTTTGGTTTTGAAACAATTTTTGAAAGATATGGACCTACTGACACGTACTGAGTAGAGGCACATCATGAGCAGAGTGTAGTCTAAAGGCCTAAGTAGAAACTTGAGTAATTTAGGTTGTGGCTCTCTAGAGAAACAAAATACAAAACAAAACTGAGGACAGCTATATGAACAAACTGTTATCAGTCTTTACGTACTTAAAAGGCTGTTACAAAGATGACTGCAACCCTCTGTCCCTGTAGTCATTCTAATAAGAAGTAACAACTGTAATCTGCAGCAGCAGAAACTTAGGTTGGGTTGGGCACAGGCAAGAATTTTATGGCTGTAAGGAAAGCAGATCACAGGTGTAGATTAGCTGGCTGTAAGAACAGAACAGCACTGCACTTCTAGCCTCACCTGTCCGTGAATTCTTGTTTCTGTCACTTTCTCCAGGGATCCCAATGATTTCCTGTTCATTCTGCCCAGAAAGAGAAGCATCTCTAGGTCCAGGAGCTTCTGTCACATCATCATAACCATCTTCCAGGGCATTTTCAGGCAGTGGAGAGGTCCCTGGAACAGTACAGGTATTAACTATAACACGGGGAGATCTTCCACTAGGGAGAACAGTAGCTGGTGATCCAGCAACACAGGGCTGTAATATTAACATGTCTGTACTTAACTGCCTCAGAGAATGTTAGTGTGCACAGTTTTATTGTATATGCATATGCTTACCAATAATAAATGTATAAACATAAAAGTAAATCAAAGCACTCCTGTTTCACTTTTTACCTAGTAATCAATATTCAAGGTGAGTAAGAAAAAGAGACCATATTTGGAATAACTATTCCAAATTATTATGCATATATATATGCTTCTCTATAAGCACTTGAAAGCAAGTAAGGAAAAGCTTTTAGTTTATTTTTAACTAAAAAAAAAAATCCTTAATATAAGAAAAGCAATAGAAAATAAAGACATGGTGCAGCAGAGTCCGGGATATGGGCAACTGAGGTCTAAAACTGCTTGTGCCTTTGGCAGTTTATCTCTTAGGCATCAGGCAATAGTTAAGAGAGCTTTTCTATCAGCTGTAGGAATATGCAGTTCTTCTCCAAACACTCAGGTGTCCCTCAGCTATTTAAAATTTTAAAAAACCAACCCAACAAACCAAATACCCCCCAGGCAAACCCCACAGCCTGGAATCTGTATTTTCTTCAGATCACTTGGATTAAAATCCCTTGATCAGCTCAAATTGTACACTAGTGTTCTTACTTGGAGTATGCCTTTCTCTTAAGTCTCCCCATTTTTCTCAGAAATAAAGCAACAGCTTACAGACTACTATGGTTGCAATGTCTGGGAGAAGCAGTTGTCACATTGTTGTATTCATGTGACTGGATCCTGTGAATTGTGTGCAAAACTACCAGCAAACATTTATTTTGAATTTCTCATATAGAAGAGAAAACTAGCACTTGCATGAGATTGTATGGCACTCTTTCACCACAAGAGTTACACAGAAAATTTTGGCTCACAAGAAAACATCAATAGGACATGAAATGAAAGTCTTAATCACTTGCAATACTTTGGATATTAAAAGTTACCCTGATTTGGCGTCCCTTTCTTTGTACAAACCCTGTCTTTCATCACCTTGAATTTCTCCAGGACCATTTTCTTCATCACTGTCCCCTCTATAAAACTGTTCCTTGGGTTTTGAGCTCTCTGAATAAGAATCTAGGCAAGTGAGAAAGAGCATGATATCAGATTAAACTCTCCTTAAGTGCTAAGACTGCACCATGAGAAAAAGAGCAGGCTACAGTAATACCATCCAAGTTCAGCAGATTCTTTGGCAGTCTGCAAGGCTTACAATGGAATAACCAAGAATCCCTCAGGGGACCCATAAAACCTCTCATGGATCATGGGGGAGGCAAGCCACAAAGAGAGAAAAGCAATCCACAGAGGAAACCTACAGGGACCCAGTTGCTGTGAGGGAGATGCAAATTATTCCTTTATTTCTCCCCGCTTTAAAAAAATGCAGCAAAAGGCTTTTGTGTGTTTGTTTGACCTATACTGATCTGTGGTCTATGGTTGCAGTGAGGACTGCACAAAACAAATTGTCCCTAGGAGAGGAATTGACAAGAGTCCAAATGGCAGGAAACTCCTCTCCTCAAATCCAGGAATTTTTAACTTCCCAGTAGATTTGGGAGTTGCAAAGTATCAGATTGGGATCAGAAAGGAGGAGCTTTCCTTTGAGAAGAGCAAGACACACACAGACCTGAGAGGAAAGTCACGCCCTGCTTTTCCCTCATCAGGTTATAATCAATCTCTTCATAGACAGCCTCAGAGAAGGGGTCGTAGGATAGTCTAGAGCCTGAAAGTAGAAGATAATGATCACTTGCATAGTCTCTGCTCGTACTCAGGCTGGGGTCATGAAAAGGAGAAGAGCCTTAAAGGGGTCTACATGGCCTGGTTGGTACCTAAAAAGTCACCAAGAGGTGCTGACTGAAGATAAGCACTGCTGGGCTCTTTCACTGCCAGAAAGTAAGTGAAAAATCTCAGTGTGGCAATAGATGCAATTCATCTCAGTCACTCATCTCCCCTGCCTCCCCAGCCAACTAAACATTTGCGGCCATGTAAAGGAGGCATTTCACACCAGTCCTGAGAGACTCACCTCTCTGCTGTGCCCTGGCACGTTGGATCTGCCCAGCAAGAATGGCAAGGACCAGACAGAGAAGGGTGCCCAGGATAATGCAGAGGATGACAGGCACTGAAAGTCTTGTACTGCCTGTGGCAGGGCGGCGGCGAGGGTCTGAATGGAAATGAACAGGAAACAGGTAGAGAATCAGGTGTTCCAAAGGGCTGCTCCTCTGCAGCCCCTTGCTGTGCCCGTGCTAGCAGGGTGAGGAAGAGGACTTGCTGCTCTGTTATGGGTCCTGCTCAAGCAGATAAAATTCAGCAGCTGGGGTTGGTGCCACTCAGTTTTCCTTTATGAAAGGCTGTGGGAAGTGCTTTCTGATGAGCTGAAATAAACTGCAGCTTTATCTGCTAAGTATGAGGGACATTAAATTGTCATTTGATGGGAGAAAGAAAGGAGGCAGAAGGAAATTACCTGTTCTTGTGGGTGATGCTGTTGTTTCTGTCACACCTGCAAAAGGAAGGTGAGTCTAGATTAAGGAAGAGGCAAGTCTGAAAATAGGGAGAACATCTTCATATAATTTGTGAGGGTTTTGCAGTCAAAGTTATGAAAAGGCTAGTCACTGGAAAGTACAGCTGGCATAAAGCTCCCCTACCCGCCTCCTTCACAGACCTGTGTAATAAAGGACCAGTCACTAACCAGAGCAATTCACAGCAGCATCTTCCTTATGATCACAGTTTTTGCCAAACAAAGGCTTGGCAGGACAGTCCCAAAGAGACAGCTCTGTTCCTTTACAGTGCACCTTCTCCAACCAGATGGGACCAGCCCCTTCCCCAAAGGCAGCTTCACTCAGAGCAGACACAGCAGATCCACAGCCCAGCTGCCTGCATACAACGTTGGCATCTGCCATGTCCCAGGCATCATCACAGATTGTTCCCCAGGAACCTTGGTGCCAGATCTCCACTCTGCCTGAACATTCATCCTCTCCTCCCACGACTCGTAACTTCTCCCTGTCTGCAAAACACACGAACCATCTGTTTTACTGAAACAGCAGGAAGGTCTGCAGGGACCAATAAGGAAAAACAAAGAGGTGAAGGTACCTGAACAACTTGTAGAGTTTGGACACTCAGCCAATGCAGCTGGAGATGTTGCCTCCCTTCTTCCTGCAGAATTTAAATAATGAAGTAAATAATTCAATTATTCTCTGAAAAAATCAAGGGAGTATAAAATGCCTGAAAATTAACCATCAGGTTAATTATTTCCTGAAATAGATGTATGACCTGTTTGACTGTATGGCCATTGGTGAATGGCTGTTTGACTGTTGCTGTGAGTAATAATCCTCCTGATGATTATGCTTTCCTCCTTCTCATGAGGCAGCTGCAATCCCTTTCAGGATATCTGAATGTCATCTAGAATTCATTTGTATTATAGTGAATATATATGAATACAGATATTGATACCTATAGGTGTGGAATACCATCATAAGAGCAGGCATTAGAAATGGACCTTTAGAACCAAATTGATTTGTACACTTGTCCATGGCTATGTGTATCCACTGATACTCTCCTTACATGAAGAAACATAGACTTGGCTCTAGACCTCTTGGGAAGTCTCATTCCAACTCAGATCTCACAGACTGACCATGTTTCATAGATGTTTGCGTCAAAAAAATATGCAATGACACCATCCTATTAGGGAATTGCTTTGGATTTCACTGGGTAACAGCACTCTGTGACAATCTTGTAATTTTAATTCACTCATTTAAGTCAAGGATATAGACAAAGAAAAATGTTGCTGCCATTTGCATGAAACTAGAAATAATATATACCAGATAACAAGTGAACAGAAGGTAATTAGTGCAATGTCCATATGCGGATGCATAGGTTAATGCATATGTGTGGCCATATATAAATGCATTTCTGATTACCAGTGCAAGTAATATGGGTCTCTTCTGCTCGGTTGTCACACGACTGAGGATCCCAGGGGTCTGACTGACATTGCCAGAGAGAGCTGTGCTGCTCAGTGCACTCAATGTGGTCCAGCCACGTGGGCCCAGCCCCTCTGCCATATTTGAAATCCGCTGCTATTCCTCCTCCATCCCCACAGCCCAGGTGTTTGCACACAGTCGCTGCAGTGAGCTGGGACATGCGATTGGAACAAATGCTTCCCCACATTCCATTGTAGAAAACTTCTACACGCCCGGCACAGTCACTGCCATTCACCAGCCTCAGAGCCAGGAAATCTGGAACCAAAGAGATAAAAATGGAATTAGTGCCACAGACTTCCTGAGATATGTTTCTTTCCTGCCTGTGTAATAACACTTTTTTTGCTAACTACCTGTATTGTTTCTACCTGTATTGTGGAGTATAGATGCTCCAGAGGCTGCAGTCCTTTCAGGGTTTGTACTGGCTCCAACATGGGCCCTAAACAGGTTGCACTCCCTTCAGGGGTTCATCATTGTCTTTTTCCACTTCTCTTCCATTTCTCCTCTCTCTTGCTGCTGCCACTCTGTCTTAAATATGCATGAGCAGAGCCACTATAAGCTACATGGATTGTCTGATACTTTGGTGCACATTGGTTGTTCCCGTTGGTTTCAGAACCAGCTGTCACTGTAACGAGCATACAGCCCTTTGCTGTGGATATCTTTACAAACTCCTCCAATTTATCCCCCAAATATCCTACCACACCACAGACTTTTGTGTGTGTTGGTGCATAATATGGGCTTCTTTATATCCTTCTCACCCTGACAGGACCACGAAGATGTGCTGACCAACTGTGCTTGTCATCAAGACAGGAAGAGGCTGTCCAAGCAAGTCTGCACTATTCTCGACTTCCCTTTCATGCAACCCTCCTGTTTGAACCCACAGGCTCAGATGAGGGTTTTCCAAACACACCTGAGCACAGGACTCCAGCATCCTCTTTGTGTTGGCAGTTGTGCTGGCCCCATGCCCTAGAGGGACATGCCCAGAGATCAGATTCAGCCCCAGTGCAATTCACATCATCCAGCCAGATCTGCCCTGACCCTTCACCGTAGTGAGCAGAGACAAATGCCTCGATGGCATGTCCACATCCAAGCTGTTTGCAAACAACATTGGCATCTGACAGATCCCAGTTATCATCACAGATGGTGCCCCAGGTGCCATGATGATACAGCTCTACTCTCCCAGCGCAGCGGTTTGTTCCATTCACCAGCCTCATCTGTCTGCTACCTGTAGGAAGAACATCCAGCTGGCAACACGCAACACAACTATCATGCACAGGTCAACATAACGGCAATGTTTTTAAAGCACTTTCAAGACATCAGGTTCTGGTTATATCCCAGTTCTTCTGCTATGGTTGCTTGGGCAGAAGTCCTGTGAGGCTAAAACTGCATAAAGGGAAAGGCCTACTCCTGCATCAGGTAGATGTTTGAATAATTCTTGTGAGATGTTGCAAGCAAGGAGTGTCTAATCATATTAAGTATATGCAGAGATCGCCTTATCTTAGAAAGCCAGACGACCTGTTTTCTATCTAAACTCATTTAGTTAGAGACTGTTCCTGTTACAGATGGGTTATAAAATCAGAGAAAAGTAGAAACAGTTGTAATATTTTGTAGAAAAGCTCCAGGTATCTATAAACATAGAAATGTCACAAAATAAAAGCTATTTAATTCGCCAGTGGCAGTAAGAATGCTTGGCAATCCTAGCCAAATTAGTGTTCTTATGGCTTCTGTGTTCTAATAATTCTTTTTGATCCTGGAAGATAATTCTGTAAGAAATTCAGATGAAGAAAGCATTATGTAAATTACACTTGCTTACTTAACTATCATCAAGCTCAGACTCATGCCTACTTAAGATCTGTGACACCACAGCACGAGGTGGGCAGGAGAAACCCTAGGAAACATTCTGTACCTTTCACACAGTGACTCACCTGAACAAATCACACCAACATCTTCAGAAACTCCCGTTGGCACTGTCTGATAATGGGAGGTGTTGCAGAGCATCAGCTGAGTCTCGTTTCCAGTACACTGGACACTCCTTAGGCCAACAAGACCCATCCCTCTCTCAGACTTTGGAAGGTAATAGGCTTTCTCGGCAGTTCCACACTGGAGCTGTCTGCACACCACATGAGCATCCTTAATGTCCCAGTCATCATCCAGGACTCTGCTCCACACACCATGGAGGGACATCTCAACTCGCCCATTACAGCGGCTCTCACCCCCTGAGAGTCTGAGGGATTCAGCCAGACCTGAGCTCAAGAGAATTGGAAAATATATTGAGTAACATCTACTGCTCTTGCTGCAGTAGAAATAACTTGCAGGAGAGCTATGAAAGACAAATTTCTGTGCTGGTAAAATATTAATTCTCACCACTGATTAAGGAGACTGCCCCTATTAAGGCTTTGTTTGCTTTCATACACACAAGGGCTTGCAATGGGAAGTGAGAAAGGCTTCCCTAGCTCAAAGACTAGATCCTGTCAGTGAGATCACCGGTGCTGCTTTGGTCTGAAGTTGCACCACCCATAAAAGGCCACTCCTGACTTACCTGAGCAAGTTACAGTGGCTGCCTCTTTGGCTGAACAGGTTGGATTGCCCAAAGTCACTTGAGCACAATCCCACAGGCAGGACTCTGTCCCTTCACAGTGAAAAGCATCTCTCCATATAGGCCCGTTCCCATCCACAAAACTGTCTTCCATCTGGATTGACTTTGCATAGCCACAGTTCAGCTGATGGCAGAGAACACTGGCAGCTTGCAAATTCCAGTGGGAGTGGCAGAGTCTTCCCCACGTGTCTCCGTGGCGGATCTCCACTATGCCAGAGCATGTGGTGCCATTCACCAACCTGCCTCCTGGACACCCTGAATGTAAGAGAAAGGGAGCACTGGAGTGTTACATTTGCAACTGCTCATGGGCATGACCTGGAAGTGACTGGGAAATGGGAATGAGTTCTGCTTATCATTCAGTACTAAAAATGACTTAACTGGGCCATACTCAAAACTAGAAACTTCCATACTCATAACTAGGCTTTAGTACAGCCTGTTTTACTGAGAAGAATGACTAGAAATCAGGATCAGGTCCCATTTGCCATTTTTTAAGATCAGGGCACTAGGTTTTGGGGCTCTGGGTCAACCAATAGGCCTTAATTGTTCAGACCAGTATCACCTACAGCTACAGCGCTGCATCTTTCAACTGCTGGTCCAAGACCTCACTTAAACCTGGGCCAGGAATTGAGTCCTTGCCTCAAATATATGACAGGTATAGCTGTCTCCAGTCTTGCCTCATGCTATGCCTGGCTCTTCTCTCCAGCTGGACCCTGCATCTCATTGATTGCTTTGACTTGTCTCGGACTGCATGTAGACCTTATTACCAGTACCTTCCTCTGTGCAGATGCTTTGGATTGTGCCTTGGTGATAACGACTCTGCCTGTGCTGTGCTCAGCCTCTGTGCCCAGCTCATCCTGACTTGTGCAGCAGCCCTGCTCTTCCTGTTAACCTGGCACTAGGAGCACTTCAGAGAGAGCAGCCTTGTGGTACAGGTGAAGCGCAGCCTTGGCTCCTGTTGCAGCAGACAAAAGACGGAGCCTGACTCCACATACGCCCTCTGAATTTTGAGTCCGTATTTTTCCTCAAGGAAGGAGTTTTTCAGTTTTCTTCTTAGACCTTTCCACTGCTCACCTGAACATACCACACGAGCGTCTTTTCCAGCAGGGCATTCATCGTGACCTAGAGCCCGCACAGGACAGTCTCTCAGGAGTGAGCCATTCTTTCTGCAGCTGAATGTGCCATTCCAGACAGATCCATTTCCTTCCCCAAAGGACTGTGCACTTGGTATCAGTAGTGCAACTCCACAGTCTAGCTGCTGGCAGAGGATATTGGCAGCTGGTAAATCCCACAGGTAGTCACACAGCATTCCCCATGTGCCTCCGTGAAGAAGCTCTACTCTCCCTGAACATGCAGTACTGCCATTTGCCAGCCTGTAGCCACCGTAGCCTGCAGAAAGAATACAGGAGCTTAGCAGTTACTTTTGGGCTTTTGTGCTATTGCACTGAAAGCTGTAAGAGAGCTCTAGCTGCAAGGAACTAACACTTATTTATGTGTCAGGTTACTGGAAAGCATGTCAGAACAGGATGCTGATAAGCCAGCTCTGAAAAAAAAGTCTATATTGTCCATGTTGTAGCCTGCACTGTATGACTAAAAAGTCTTTTGGCTCTAACTCCAGTGTTTCCATTTTGCTCTTCTCTCTCCTCCCCTCACAATACTGCTGCTACCTTACAACATTTTCTCTTGCAGAGGCAGTTTCAGCACTGCCTTGCATGTGATAAACTCAGAGTAGGAGCAACTGGTATCACTCTCTCTCCCAGTAGCTGGTCACGTCACGTCTCCTGGTAAGCAGAAACTGCAGTGTGGAATTCTCAGCTTTCATCCATGCCCCAGAGCAAGGCTTGGAACACAACAGGCCATACCCATCAGCATATTCACAATACATTAAGGGCAGCATGGGTGGCACCATGGTGTCCTACTGGCAGCCCCATGCAGTCCCTCTGTCTTCTCACACTGTTACTTTCTACACTTACCTTGTCCTTGCATTGTACCCGTAATGAGACCATGTTTTCAGCTCTGAGCTGAGACTCCTGCAAGGCAGAGGCAGGAGACAAGGCCTGTTACATGCCTTAACTGAGCTATTGGGCTACCACAGCTCTCCAGCCAGTGGTCCAGGTCACCGTGGCCAGAGGGACAGTGTCCAAGGCAATCTTGAAATAGACTGGAGCCCTTGGACTGGGAAATGGACATGAAGTGCAATTATTTTCCAGGCTTGTTTTGTGATAAGGTGTTGCCAGCAGCTTTGCCTCAGGTCTAGTTTACCCCTTTAGAACTGTGACCTCAGGAAAAAAGTTGTGTTTGCTATGCCTAATCTTCACTTTTGCAGTGGGTGGCAATACACAGCTGTATTCAGAGCCCCCAGCAGCCACGACTGTATGGAGTTCTTAAATAATGTTACCTGCCAGTCACAATGAAAGCTGTCTAGACTTCTGACAACCTTTTTTTTTTTTTTTTTTAATAACTTACATTTGTAACTTGTGCCTCCTTCAACCTTTTGGAGATATGGTACCTCTCCCAGTTTTATAATTAACTGAAGTGCCAGGGATTAACATACACGCTGGCACCATAGGAAATGAATTAATGTCTTGATATTCCTGCTTGTCTGCTCTGGCCATTTTTCCTTTTGTTTATAAGAGAAAGATGTGTAAAGCATTCTTAGCACTGTTGAGTGCATATCTCCAATAGCACAAAAGAAATGACAGCCCTTTTGGCGTCTGCCTCTGGTGCAGTAGTGGTTAGAACAGCCCATGTTAGATGCAGACTCTCAGAAGAGTGAATGAGTGAGTGGGGCTACTCTCTGTTATTTCCTGATCCCCCTTGAATGTCTCAAGGATGATAGAGGAAGCATCCAAGGATCCTGAGGACCACATAAGTGTGCAGAGGCTCTGAACTGTGGGTTAACAGGAAGAAGGCATATAGAACACAGGTGAATTATGTTCATCAGCCCAGTGTCTCACCTGAACACACAACAGTGGCATCATGAGAGCACCTGTTAGTATGTTGTATGTTCCTGGGACAGTCCGCAAGGTGAGCCTCATTCCCTACACAGTGAAACTCTTCTTGCCAGATCAGTTCATTTCTGTCTCCAAAGTGAGCTCCTCTCAAGGTATCCACAGCCTGGCCACATTCTAATTCATTACATATAACAGAGGCAGTTTTGAAATCAATGTGAGAAAAACAGACAGTTGCCCAAGTTTCTTCTTGCTTTACTTTCAGCTGTCCTGAGCAGGCAGTGTCCCCTCCAGTCAGACGCAGATCAGAGAAGCCTGGAAAAAAAACAAAAACCAAGAAATCCAGCATCAAGGGTTGGTTGTACTGACTTATTTTCATAACTCCTGTATCTTAATGGGCAAGACACATGTTACTTCTCTGAGGACCACTGAAACTTTTAAGCTGTGACTGGGGCAATTCCTGTATACTACTGATACTGATAAGAAAGAAAATGTTGTATGAGATTGCTTATTTCTCAGTATGTGAAAATACTAAATCCTTGGGAAAGAAGGAGGGAAGCTTTGAACATCTGCCAATGACTGAAAAGTAGCAATTCCCAAAAAGATAAATAGACAAATAGGCATTTACTAGTGTGTGTCCTTGAGACTTCATTATTTCAATGAATAGGAAGCGGAAGCACTGCAGGAAGAGGAAACAGGAAATTTTGCACCCAGTTTCAGAAAAGGCTAAAAAGATGGTCTGGAGATCTGCAGGCTGACTAGCCTCACTTTGGTAATTGGAAAAAATATGGAGTGAAACTTCTAGGAACTCATTTGTGGACACAAGGAGATGAATGGGAAGAGTTAGCATGGTTTTATCAAGCATATATCATGGCTGTGGGACTGTATTGCTTTCTCTGATAAAAATGGATTTATGGATGAGAGGATAGCAGCACATGTCATTTACCTCACATTTAGTACTGCTATTAACACTGTCTTGCACAATATTCTTATGTCCAAAAACTAGGATGTTACAGTCTGGGTGGAAGGACAACATGGTTAAGCAGCTGATTGAATGGTCAGGCTCAGTCATTAGTGAGTTGCACTCTACTTGAAGACTGTGACAAAGTGGAATACTGTTTTCCAAGGACCTGTTCTGCTCAGTGTCTTCTTTTCGTGGAGGAGGTGATGGAGTACACTCTTATGATTTTGGGGGGGTGGGGAGATAGCCGCAAAGGCAGAGCTGCCATTCAGAGAGATCTAGACAGGCTAGACTAATGGGCTGACATGAACCTTACAAAAATCAAAAAAGAACAAATGTAAAGTCCTGAAGCTGGAAAGGAAAAACCTCTTGCAGTGGTTCTTTATCCAAAGAGTAAAACCAACCACATCTTCCACAGGAAGCAGCCAAACAGAGACTGGATTTTTTTTGCCATTGCAGACTGTCCTGTCTTAGCTTACCAGAAGATCTGGAGAAGAAGCGCAGTTGTATGACATAACACTGCATTTCCTTGTTTCTCCACCTACACCTGCATTTTTAGCTCCCATTCCTGGTCATAGACAAGCTCAGTACTGCTCTCCTGTTGCCTGGGAGAGCTGTGGTAGAAACAAAGAGTGCTTTATTTTTTTTTCTGTTCTATATCATTTAATATGCTCATTCTATGTCATTGCTGTGCCCAGGCAAAGTAGACTTGCACTCATAGTCAGCAGAAGACTTAATGCTGAAGCAACTTGCTTTGGATGAGTAGAGGTAGTACTTGGCTTTATCCAACTAGGGCAAGGTTTGATCCCAGGCTCATCTCTTTTTTCTGTTATACAAGGTTGGATCATTTCTTACCTGAGCAGATCACTCCAATATCAAAGTAATGAGGGCAGGTAAAAGAACCCCATCCTGTATGTGTGCAGTTCCAGAGAGCAGGTTCATCACCACGGCAACCAACTCTGTACAACCACGTTGGTCCAGTTCCCTCTCCAAAAGGAGCTCGATTAAGGGCCTTAACAGCAGATCCACATTGTAGTTGCTTACAAACAACCTCAGCATCCTTTATGGTCCAGTCACCATCACACACAGTTCCCCACTGCTCCTCATGTTTTACTTCCACTCTCCCAGAGCAGGGGCCAGTTCCGTTTGACAGCCTCAATTCATCAGCACCTTCAGACAAAGCAAGGTTATAGAAAAGACAAAGCCTAATCATGATTATCTATTGTAGATGGTTAATGAGATTATTATTGCTCTTAATTTAGTCTTACATCAAACTTATTTGGTTCACCTTTCTAAATAGTGCAACTTAAAGGTCTCTTTTTTTTTTTCTTTTTTTTTTTTGCAAGGAGTTATGTCTGTATTTACAAGTCTGAGCTAACTGCACTGCTAAAATATAAGTTATTTCTAATGACAGGCAAGCTTTCTCTTATGCTTATCAGGGCTGGGAAATGCTGAGTAATGTTCCTGCTTTGTGATTCAGAAAGCCTACCACAATAGACACTAGCAACTGGAGTGGGTGAGGGGACTGCATGTCAGTGTGATTGATCAAGCTTCATTATCCCGTGAGTTACTTGGCCTGGGAGCCAAGTCTGTGTGTGTGCCTTTGAGAGTGTGGTAACTGGGGGAGTTGGCTACCAGAGGGACCAGAGGGGACAGGCCAGCTACTGGAGAGGTAGTAAGGTCAGGGGGTCTGCTCAAAGACTCAGCTCAAAGTTGGCCTGCTGGGCTGCAAGGGCACATTGCTGACTCGTGTCCAGTTTGTCCCCACCAGTATCCCTGGGTCCTTCTCCATGGGGCTGCTCTCAAGCCATGTATCCTCCAGTCCATACTGATCCTGATGGTTGTCCTCAGCCAGGTACAGTACCTTGCACTTGGCCTTGTTGAACTTGGGGTAAGGCTCATTTTTCAAGCCTGTCAAGATTCCTCTGGATGGCATTCCTTCTCTCAATGGCTGCACCACTCAGTTTGGCCTCATCTGGAAACTTGCAAAGGGTGAACTCAATCCCACTACCAATGTCAGTAAAAAGGATTTTGAACAGTTCCCATCCCCTGAGGGACACCACTTGTCACTGATCTCCATCTGGACATGGAGCCACTGACTGCAATTCTTTGGATGCATCCATCCAGCCAATTTCTTATCCATTGAATAGTCCATCCATCAAACCCACACATGTCCAATTTAATGACAAGAATGTTGTGTTGAGACCATGTCTAAGGCCTTACAGAAGTTAAGACAGATCACTATAAGGCCACTGGTGCTGTTTATGTTTGTGTCACATATCGCATGTTTCCGTCTGTGTGGGCAGCCACATACAGCTGTGGTGTGTGTGGGTATGTATTTGTATATGAGTATTACATATGTATGATTATTTGGACTAAAACTTAGCCTCACTACCAGCTGGAGTCAGTCACTGCTCTTTAGAGCATGAAACAGGATACCCATGAAATGGGTGGAAAATCAAATGGTAAAAAACCGCATGCAGGACTGTTGTATTCCCAGGTTAAGGACAAACTACAAGCTAAATGTGCAAAGGAAACAGGAAGAAGTTGGCCACTACATCTGAGTTTTGTCTTCAGTTTGATTAGATTTGCATTTCAGCATGTTATGGAACAGGTAAATCCCTGAAGAGAGCTGGCAACTTCTTTTGTGGCTGGGGGATTATTCAGATTGACCACATAGCTAAAGGAGGTTTACAGGACAGTCACATATGAAGCCTAATAACTTTGGTCACAAATCTGCACTATTTCAAGACCTGACACCCAGTGGAATATTAAAGCAAACATTTACAGGACAGGTTCGATCCAATTGTCAGCGTCCCGAGTGCACAAAGAATGCTGAATGGCCTTAGCCTTCCCCACCTCGGTTTTCCACCCACATGTCCCAGCTGGTGTGGGGTGTTAAAGAGCCAGGACCTTCCCCAAAAGCATCTCCAGAGAAGTCGCTCTTGGTGTGGTGCTGCAGCTCACAGACTCACACACACTCGCTGGATAGCTGTGATAGTGAAAGACGAGAAGGGTCTTCGTATGGAATTCTGCAGGGGATTTTTATTGAAGGAGGGTCCAGGACCGAGGAACAGGGAGAGGGTTAGCCATGAAAGAACCCAGCGACGAAGACAAAGAACAAAGGGGTGTCCAAGGTTTTGTATGGGGCAAATAAGGGGCAGGCAGAGCATCAAGGCCAATCATCTGAGGGCATAGGGGTGGAACAGAGGCGGGATTAGGGTCTGAGAGCCTATAGAGAAAACCTGGGGGAGTGACAAGGGAGCAGGGGCCAGTGGGGAAACAGAGAAGGGAGAATTCTCTGGAATCGGGGACCTCATATGGTACAAGAGGGCAGGGATGCTAACAACCAACCAAAGTAGCAAAACTGGGATACATTAGACTAACTGGAACAAGGAATCCTAGGGGAAGGCTTGCTCAGCCTAACCTAAGGAGCAGTTATCAAATCAAGGGTCTTCCCACCAAAGAATCCTGCTGGTACTTGGTGATACAGGCTTACCTGCCTCCACACCCACATGCTCTGCCCATGGGCCCATTTAAGCACGGACCTGGACCTTCTCTCACTGCCTGTGCTATGTGGGAGGTGCATCTGTGTTCAACTGTGGCACAGCCATGCCTGGCCATGGGCCCTGTTGATCTGTGCTCAGAGCCACGGTGACCAGGTACCAAGAGAAATCTGCGGTACTCATCCTGACCCAGCACTGAGCTCTGACGTGAATGAAAAACAGTGCGTCTGTGCAAATCTTTGCAAATAGTCCAGGAAGATCGTCTCCTATCAATGATGGTGTTTGATAAGCAACAAAAGATAATTTGCGCTAAGAACCTTGGGTCTTCCTGTAAGATTTTTTTCAAAACAATCCATTATGTAAAAATATCACCTTCCCTCTCTCCCTCAAAACAGAGAGGCGTTTCTACACAACACTCAGCTTGCTGTCGGCTGACATTGTGAAGTGAGAATGTATAATTTTTCTTTATATTAGAAAACAAATCTAATTCTTCTCTCTACTCACTGCAAGTGTGTCAGTCTTAGCCTATAAGCTGGTGCTAATGCAGCCACTTCTTTCCAAAACTAACCATTGTTTCATTTCTTATTCCAGAGTAAACTGCTAGCACTAGTCAATCGGAAGGTAATTTTGCCTCCATCTTCATGTGGTGTGTAACTGCTTCATCAGACACAGACAATGTGGCTTTGATACATGATCACCTCTTACACATCGGCAAAGGTTTTACCTCTTTGCTAACACTGCTGGATTTCCTCACAATTTCCTGCCTACCATCTAGATTTGGAAATGAAAAAAAAGGTGATTATTCAAATGACTGACATTTGGTAACTTCCAAAACCTATTTTTTTTCTGCAAAATATCCTCTCTCCTCAAGTTTCCTGAGTAAGAAAGACACATGCGTAGCACAATCCTCAGATAACTACAAAACCACTTTGTGCCTACAACACGTTGTCTCAGAGGCAGCATAATCTTTCTGTAATAAAGCTTATAAGTCTCTTGAAAGATATTCTGGAGAACAACCCTCAGGCCACTTTGAAAAACATAGTCCAAAAAAAGAGTTTTCTCAGTGAAAACATTTATACATTTAAAAGAGAAATGAATTCTAAGAAAAGTTGAATTCATAATAGATTTTTAAAAGAACCAGATAACAAACAGCTCTTCACTCAGCTGTATGACATCTCTGCACTTGAATTTTTAAATAATTGTACACATGACATTTTCAACATGTAACAGCATGCAAGACTGGATGCAGTGGTAGGCATAACCCAACTGACAGATTTAAATATTTCCTAATAAAAGCTACCATTTGCTGTAATCAATCTTCTGTGAATTTTTTATGATACATACAGGCATGGTTTTGTATTTCCTCACACACCACAGCATGTCCCACAAGTACCTTAATTGAGTTCGGTGGTTTGGTGTTCTGCTTGGCTGAGAAGGCACAAGATTTTTGCTTGCTCCAGCTGAAGACCCAGTTCTTCTCATGGGCAAAGGATAAGAATGCACCATGCATTCCTGTCCCCAGGCCCTAAGAGGAGATTTTCAGCAGGGGCAGATTGCCAGCTAACTCCCTGAGGATTGTGGCTCCTGCATTGCTCTATACAGTGCTCGATGCCTGGGGAACATCAGAACTCCTGTAGCAGCATGGAGAGTGCAAGTGCTGCCAGAGCAGAGATGAGTATGGTAGGTGCTGATGATGGTGTCAAGGTAAAGCTACTCTTGTCTGCATCTTCCAGTCAGTCTGTTACTATTCCCTGATGTTAACAAGAAGTTGGCAGCAAACACTCTCGTTTCTACAGTAGAGCTCAGCTGACACTAAAACATCACTACAAAGATGTCTAAGTTAAAAATATTTCATATTTTGAAAATGTATGTCAAGAATGCTTTCTGTTCTTTACTAACTGAACTCTGACTGCATCCATACAAATGGTGAGACCTTTCAAGACTAGGACTATGCTGTAGCAAAGCATCAACTGTGAAGCCTTGTTCTCATCATACAGGGATGTGACCACCACAATGCCATAATGTCACCTCCATGCGTAGAGAGAAAAAAAATGAGGTTTCTAAAATCTGTCTCTCATCACCAGCATTAAGCACGTACACATAGCTCTAGAAGAGCAGAGAGACAAATAATGATAAGCTTCAGATATACAGGAATAACTGAGGGGATGTTGTGTTATCCAAACTCCACTAGGCACACAGGGCAGAGCTACATCATTTTAACTGGTGTTGAATGAAGACCTGGATTTATTAATCCTGTCTACAAAGGGTTCAACAGGAGAGATAAGATAGAAGTAAGAATACCCAGCTGGTTTTTAGTACAGCTCAACTGTTTACAAAATTTGGACTTGCATGCTTATGAGAATGGCCAGTCACTGATACCGCAGTAAAATGCAAAACTTTTACAATTGGCTTACCCTTCTCTATCTCAAGATTACCAAGGAGATTGAATCAAAGACAGAAACATACTTAAACACCCTTTTGTCACTTTGCTTTACTGGTTGGTAGAACAACAACCTATTTGTATTAAATTTGCCTACTTTTCATATCTCACTGCCTTATGTTAAATAAAGTATGTACTTACCCAAGGAGATCTGAATGGAGAGGAGAATCAACCACAACACTGGAGCAGAAAGATGTCCTTTTGTTGCCATCCTGAACACAGGTGGATGAACCTTCACTCTCCCGGCACTGCCTAGATCAAACTCTGCATGGGCATTCCTGCGTCTCACAAATGACTACAAAGGAGGAAATATATAGATTCACGTGCTAGCATGAACTGCATGAAGGAACCAATAGAAATATTGTTCACCTTTTTAGACGTTATCAGCAGATTAATCTCCAATCTGAAGGACCCAAAACCTCCAATAAAATTCAAAAGGTGTGTTTCTGACCTTATATGAAGGATGATTGCATATCTGATGTCATCGGAATTGTTTTACTATGGGACCAACATTGGTGGCACAGGCAGAGCAGTGCGCAAAGTGGTTATTTCTTACCTGACAAAGGACTGCAAAAGTGCAGAACACTGGCCATTTATGAATCACTTCAGAAGAGAAAAAGGCAAAGAAAATCCCTTCATGTGTAGCTTATCCATCTTATTGGAGAAGTTGGACTCAAATCAACAGAAAAGGTGTTTATCACTTGCGGTGCTTCGGTGAGTAAAAACTGACACCCTGTCTGTCTTTGGGAGAGGCTCAGGGCTTCTGTATTTGGTCAAAACTTTGTGGGCAGAAGCTCTTAAACAACCATCTTCCTTAGGATGTGAATTACAGGCCTTCCTGTTTCCTCTGCTAAGTTTCTTTTTGTTTCAGGTGACCACTGCTGGTAGTTCTACCCACTCTCTCATTCACTCCACAATGCCGACTTCAGGGAAATAAAGGCTGCTGTTAATTAAACAATGGCTACTTCTGACAACTCATTCTGTGACTCATGACTCATTCTGACAACTGGAACAAGTTGCAGAGTGCTGTTTCACCAGTTTAAACACACATTCCTCTTTATGACACTGGTAGCATCCTCCTTTTGTCTGATGGCATCTATCTGCTGTTTATCCAGAATCCTAAGTTCAGTGACATCCAAGCTGTTTGGTCCTTAGAACACCAAGCTTTGCAACCTCTTCCCCTTCTCACTGGGCTTTGCTTGTTCAGGGTCTGTGTAACCTTTCAGCAGGATAGCATTGGGTCAGACTGCTGCAGAAAGAGCTGCATGAGGAAGAGCAGAGAGTCTGGCCAGCTGCTGCTCATCCTTCGCTCAAGAGCTCAGACATCTGCCTATGGTCCCTGCTAGAGCTATACAGCAGCCAAGCTTGGGGCTGGCCATGAATTTTGTTGATACTAACTCTGATCTAATGACTTGACTTTATGGCTTGATCTTGGACTACCAATTTACTATGGTTTTGTCTGGATTGCCTTGACCACTGGCTTAACCTTGCTGCAGTCACTGGACCTATTCTGTTTTTTTTTTTTTTGTTCAAATACTATGGGACTGCACCCCTTGTGAGAATCTTATTTAATGCCTGGTCTGCTGTTAGCTTCAGTTCCTGGCTGACCTTCTCTTGCGGAGCATCCCACTTCTGCTACCTGATAACAGACCTCTGAAAAACAGAAAGTCACTGCCACTCCTTTGGAAATCTGGTCAGGGTGAGGAAAACCCCACTACAGATGTGCTAATGAGAGATAGGTAAGGTATCCATTATCATGTCAGTTCCTCTACCAAGGTTCAGTGGTTTCACTTAGCACTATTCTTTGCTGATTCGTGTCCATCAACTGAATTCTCACCAACATTTTAAATCCACTCCAGGAAGTCTAAGAGTGAGATCTGTTTCTCAGCATACAGACCCTTGATGACCAGAGCCTCTTTTATGGGCACTATCTCCAAGTATCTGGGTACATGCCGTGATGTTAGAAGAGACAGAATGAGAGGAAATCACCTCAGATTGTGCCAGAGGAGGCTCAGGATAGATATTAGGAAAAATTGCTTCACTGAAAGAGTTGTCAAGTGCTAGAACAGGCTCCCCAGGGAAGTGGTTGGGTGACCATCCATCGATTTATTTAAAAGATGAGTAAATGTGGCACTTGGGGACACAGACCCTTATGTTTAGTGCTAGGCTAAAGGTTGGACTTGATGATATTGAACATCTTTTGCAACTAAAATGAGGTTATGATTCTGGGAAAATCAAGCAGCAAACAGCAGAACAACTGTGATACATTTTACTTAAGAAACTGAACACAATACTTTGTTCACCAAAATCAGGTTCTATGGTTGGAACAATATAAAGAAGGTCTTCAGGGATGATCAGATGAATACAAAGTCCATCTTATAGTAAAAGGGTGATGAAGACACTTCAAAAATTGTCAGCCTAACAAAACAAACTTTTGCTTCTAAGTATTTTGAGGCAGGTTAACACTAGGAACAAGGATTATATAATGTGAAGAAAAGTATAAATTTGCTGTGAAGATATGTAAGACTGGATGTCACAAGGAGGCTTCTAACAATCAGAAAAATAAGGCCCTGGAATAAGCTCCCAGTTAAAATGGTGACAGAAAGAACTTTTGCAGTAATGACCAAGGTCATAATCACTGAAAGAACTATAGAGCATGTTTCATTTGGTTAACACAAGTGTAGATTTGATGACTGCAATGGTCCCCTTAAATACCTTCTCCATTTTTCAGGAATTACCACAACAGACCTTCTGAATAAATCATGCTTTTGCTGCAGATACAAGAGAAGATTACTGTAGAACACACAAAAATTCCTTACTCCATAGTGGCCATATAGCATTTTAATCTGGTACTTGACAGCAAACTCTGCCCTGAGGATATGCAAAATCTCAGACTTCCCTGATCAACACGATGCAAAGTAGGCAGGTCAGTGAAGGGACAATGAGCAGGATTAGTGGAATATTTATTGGTCAAGAGAGGTACAGATGGGGCTCAGGCAGGCAACCACTAATGAGCCTGTGCTAGTCCTACAGAGTCAAGCGAGGACGTGATGGTTTCATGAGTAGATTTGCAAGTTGTCATGGTTGATATTCAAGTCAGGAGACAAAAAGACCACAATCAATGTCTATTCAATAATTTCTTACTAGTTAGATTGTTAATAGAATCAAGCTGTTATTATTAATAGCAATAACAATTCACACATTACGCTCAGTGATTGCCTCACACTCAGACACTCACTGACAGTTACCTGGTATCACGATGTGCTTGTGGCCTTGAGAGACTTGAGAATCTTGATGTTCTGAGTTTTTCTGTTCTTGTGAATCCACAGGACTGAGAGTTTCCAGACCTTTTGGATTCTTAGGAGAGTTTTACTTGCTGCCTCTCAGCACCTACCCATTCTTTCTTTGATCTGGTTTCTGGTATCACACACACAGGCCCTGCTAATTCATGTAAATTCACCCCATGTAGTCTTTATGACAGAAATGCAGAGCCAGAGTTGATCCAAAAGCCATCATGTGTTCCACAGGACAGTGTCCTGTCCTGTGATTTCTGCTTGCAGCAGTAATCTTTACCTCCAATCCCTTTGGACCCAGTTCTCCTGTATATATGTGAAATTTATACCTTTACTGTTACATTTTAACATAGAATTTCAAAATACATCACTCACTGCAGGATAACTAAGAGACAAACCACTCTTGCCTGATTGCTTCAATCCAAAAGATGAACCCTTTTGTACAGAAGGCTGTACACATTTCTGAAGGCTTCCTCCAGGTCTTATGACCATCAGTCTCATACGCCTGTGAAAGAGAGGAAGATAAGCACACCCAAATGCATATCTTGTGGTCCAAAGTTAATACAGGCTGCTTCAAACCTCCTTTTGGAGATATGTAAGTACATGTGCCTTTGAACTGCCATTCTCTCTAAAGAAAACTGAGATGGAGCTAAGAGATGAAGGTAATATACTAAGTGCTAAGGTAAAGATGGGGCTGCCTGAAGGGAAACAAGCAGTTAGGAAGGAAACCGCTTTCTTCCTTACTCGGGCTGTGCTGGAGGGATTTTGAGTTTCAGAGAAATGAGATGTATCCTGTGGTTAAGATAAACCTGAGCTTTGAGAAGGATTAATCTTTGTATCTCAAACTGACAATGGTTTAAACAGACATCTGAAATGAAGTCATCTGGAGTGGTATTTACCTTTGTGTATCTTTATGAATGTATTTGTCAAAACCTTCCAAAAGCTAGTTATATATTTACTGTCTTGTGAGCCCGAATGCTTTTGGAGAAGTGTCAGTCAGAAATTTTTCAGCAAAAGTACGACTTGAAGAAAGTATACTCTAAAGAAATACTAGTATTTGACAAAATTTAGTTTCAGGGAGACTTCAAGTGCAAGCCAATATGATTTTTATTGTAAGAAAATATAAGATGTTACTCAGTTTCAGATAAACTGTATTTTGATCATATGATCAACTGAATGAAGAGTTAAACAAATTGAAAGTAAAGTTTTAATGACTTCTTTGAATTGTGGTCTAAGGCAGATGTTTTCAGTGGAATTCCTCTGAGATATTTTAATTTATACATAAGGGGGGTTTTTGTGACTATTGTTGCTTTCTGTACCATTTATCCCTTAAAGCAAAAATTTAAAAAAATCTTTTAATAGGATTCTCTGTTACTTTTTTTTCCTCTCAAGTTTTGTTAATTCCAAGTAGTCATGAGATCACTATTTATTCAAACCATGTGTATTAAAATTAACTTGAGGTAACTGTCTAGGATTTCATGGTAAGTGTGTGGTCAGCTAAGAGTGGAACAACTGACCCAATAGCCACTGAAAATTTGCATAAATTATGGCGGATTATGCTCTGACCTTTGTGTTAGAGAATTGTGAGGTCACATCTAGTTTTGAATTAAATGCTAGCATCTCAGTTGTCAAGATCAGAATGATTCAAGTTTCAATAGGAACCAGGTGACGTGTATGTCTGTGTTTATTCCTTTTTGTAAAATAAGGTTTCTAAACTTTTCCTCTGAATACTTAAATCTTTCATCCCTGAATTTGAAAGCACAAAGTAAAAACAGTGGACTAGATCTCTCTGGTTTCCAGACCCCCAGTTTCTCCAGCCCAAACCAGTACAACACCACAGTTCTAGCTTAAGAAAGGGATTTCAGATGTGACCTAAGGGATGCAAATCACTCCTTAATCAACATTCTACTGCTGCTCGCAATGTTTGCATGTTTTCTTCCTTCAGCACTGTTGATTGATTATTGCTAATAATTTAAATCTGTTTTCCTTTTGTAATTCAATTACAGGGTGCTATGAGAGTGTGTGTGTGCATGTGAGAAAGAAAGAGAGAGAGGGAACTATGCAAGCTAAGTGTATTTGCTTTGTGTATAGCTATTTATTAATGAAAAATGTATTCTAATAGAATAGCCTCTTTGGTAATAAAAGACTTTGAAGTAAATATTTTTTGTGCTCTGAGTTTCTCCATGGCATAATCTTCTGTCAAGGAAAATGGAAATTTGCAGTAAACATTATGTCTCATGTCTTGATAGGTAGAAGGAGAAAATCTGTTCAAGATTTGCCAATTCTGCTATTATGTTTGGCTGATTGAATCCTTAAATTTTCATGTTTGGAAAATAGAAGAATGACTATATCTTTACAAGGCAATAATTTCAGCACTGAAAATTTAGGCATCAGGTATGATTATACTAATGTTTGGAGGGTTTTATAATTTTTTTATTATGTAAAATGTATTAGGCATATTTTCAAGATGCTAATTAAAGGTATTTGTCACATTTCACAAGTATCATCTGTGTATGGGCATTAATCAAACCAAAATCAGGATGATAGTATTGCTCTTAAGGTATATAGAAAAAGACAAGGTTGTGAATGTCCAGGAAAGCCTCAAAAATGCAATAGGATTTTCCATTTCTCTTAGCTGAGGATAGAATGCTTTGATTGTAAAAGCCCAAACAGCAGTCACAAGGATGCAAACTACAGTGAATAGCTGTTTGCATATTCTGTTAGTTGCTGCATTTAACTCTATGTTAAATGAATAGAACCTGTGGGTCATCTTCCTTTACATTTCCATATTGTGCCCAGAAAGAACAGGCAAATAAAACAATCATGAATTCAGTGCAAGCTGTGTCAGTTAAACTGCATCTGCTTTGTGACTGCTGTCTGAAGAGATTACAAAAGAAAAACTGAACATCATACAGATAGAATAGAGTCAGCCTAGGTAATATCAATAACCAAGGCTCTGAAAGTTGTATGAAATTGATTTGGTAAAGCAAAGTGATTGGATTCCCTTAGGGATACATAAAGTGTCCTTATGCTTCTGCCTCTGATTGGAAGGAACGTGCCAAATACTGAAGACTCTGATGATCCTGCCTGTCCAGGAGTTGAAAATTGTGGTGGTGTTGAACATAAATGATGAAGAAACATGTAGTCAGATGCTGAGATAAAGCAACAAGCAATTAAGGAAAGCTCCACCAATTAATTAATTCCCTTTGTGCTGCTGGTCTCTTGTACCCAGTTATACAATAACTGTTCCCTTCAGCTTTTCTCTGACCCTTTTGTTTTTTTGGTCCTGTACTCAGTGTCTGTCATGTTCATCTTCTCTTTCAATACTCTTCCCACTTTTGGGAGTGCAAGTTATTTCACGCCTTATTCGTATGCAGTGGGCTCTTAGCGTTTGCTCAAACAAGGCTGGAAAATTATTTGGTAGCTCTTTCCTCTTAGACCATTAAGGCTGATGTCTGTAACTTCATCTTTTTACTAGGTGTGGTTTATCCACCACCCCCTTCCTTTTCAGGATGCACTGTGGTCTGAGAAATGCTCGTTAGCCCTCGGTCTTGATGAACAGCATCTGGGCCCAGCTCATCTTGAGCTTATCAGATACACTGTCTGCTCCCAGGAACTTGTGCTGCCTAACAAGGTCCTGGGGTTTTTTATGAACAGCCTTGGAAACTATTTTTCTTGCCTGAATGGCATGACATACTCGTTCTCACACTTTGAAAGGAAGCTGCCGACCTGAAGTGCGGCCAGGATGGAATATTGTTGTGACTAAAGCTCACTCTCTAGTGACCCTATAAACAGTGGTCCAAAATGAGACCCCTGGAGTTTTCCTGGACCACAGTGGCTGTGACCAGCGACCTCTCTCTGAGAGGGGCCTCTCAGAGCCAGAGAACCCTCATTTGCTGTACTTGAGGATCACTAAACAATGATGGATTCTGGGATGATACCCCCACTCCTTGAGGCTCAACCCTTTGCCCGTTGAGAAGATACAAAGGCATCCAAAGTCAGTATTTCACTAGCTTTGAGTGAAATTTTTCACAGGTACCTTGCACTGACTCTTTATGTCTATGTGCATACAAGTGTGGAAATGCTATGGCAAAAGGAGAGAAATGCTGCTCTGTTAGGTGTTTAAGTACTTTAGATATCTAAGTAAGTTAGGCCAGTAAGTAAGTTTAATTTAAGTTATAAACTAAGTTAAATGCTATTGAGTGTTATTCTTTTTCTAAATTGTTAAGTTAAAGGTATGAGTTAAGTTTAAGCACTGTTGAGTGCTGTTAAGCTTTTAGGTGCTATTCCTTTTTATCCTTACTCTTTCTATCCTTTTTTCACACACACCTAAACACACACACACGTAGATAGTTCTTGATTAATTTCTGTTTTGATTGACTGGATTTTGTTTGCTTCTTTTTTACCCTTGGTGTTCCTTAACTGTCTAGTACGTAGTAGAGTGAACCTTGCCAATGAACTTTGTTATGCTGTTGCTTAATGTTAAATCTGGTTTTTACTGATACCCTTGCTGGTGATTTTTTAAGCAATCTCAAACATTTGTTCGTAACACTGAAGGATGAGGTTTTCTATTCAGGTCTCTTTTTTCCTGTAAAACAAGTGATCTAGAATCCATGTGAGTGTAAGATGTACTTGTAGATATACCTTTTCTGTGACTGTGGTAAAAACAAACAGTGATTTGCTGACAACTCCTGTAAGCAGGAATTTCCTTCATTTTTGGAGCAACTGATGTTAACCGCCCCAAGCTTCCACAAATGCATAGATGGTGTCATAGTGAACTGAAATTTCTGCCCATCCTGCATTTTAGATTAATTCAACACAAATATATTTATATATATATATGTGCAACTACTTGAAGATAATAGGATTCTCGTTTTTCAGTTCAGAGCTTAGTACAATGTTCCAGCTGTCAAAAAAAGAAGAAAAGTAATTTCATTTCAGAGGATAAATGAAAATAATTCAAAGGCTAAGTGTAGGTATCATCATTTTAACTTCCCTCCATGCAACAAAGATACTGTTATAAGAGCATTCACTGCTTAAGTAAAGGGTGTGAAGAGAACTCAGGGAATTGGCCTGAATAAACAACAAAATTTGTCTTGTGTAAGACTCTTGCAACTTGTAGGCAAGAGTAACACTTCCATTTCCATATCTCAACAAACTAAGCCCCACTGAGATGAAAGAAGGGGAATTTTGATGAAGAAACTGTGCTCCTTTAATAGGTATGTATTTTGGTTTAAGTCGCTGTCCAGTTAAATGTTCACTTCCTGCCTTTATGGTCCATATGCATAGGCAGAGCTAATGAAGGATGATCATATAATGTGCCCAGTTGCCAATATCTACACGTGCTCCCAGTTTTTAAATCACACTCTGATGGGCATTGAAAGCAGAGTCCACCAGATGCCTTGCAGAATTTCCATTATGAAAATTCCAGCTCTGCTTAGGGGAATGCAAATCAGACTAGGATCCTGTATGGATCTCTCATGTAGATATTTGCGTTTCTTGCCTTGAGCTAATGAGTCTAGTCATATTACTATTTTGTTACTTGAAAAAGGCTGCTTTAGAAAATTAATGGGATTGCTGTCTTTCTTCCTCTGAATGACTTACTGATGACTTCTTTCACTGATAAATTACAGAAACCCAGAGGAGTGTCTTTAATGGGAAAGAGCATTTTTCAAATGCTGGCCTCCTTTTATGCTACATGTAAGCACTTTCCTAGAAAATCGTGTGAGCTTTTTCCTTGAAGCTCAATGACAAGAGATATAAGAGAAGATAATTTGCATCATCTCTTTCTGCCACTGTTAGAGCAGGATGAGCTTTGAATTTTAATTGTTTCCTGATTTGATTCACTGTACCAGACTTAAATCAAGCTGCCATTGCGGTTATGTGGCATTGGCGTGTGTGGAAATAGTTCAAATGTTTTATAAGGGTCAGATTCCATGACTTTCAAACCTTCTTTAGGTTGCAAACTGGTAGGTTTAAGAGCGGGGGAAGCACACCAACCTCCAGCTTACAAACAGAAGAGAGAAAAGAGAAAATGCCTCCTCTGAGACAAGATGCATGACTTCAGAAGATCATAATCCCAGTAACTGTCACTTTCCTACTAGTCCACGGGTTGATATTTTCTTTCCTACACAGAAATCCACATCAAACTTAGAATTTATCCAATAAAACACAGGGATTTAGTAGACAGTGTGTAAAATGCATGTTGAATGTATTTTTATTCATATGGCAGTAG